>CACRXP010000052.1:215286-238256 GCA_902702965.1 Spirometra erinaceieuropaei | reverse complement strand
GACAAGGACAAGTGAGACTGGTTAAAATGGTAGGGGGCGCTCACCAATCGTTCTTACGGAACTCACTTGTTCCGTTGTGTCTTACGGGCTCTCTGTCTCGAGCCTAACCAGCAGTCGCACAGCGGCGCACGATATAGGCAGAATGGCATTACCGACAAAGACAAGGGAGACTGGATACAATGGTAGGGGGCGCTCACCGATCGTCCCTTGTCTTTTTCGGTAATGCCATTCTGCCTATATCGTGTTCCGCTGTGCGACTGTTGGTTAGGCTCGAGAGAGGGAGCCCGTAAGGCACAACGGAACGAGTGAGTTCCGTAAGAACGATAGGTGAGCGCCCCCTACCATCTCCTCATTTCCGGCAAAAATGAGGATTACTGACGCTGCTAACTGATAAAACGAACAGAAATGAAACCTCTTAACAACTTACTTCATAATGCCCGGAGAACCAAAAGGTGCGTAGCCGGTGATCTGAATGCCCTTTGATTGGCAATAGTTGATCAGCTTTTGATTCGGCCAGTTCACGGAGACCTCAATCTGGTTTACTGCTGGAGGTATTTTGCAACTGGCCAGAATTCGATCGATTTGAGCCTTGTTGAAGTTCGACACCCCGATCGACCTAACGTAGCCGACCTCAACCAACTTCTCCATACCCTAAACAAAAGGAGATGCCAGCTGGACAGTGTTTAGCAGGAAAGGCAGTTAAAACGGAAGCATTATTCACCATGAGAGGACCAGGTTAGGAAGCTGTCTTGTAAATCAGACCATACACCTGCATCGAAGACGATCGGTTTTGGAAGTCTCTTTGAATGCCAACTAATTATCAGTTCACATTCACAGGACAGGGGCGAACTTATAAATAATATTTGTAGATATTTTGGCAGATTTTAAATAATTCCTATTGACACAACTGTAAAGAACTCGGCACCTCGGTGGGATTCGATCCCACGCAGTAAGGGGAAGGCTTTAGTACAGCCAACGCTCTAAATGCTTGAGCTACGAGCCATGAATTATTCAAAATCTGCCAAAATATCTATGAATTACGTAAGCCTGGTAGTCATCTGATGAATTCTAGGTGAATTACTTAGGAAATCCTGCTTGGGCAGTAAATTTTCTGTATCAGATTTGGTGGATTTCAGACGTTGCAGTAGGTTGGGCGGGTAACTCGACCCAAATGTGATTAAACTCGCGTCGTGCGGCGGGGCCTCGTAGCTCATGTGGTTGGAGCGTTGGCTGTACTAAAGCTTTCCACTTACTGCGTGGGTTCGAATCCCACCGAGGCGCCGAGTTTTTCACAGTTGGGTCAGTATGAAATGACATTTGCACATAAACAGACTTGCAGCCGACCATAGGTTAACTCACCTTCCACGTTTCCTCAAGTGGTACGTCCTCAAATTCGAGTACACTTGGGTCAAATGCGGAGAATTGTTTACCCTCCTTTAGCTGCAGATGTAATGTCAGTGGCATGAAATTACCTTGAACGAGACAGGTAAGTGAATTAGATACAGATCCAGGTATTTGAGATCCAACTTTCGTAAACTCTCCAAACAAGCAGGAAGCACATCCTTCAGACGATGAGAATCGCACCACAACTATCATCCTCAGAGGTAGGGTCGAAATTGCAAGATACCTTCGATGTGATGAACATGTTCTCGCGTTTAACGGTTCCATCCTCAAATTTCTTACGGAGAGCGTATCCAACCTCGAGCTCGTTTTGGTAGGCGTGCGCGCAATCAATGTGCCGATAGCCTGCTTCAATCGCCCATGTGACAGGTCTTTCCGCTTCGTATGGAATTGACTGAGGTTGGGGAAAGGCCAAAAAATACTAACCATAAAGGTGCGAAATCCGATTTGGGGTATTTTATAACCGCTGTTGAGAATCAGACAGTCTTGCTGAAAGGCCATAGAAAGAGGAAGGTTTGTTGTATCTGTTTGATAATTAGCCACATAAGACTGCGATAAATCCTCCTACTTAAGACGTGGGCTGTATTTTGAGCCAACCAGCCGTATGTACCGAGACGTTGTGAATGCATTGGCGAACCAACGTGTAAATACGCAACGTCATTGGCCAGTTGTGGTGCCGAGCTTGGTGCTTGTTCTACTGAGGGCCAGTTAGATGTACGCATTTGCGTGTCCTATCGTTTGAAACAATTTGTATGCGGCATTTTTGACAGTCTTGGAGATTCTTGCTCTAGACCTACGATAATGACGGACGGTTTTTGTTTCCCCTTGAGATCTTAGTAATGCCCTCCCTCATAGAATGGCAGATCACGCATCCTTTTCTCCTAGGAGATTAAACGCAGGGCCCTGCCTATGCAGGCGGCCCCACTCCATCTCCAATCGTCTTGAAGAAAGAGGGGAGTGATGAAAAAGAGGTTAGACGGGTGTCGCAGGCACGCAAATGAACTGTGATTTTCAATGGATGTTGAGCCGTTTGGTGGTGGCACAATCAACACTATTAATTTAAGCAGGCTCTAGAAAGTATTCAGAAGAGTTTGATGATTTGGCGGTTGTTAATGATGATCAGGCATTTAGGGACGTGTGGCAGACAACGAAAAGGGCAAGAAATGACGGTAGATCCAGTGACGTATTCAATAAATGCGGTCCTCAACCACATGCTGCCTACAAAAAATAATTTTGGTGACATCTGTTCTTTCTGCTTACTCAAACCACCTTCGTCGAGTCAGGATTTACATTAATGCCACCTCCTTAGCCTTCACCAAATACCGCGTTGCAACTTGCGTATTTTTTCGTCCACTTGGTTTGTCTGAAGTTTAGGGAAATAGACTGAAGGGCTCAGCTTCGGTAGATGGGTTAATTCATGAAATGTCAGTCGGAATTCTGAAATGTGTTTTCGTTTCGAAAAGGCCACTTGAGCATGGTTATAAAAATAATAATCTTGCAGAATAATTCAGTAATAATTCGGCTACCTGAGGATGTCGGCTTTCGAACGAACTCTTTACCAGTTGTATGCAAAAAAACACACGGTGAAAAATGGCCATTTAAGCAGCATGCATTTTTCTCATTGATTTTTGGTGCTTTTAAAAGTCCAAATATATTATATAGGAAGCATACATACAAATATTCATTCTTTTGCTAATCCGGTAGAAAAGTAAGTCTTTTTCCAATTTTATACTCGAAAGAAGGGTATAATTTGGTTTTAAAATCTCTCCGAATTCCCGAATACTTTTGAATACGACCTACGTCACACTTGCATTCAGGGTTTCCAAATTACAAGCCGTTTGTTTTCCGCGTACGGACAACTGCCGATTTCTCTACAGTATTAAAAAGAGATCATATGGAGTTTATAGAATGTAGCAGTGGACTAGAGCCCTACTGTTGACTTTAAAAGTCACGTTGGCAAACGCAGAGATATGACATTTTATAAACAGCCATTTCACAATATTAGAAAATCTCGCAAATAGAAACTATTCAAAACGGAATTATGCGCTTCCATCGAGTACAAAATTGGAAGAAGACGTAATTTCCTGCCAAACGAATGCAAGAATGAATATTTTATGTGTTCTCTCTATGAAATATAGTTGCACTTTTAAGGGCGCCTAAAATCAATGAGAAAGATGCATGCAACGTCGTTAGCCAATTTTTTTACAGAATCTGGTTTTGGCATGCGGCCAAAACGAAGTTCTTTCGAAAGTGAAATATGTGATATTCACTTGACGAAGTGCATGCAGTATGTTGTCTGGAAACCTCGAATGCAAATGCAACGGCAGGTGAAGCAAAAAAGTACTCGCGAATGGGGGTTTTTAAAGACCAAACAATACTCCCCTTCCAAGAATAATATTTGAAGAGACGTAATTTACTACCTACTTAGCACAAGGAATAATATTTCGCGCATTGTTTTCTGCAAAATATAATCGAATATATAAAGGCATAAAAAAATCAACGGGAAAATGTCATGCCAACCCAGTGGTCATCTTTTGAAGACCATACTTCTCCAAAGCTGGCACCCTTCGGCGACTGAAATATCTCAAAATTATGCTGCATGATAATAAATCTTATAACCGTACTTGAGTAATTTTTTAAAATCAAATGCATGTCTCAGAAATTCGTTAATATTTCGTGAGGTTGCTCATCTACTGTACTTACACAGATTGACTAAATTCCTCCCCCCCCGAGCGCATGTTATTATTATGCGCTTAAACATCGAGTTCGCTTATTTATCTGAAGTTATCTGGTGAGAAACTAACAAAATACGCCCATTTTTCACAAGATTTTGGTGTACATCTAGCGAAAACAAGTTAAAATTATCAAAAATATCTCGAGAAATTGAGATTTCGGAGGAGCTGCGGAGGTAAAAACAGCTGGCACAAAAGATACGCTTCACGTTTTCCAGAGAAGGATGGAGAGAACGACACTGTAGTAATTTTTCAAAATTACTGGAGGGTTTCTTTGTTTTGCTCTCAAAGTCCAACTGAGTATGTTTCGGCATCAGTAAGTGATCCACCTCTCGATGCCAGTATCACGGTGGGTCCAAAGTTCATGTCATACGGCATTTCAACCGGATCAGAGTTGACAAGTAAGACTAGTAAAGAGATGTCGAGAACCTTGGTGTCGGCACCGTAGTTTATGTCTAAAGTGCGCAAACCTGTCGGCCCGGATGCGTCGACTGAGCATGCCTCAGGCCAAAACAATATTTGTCTTGAACGACCATCTCACTGACACGTGCGTCGGAAGTATGTCGGAGGATGGTTATGATGATAACATCATCAATTCAAAGCCTCTGTAGCCTTCGTGCTTTTTGAAGGCAGTGTATGTGTGAGATCCGATAGTGAACCTGACGAGGTTGAGTGGTCAGCAGCTAGACGATTCTTAAATCGACAGGTAGGAAGTAAGCGATTGGTTGGACAAGTTGTACTGTGACAAGAGAGCGTGCACGCGGCAAGCGACAGCCGTTAATCTTGTGGACCCCCGGCTTGAAGCGCATGCACCGGACTTCTGTGTGGTTGGAGCCAATAAGCGAAAAATTTCGCGAGCATACGCTACGTTAAGGCCAGGTTATGTGAGGTTCAAGCAGTGCGGTGACAGAGGCGTCATAACAACTGAAAACTGCATGGGTGAGCAGTCCATTCAGGAGCAAACAGCAGTAGGAATTGTTTTTGTCAAAACACAGGAGTGCTTGGATGGTGAGAAAATGCACTCAAAGACCGCTACGAATGGCGCGAACGTCAGTGGCACGGGGAGAGTTGAGATCAGGGACGGTGGGACGAGGGAGGCCCAATAGTTCCTCTGAGGCATCAGTCTTGACCTGATCGACGTTCATCACGTCCTCAGTGTCGCCATAAAGTATTGCGTTAGAGTGCCCTGAATGGCGTGCGCACACGGTCTCACAGAGCAGACAGGTGAGCGTAGTTGTTCAAGCTTTTTGAGTTGGAACCAGGGGAAACGAACCCATACATCGCCGCAGACGATGCACAAAATGTCAGGACTCTAGTTATTACCACGGGAGGTTAGAAAGGCCATCTCGCCCGACAGTTGGAGGGTAGCACTGATAATAAGTTCGACTCCAGTGCAGTCCGAATCCGACATCAGTGCCACGCGAATGCCAAGGAGTGCAAGGGGCAGGTTGCCAGACCATTTCAACGGAGGACGGGCACGCTCAGTCGTACGGTCGACTGCTGCGTGGTAGCTGTCGTTGAATGCTCCTAAAATGGGTCACGGGGTAGGTTGCGCTGGACTAACGCGGGCGCCACATCGCATTATGGCCAGCGTCATCGGGGATGGACCCACGTAATAAGTGTCATAATTCATGCTGTGCCCGCATTCCCAATTGCCGAGTGACCTCGCGCCAAATGAGATGCGCACTCCTCTCATATTTCTTTTCGTTTAAAATCCTGTTCAAGTCGGAGTCTCTGTCATCTGGGGAGTTTGTTGGCCCCGGTGTGAGGGGCGTGATGGTACGCCTAGGGACGGGTTCGCGCCGAGCCAACTACTTTCGCCCTTTGCCGCTCACTGTCTTTTCGACTCTATCTTGACACCGGACCCGGGCGAAGAGGAGGAGAAAGTGAGGTAGATGCTGCGCAAGTCTAGGATTAGTATACACTAATTCACACAGAAGTCGCCGCCCCTGCTCTCAACCCGCTGTGAAGCATACGCGGAGGCCGTCGAAATCGACGGTTAAACTGTCCGTCAGCCATTATCCGAACGCATATGCAGTCAGAAAATGCGAGGACGGCTTGAAAGAGAGCAGACGCAAACTGGGCACCTCGGTCAGTCGTATCTGTTAAAGGGACACCGCAAATGGCGACCCACGGTGTGACGAAGGTCTTCACGATGGCGTCTGCCAGTACATTCTTAGTGATGAAGTCATTGAATGGTGGCAACGTGCCAACGACTTCCAGACGAACATGACTGACCCGTGTGTCCGAAGTGGGGAAGTGACCTGGTGGGGACTTTTTGTGGCGCTGCACCTTGACAACTCCGATAAGATCGTGCCTGAGTTTTGACGACCTTTTTCATGTCAGGTCAGACGAACGTTTTCGGGATCAGTTTTTGTGAAATTCATATCCCAGATTGGGAAAGCACATGAAAAAGTTAAAGCGCAGCTCGGCGCATCGATACCGGCACAAAGAGGCGATGAGAAGGAGTCAAAACTTCAAAAAGAATGACGCCACCACCGGTGGACAGGAGGATGTCTCTGGGTTGGAGACCACTAACGAACTCGTCCTCACGGGCGACCGACTAACGGTTGCTTAGCTGCCACGCATTGAGGTCGATCCCGTGTGTGATCTGGATTGTGGAAGGTCTGGGCAGCACACTAGCCACCCCTATCGTCGTCCTATCAGCGTAGCAGATGTTGATGGTGAACTGTGAGTTGTAGTCTAAGTGGGAATCTCTCCTGTCAAACTGCAAGTGCCGGCAGGGTAAGGATCGATTGTATAATCCCGCTAGGTTTAGCATGTATTTGTAGCTACTATATTTGTTTTCGAAGGCCTTGTTTTGTTTATGAATCCATAGCTACAGGACGTCTCCCTTTTGTGTGCTATCTATCACTTTAATATACCCGCATGCATCGAGTTGTTTCAGTATGACTTTTTAGTGATAAGTTATTTGGCTTGATGTCCTCGCTCCCCCTTCCCTCCCTTTGTCTTACATTTTATTGCCGATTCCGTGCGCCGTGACTTACTTATTTCTTCCGAAAGAGTAGACATTTTTTGCCATGTCGATGTTCACCATGCTCTGCGTGTTGCAAGGATCGCCGGCTGCTCTTTGGCTTGCATTTCCTCGCTTAGTACACGACCACTCTACCTCCTCGATATCTCTGAACGGCCTCTGTTGTCGAACGCGTACAGCTGACTTATTTATGGCTTTAAGAACACATATGCATAGTCCCTCGCATAAACAATAATAAGACAGTTAGATTTAATTGAGAGGTGGGGTCCCACAACATACCGTTGCCGCCAGCAGATTGCGATCCGGGAAGAGAGTGGAGTCAAAACCTTCCAAAAAGCGTCGGTAATGCTTCACGGCCAAGCAGATGGCGAGTAATTCCCAGCAAAGCGAACCGTGGCGCGCCTCTGAGGGCGAGAGTTTCTCGGAAAACAAAGTTGACGGATAGGTCAGATCAGCGAGATGCTGCCAAAGAGTTGTGCCAACAGCTGCAGTCGGAGTCTCTGTCATCTGAGGAGTTTGTTGGCCCCAGCCTGAAACGCGCACGCATGACTCTTGTCTGTCCGCAGCCAATCATCAACGAACACAGCGTCGACTGATCTCGAGCCCTCTCCACAGTTTGGGTGAGTGGCCTTGCTGCCGATCGCAGGAGCAGACTGCTATAGGCCAATAAACGTGCTTATTCTGATGAGCTGTAGTGCGAATTTGGCACTTGTTTTAATGAGATGGAGAACAAATTATAGGGTTAATGCGCATACAAAATCCAGAGTTCACGACACCTCATTCCCTGTCCATCGTACTTGCGACAACGCACGAGATGCAGGCGCAGTCGCCAGTGCGAATATAGAGAAACGGTCCGCGGCTTTGCGGTGCCAACGTGCTCTAAACGGTCCACAATTCTCTTTCAGTGAGCTACTGTTTCATGAAAAATGAAGTTTACAGACAGCGTTGCACACTCTTCCCCTTCGAACACCCTTCATTTTGAATTATTCTGGACAAGCTGCGACAAGGGTATGGTATATAACCCCTTGGGAAGACCGTGGTTAGCTAAACACCTAACGCCAACCAACCATTGCCAAGCCTGCAGCGGGAAATTTCTGATCCGTAAGAATTTAAGGGAACCTTGGACTTAATCGTGACTTTCAGCCAGGCCCTAAAACCCTAACCCAAGCCTCCAACCCAAAATCCAAACCACAGCTCAATCTTAGCAACCCTAGCCCCAAGAATAACTTAACTAACGCCATTTCTAACCGTTGCCAAAACCCCAACCTTGAGCCTAAAAAGGGCAAATTTAATGTTAATAGCGCTACTGGCGGTCAAAATCCTCTTCCCACACAATTCCTTTCGCGGCGTGCCAGGTAAATCGTCAGGTATTGACCAAACACTCAGGGGGATTTCTGACCTTACCCTCATCTTATTCCGCAAGAACACCTCAAGCCTTTCTTTAGAGACGATAAATGAAAAAAAACATCAACCGAGAGCCAATATTAAGTATTTTCACAGTATGCTATTACCGACAAAGACAAGGGAGACTGGAATGGCCATTTCTGGCTTATTAGACGTCGTCAGCCAGTCAAACCTAGCCCCGAAGTGTGGAGCACCCGAGGCTCGAACTGGCGACCTGTTAGTTTGAAGTCAACGCCTCTAACCACTGGGCCACGGGCCCGTGCCTTTATCATGCGCCGCTGTGCGGCTGCTAGTTGGGCTCAAGAGAGAGCCTATAAGACACAACGGAACGAATGGGTTCCGTAAAAACGACTGGTGAGAGCCTCCTACCATTTGCACAATCCTCTGAGGCCAAGCTGTGAACGAGAGCGTACTCTAGAGCACATGAATCTGCAAGCAAATAGGTCACAAGCATTTCAAATGCGGGCAAGTTTGCCTAGACGGCTGACTGGAGCCTGCCTTAGACCAAACCTGTCTCCCCCCTGAGCAGTCATCCCACTGTCCACCTCCGTAGCAGTTTTCTGGAAGACGCTTAAGATGGTTACCGATTCGTTGAAGCCATTATGAATACCGTCCAGCTGACCACTGTATGTCCTGTCTGCCAGATTGGATTCCACGACTTTGAGGACGATGTCCTTATGTGAGATCGTCATGCTCAGCACTGATCTGCTAGAACTGCTGCAGTTGGCATGTAGACGATAAATCTTTTCAAGTAGTCCTGTGAAAAGCAGCTGCACCATTAATGTGGCCATCCAAGTTACTCGCATCTGCCTTAATGTGTACCGACAACAGTTACTAAGCAAGAAATAGCCGTCACGGTCTGTCTTGTCCTTGTCGGAAATATCAACCTGGATATATTCGGCATGTGACACTACTCGCGGAAAATGCCGGAACTTACGAAACACTGCTAATCAATTGCAAATCGGCATTAAATTAATGGAGGAAAATTCCGAATCAAAAATAAACGACTTAAAGCAAATTGGAAGCGCGATATAAGTATCGGAACTGGTTTTACGTTATCTAGTCATGCCAGTTTTTTAGAAAATGGGAAATTCCTAAGACATCGAAAATCATTAGAAGTGAGTAAACTTAGGTTTCCACTAGGCAGAAAACCGGTCCTTAAAATAAACGGCACAGGTTCAATAACACTCAACAACAGTCCTTCAATTAAGTTTGCACTTGAATGCCCTTCAAGAATAAGTCATGTATAGAAAGCAGCCAACAACCTGGATTTTAAATATGGATTCCAGAACAGTTTTACGGAGAACTGATTACATTTTTGTTCCTAGAATTTGACGAGGGTGTGGTTTTAGCCATCATCAACAACAGGTAAGCCGTAGAACCCTTTCAACAGGAATAGGAGTGCGGGCTTCGGACGCACGTAAAAGTAATTCGATGAAGATAAATTTAAGAAAGAGATAAAATTGTATCGGGAACGTTCTAATTGGTTAAGAAAGTAAACGGTAGGTAAGCGGAAAAATTCAAAAAGCTACCAAAACGGTAGTCAGAGGATTTCAGGCAATTGAATAAACCGCCGTTGTCTAACTACCTGAAGTCCGGGTTCCTGTGGAGTGCGCAGCCAATGGTAGTTGGCCGCAGGCGTTAATATGAAGTGCAAATAATGCAGATCGTAGCAAATACTAATAAACGCATTAATTTACGTTTACGAAAATGGGAAACGGACCGCAAGAAGAAACATGGTAAGCTAAATGGCGATAGGAAAGAATGGAATGCATAGTCATGTCTAGTAATATAGAGGCATGGATTGTATGTGGATGTATGGTTGCATGAATAGGATATAAGTCATGGTATTTAACGAAGATTTTAGCTCGGAGGCAACTGCACAAGTTAAATATAGAAGCACAGCAAATTACTTTGTTCCTTATTGATGCAAACGTTAATATCTGGAAGCAGCTAGTAAGCTGAATAGTTTTTAAACGCAGACAGCTGGCTGAAGGCACTGTATAACGCAGGCGGCTTCATAGGGACGCACCAACAGAAATTGATGAGATACTGGAAGGACTATACTCTAATAAGCTGGCGCGGTATTGCCAAAATCAAGGGTGCTGCTGAAGAGATGGAAGCGTAAATGTTGGTGGTCAATGCGGCAGAAAATTCTAAGACAGCACACAGACAGTTTCTCCTTTCGATGCAACCGTTGTGGAAATAAGAAGGCACTGCCAACCGGTCCATTATTTGAAGGTAGCCATGTTATGACCCGCCTGGTACTTGAAATCCCGTGGAACGTATACGCACTCGACCCTTGTCCCCAATACCAACGCGGCAGAGAAGGAGGACGCGACCGGCCACGAAAATGTGTATTAGGAAATTGCAAGTCAAAATTAATTGGAAGTAACGCATATTTATAACGCCCTACTGTGCTTCGCCGGCGTTCGGCCCAATGCCCTTCAGGAAGAACATTCCAGACGAGCTGATCGATAATTCGAATACGCAGATCGCTCAGGCCCGAGAGGAAAAGCCAAAGGAGAGGCTCCACGATTAAGATGACAGCACAGTAGAGAAAACGCACCTGGCCTCCAGTGATTGGCTGGCCCTTGTTTTTGGGAGTGTAGGCACTCCCAACAAGCCACCAGATACGTAAGAAGATTTTGAAAGTCTGCCTCACGTTTATAAAAGAAGCCAGAGTGAAGCAATGCCAAGTGGAACTGGGAGTCTGCCGTGCAACGGCAGTGGAGTTGTTCGGCATATATCGAAATGTATGTTCCGCAACCCTCCTTAGGCAAACCATACTGCTTGGTGGCCCAGAAGTAAAAGTGCAGATTGATGAGACCCTGGTGAGCTGCCGAAAATACGTCGTCGATAGACAAAGAAGACAATTCTGGCTGCTCGGAATGCATGATAGGAGGCGGAAGAAAGGAGTGTCCGAGAGCGACAACAGCAGAACACGGCAAACCCTCCAGCCCCTAATAACGAAGTGGGTGGAGAAAGGGGTGCGATTGTAGCGGAGGAATGAAGAGCATTCTCACGTCTGCAATCTGAGAGATATGAGCACAGTAGGGATTTTGTGGATGCTACTACAGGCAGGCATACCAACACAATTGAAGCATACTGAAGTCGTCCGGAAAGGAGATTGCATGGAGGAGGTCCTGTGTCAGACCGAGATGCCTGGCCCCACAGTAAGTAGATACAATATCGTCTATGGTTTGGACTAAACACTACCGGCCTAAAACAAGCGTGGGAAACCTTCCTATCCCACATTGCGAAGTGTACCCCGTGAAGCAGTAGGATTGAAGGTGTAAGCAGCTGGCGATTTTCTCCCCTGTAAGAAGTTTCATGCTTACAAAAGGATTTCAGAATACTCTGCCTCTGATATATCGATAAAGTGAACATGGATCTAACTGTAGCAGGTACAGGAGGCAGCTACGAAGGACTGCGAATGACTACATTGATACGACAACAATGTCGGCGGTGGAATGCGGATAACTGGGGGGCCGCAGGGATGCCGTTGATTGCGCATAAACCTTTTACCTTACATCTAACATGCTTGGGATGATGAGCAGTAGAATAAGTCACTATAGACAATTCTGAAACGCCTGGTACTTCCGGGCGGTTTATTGCAAGGTGAATAGCACAAGCCGGTGAAACCCGTAAAGCAGGCCGAAAGTGGGATCTGACCGTTAGACGAGCAGAAAGCAACCGAACAACACCTACTTAAATTAACGCAGTAGCGAGTCTGGCATAGTTTTAAGCATATATCGGCTACCTACTATACCCTTACCTGGCCCAGTGGTTAGAGGCGTGGACTTCTAACAAACAGGTCGCGAGTTCAAGCCTCGGGTGTTCCACACTTCGGGGTTGGGTTTGACTGGCTGACGACGGCTAATAAGCCAGAAATGGCCATTCCAGTCTCCCTTGTCTTTGTCGGTAATAACACATAACCTGGATTATTTTGTATCTGACTGACTAAGACAAGCAGGACTTTGCTTGATTTATCCGATGAGGATGTCACAGAAATAAAATTTTACATAAGGTCGCTTGATGACAGGCCGGTCAGGGTACGATAATCACCTCCGACGATGGAAACGTGCCTGCTTTTGGAACGCCAGGGCAATACAACTGTGGTTCCCGAGATCACCCCTTCTTCTCATTTATGTCTGGGGAATAGCAACTTAACTTCTAATGGGACTACGTCGGAGCCCGAAAGTTACGCAGGTCGTGATTGTAATGCCCTTAAAGTGGACGTAGTTAAACACTGTTTAATGTGGCCTAATGTCAAAAGGATTTTCGCAAATGGACAGAACGTGACAAATGTGAGCCTGGTTGAAGTTTAAGACGTCGATCGACAAACTGCAGCCGGCTACAATCAGCTACAACTAAAAGTCTCGTTCAAATATTTCTATCCAAGTCTTTCGCGCCCATTTGCTGCTTCCCAATGAAGCTCTGTCTATGCCTCTCTTGCGACGAATAATCCATCATCTATATGAGACCATCTAAATTTCTGCTCTGGTCCATTGGACCATCAGTACAAACAGTTCGATGAGCGAGTCTGCCAACTTGTCATTCAGTTTCCGTAAAACGTTTCGAAGTTATTTGTGCATCGCATCCGCTCATTTGTCAAGTGTGCAGTCAACTGCATGCACGCAGCCTTTGTGTGGGCATTTAATGCGTTGTGACATTATCTACCTTCTTTCCACGCCCGAAGGGTCGAAAGTGCTCTTCCTCCCTTTCTAGTTCTTCTTAGTCAGTCCATTTGATCCCCTTGCCTCCGTCCCTATAGCCCAATACGATATCGTCAGGTTCCGCCCTCCAGCACTTCGCTCTTCCAAAACCATTAGTTAAGTAATCATTGAAAGCACAGACCACTTTGCGCATGGATCAGCTGGTCGCACAAACAGATAGCTAACTCATGAAATGTGCCAAAATTTACGAAAAGCGTATTTCATTGAAGGATACGGACGAGCGAACAAAATGCTCAACATTAAAGACATCCAGAAATTCTCGCATCAGTTTCCGTTAGCAGTTTTCATGAGATAGGTCACATACTGTACGCGAGCAGGGATGCCATTACAGTTGTCGAGACCGGGACTGTTAAATTATAGTGTGTTCCGGTTAATGGGCGTGCTATTAGGTAAAAGGGCGTCGGTCCGATTGATCAGCTGGCGCAATCAACAGAAGTGCTTAAATTTAAGAGAGAGTTTAATGGTGCTATATATTATGTCAGCAGAATAAAATCTAGGCTGTATAAAAACTACTTATTTGAAACAGTAGGACTCCTCGGTGTTTGGTGCTTTAGTTGCGCAAGAAATAGAACCATAAGCACTAGCCCTGCAAATAATTTCAACATGAAGTGAGTGCATGCATTGCTTAATGAAATATATACAACAGTGGATATTTATGAGAATACTAGAGAATATGAGAATACTAGACGTGGACGCCGCTCTGGGTTGATTTTGTGCAAAAAATGATATCATAATTCAACTAGCGATTTCCAAAGATCTTAGTCAGTCATTTACATGTTAGACGTGCAACCACCACCAACATCCTCATCGTTTTCTTCAATGCACCTATCACGGTCTATCTCCCTTATTCTCCCCTTCATAATAATGATCACATGCTAATCAGCTGACTACTTAACGTGGAGCCCCATTACACTATTTATCCGACTGGTCCGACCCCGCAGATGGCGTTTTCATCATGATATGGAAGACATTGGGCAGTGCGCAAAAGCCTTTTTCGGTTTCGGACCTATTTTGTTCCTGAGTAATTTCTGCGACACTTTCAGTCGTGAGCGGCACCACCAAGTTCGCATTTTTAAAAACCGAGTAGGATGCACAGTTCTGAAGTATTTTCTCCTAGTTCTCGCCAACTATCGGAGACAAACTGCCTTGTTTTTAGACTAGAACCACCTCCCCATCTGTAGGACATCTTACAATCCTTCAGAATGTTAACTACCAATTGGCCACAAAACAAGGCTCTCTGAGGTTCCGTGCTCTGCGAGCCAATCGACTGTACCAAGTGTGCAGGAATGATTTCAGGTGAGTGTGGAGGAAGAGGATGAGGAGGAGGAGAAGGGGGAGGAAGAGGAGGAGGAGGAGGAGGAGGAGGAGGAGGAGGAGGAAAGGGAAAAGGTCATTTTAACCGAATCTTTTCGCAAAAACTCGAGCAGTTGCATGCCTCACGCTTAGCCAAATAGAGTAGGAGCTGTTGCTTTAAATTCTGTATACTTTTAAGAATAGGCTCTGTCTGCCGGCAGAGAATCAGCAAAGGGGACAGCGTCGATCGAAGTCGAGCTCTCATCAAGCGGTTGTCAATAAAGTGCGACTCGAGCAATCGATTAACAGGAGGTGTCGGGTGGACTGAAGGCGGCACAGGTGAGCTGCCGCGCCGGTGACCATGAAGACAAGCTGTCACAAGATCACCGATATTGTTCCGATCACGGGAATCGCACGTCATGACCTTCAGCTTCTTTTTGACGTCCGCAAAATGCCACCAGTATGATGGGAGAAGGGAAGGGCCATATGCCACAGCGACCCGTTTCTTACTGCTCCGGCAGAAATCTGCTGGCGTTATAAGAACTGGGAAGAACTGTATGCCATAGCGTCCGGCTGTTCACAGCAGTACGCAGAAAGAACCTGAGAGTAACGATAGGGCGTAGGACCCTCAAGTAGATGCTAACTCCAAAACTATACCCTCAAATGCAGTGAAACCGTAGACATCACTTATTGTTTTCCGTTCCTATTTTTTGAAATTTCTTTTCCTTTCTGACTAAATGTCAATTTACCAGCCGCTCTCTATTCAAAGCCCGTTATTTTTTTGAAAATTACTTCCGTTTATTTTTTTTTATCATCAAGCTCACCTTCTTTTTCAAATGACAGCGTACGATAAGACTTTCCCGAGAAATTTACCCGCAAAGACATGGTTTACGCCCGGAGTCACTTAATCTGGCGAGCAATTGTAGTAAGGAAAAGAGCCGAACATTCAAGAACCCTGGGCTAGATCGCAGTTGGTAGCCAGGAATGGGAAAGCGGACGGCGCACTTAACCCAAATCCTAACCTTAACCCTAAACCTAAACTCAACCTTAAAGTTTAACTGTTAACCCTAACGGCAGCCCTAAATCTAACCCTAACTGAAATACTAGACCTTACCTTAGCCCTTCGACATAGTCGTAACTGAGAAACCTAATCGTACGTCCAAACCCTAACCGCAACCCGAAAATATTAGCCTAAAGGCATAACTCTAACCTGAAAATCGGAAACCATGAACCGGTACACTTATCCTAACCACAAACGTAGAACGGGATCCAAATGGGTCAGATGTGATTATGGAACCCCACAAAATAGCTCCAGTAAACAAATCCTACAGCCACCCGTAAGACAGGGCCTGGCTACCAACTGCTATCCGGCAGAACTTTGTGGTATCGCAAATTCTGATCTTCCATACTGTCACCAATCAAAAGGAGACGCTGTGTTTACCATTTTGGTGATAATAATAAATAAATTTAGTGCCCATTTTGGAGACATTGTCAAAAAGACATTGTACTGTCGTATTTTTACTCCGATGAATACATTACAACATCCTGACCAACCTAACGCAGCAGCCGCCCAGAGGTCTTTTCATTCCTTTCTTTGGCACCCGCAAATAAATATCTTCAGTCACTTACTTTTAGCATAATTGCCCCCCGAAGTAAGTGAAACCGGGCGTAAACCATACCCTCACCAATTTACCCACTTTCTGTGTCTTCTTGCTCTCCGTCCAGTGTGTTGCCCCACCCAGAAACCCCCCTCTTCTACCTCTCAACATATGACACTATTCACAGGCTAGCTCAAGTTAGTTTGGGGGTTCTACACTCTATCGTTGCCAATCTGGGTCCTATCACGATTAGAATTAGGACGAGTTGCATGCTGCGACGTCTGACTGCCCATTCTGGCCCGCAGGTGGTTCTTCAGTGTCCAAGCGGTGGAAGTATCCACTCTGAGCACTGAATGAAGGGTTTATTGTATACAGAGCTCGAGTTGTCCTCTCAGGCGGCAGTGGCCGCTGGCAAAGACAGGGTTGGCATTGACTGCGTCCAGTCGTGCTTAAGAGTCTCTGAGAGAGTAGTAACAGTCGCTTTTGTATGCTTGTGGGTCAAGCTCAAATCGTCCCCCCTCGGTATGTGTTGCATTTGCCGGGGGTGGCGTCCCAGTAGCTTAGATTGTGGTTGTAAAAGGGGGTGTGTTCAAGTGGCCGCATGGGCAGCGGCGACTCTGTGTGGACGCGGATATGTCGAGCTGTAGTCGGTCGAGTGGTTTCAAGTCAGCGCGTCTGGAAGACTCACCGCAAGGGGTGAATGACTTTGGGCGATGACTCTAGACTGGCCACGATGGCTGCCCGCAACATCCCCAAGGAATGTAGGCGTGTACTATACCATGATCAGCTAATCTTGACCCTCACAGCCTTATGTGCGCTGGCAGTTCCCTGGCACCTGGTTCCCTGTCGGTAGATGCGCTTGCAATCCCTCTGGATATATAGGCTGTGTGCATGGTTACCCAGTCATCCTCCTCTCTCTGACCCACTTTTTCTATTGGTTAGAGTCCTGAGCAAGTGTTGTTGTGGACCAGGGGTGTGGTGGTACGCCTAGGTGCAGGTCTGGCCGAGCCATTCGCCTGCGTCCCCTCCCGCCTCAAGTCTTCTTGGCCCGGTCTTGACACCGGGCCCAGATAAGGGAGGAGGAGGAGGAGGAGGACAGCGTGCGGTAGATGCTCCGCTCATTCACAATAAACTAATTCACGCGCATGTTAACCTGAAATGTCTGGATAATAAAATTTCTGTTTCATCGACCGCGTCTTCTTCTTCTTCTTCTTCTTCTTCTTCTTCTTCTTTCCAAAGCCGTTAGCGACAATTGCCGGGCATTTGGCATAATTAAAAGCAAAAGTCGCGAACTTTTGGGCTGTGGAAAGGAACTATTTGGCCGTTTACTTGAGTTTTCATGCCCAATTTTTTGATGGTTGTTTGCAGATGTGCTGTCTATAAGGATGGGAGTAACGATGACTACTGTGGTGAGAGGAAAGGGGGAAGGAGCAAGGAAACGGAAAAAATGGATTTATTTGCGCAGCGAAGACATATCATTTGCACCCTGCCCTATCGAATGCTTCCAGCTCTTTTTTCGCCATGGAAACTTCAAAACCCTGAGAGGAATTCGGACAGAATCCATGTGTCTTAAATTTCAAACTAACTTGAACAGATTAATTGAGTACAAAACTTGAAGGTTGATTTGGTAAAACTGCTGGCGTTGAAATTGCAACCATTAGTGCTCTCCATGCATCACTCGTTATCCTTATCCACGGGTTTGAGTGCGCTTCCGAGACTTCAAAGGCATAAAATTCCTACTTCAGTCATCAAATCTCCTTCGTGTTCAAGCTCAACTAAATTCTCGAAAGATCGACGCTGTGGAATAGGAAATGCGATACTGGTTGATTTGAGTTTTAACCCCCAATTATGCCCGACAGTCGGGCAGGCGCAGTACGAAAGTCTGAATTTGCGTCACACAGACTCCGGCCATACCTGATACACATAGACAACCCAGCATTTCTAATCAAATCTACCTGATTCGTCGGGTCCTCTTTGAATGACAGTTCGGCTGCCGTGGTTGACGATCCGCATGTACTACTGATGGGGCTTAAAGTAACGATGGATTGGGACTACTTTCGCCTCACTCATGCGTTGTGGTTGAAGTTTTTGACAACCTATATTGATGGTTTCAAGTGGATGAAAGATGATACCAGTGTCCTGGAGCGATAATGCCAGTTGAAGTATGTGCCACCTATGGAGGTGAATAACAGCGCCGAAGATCACTTCGGTTGAGTTTCTGGGAGAATTCGCGGTGCTACTATAGCGTGATTTCTAACATTGGTGTTCTACCCTAGTAGATACTGGTCAAAAACCAGAAGGAGATTTAAAATACTTCGTGGAAGAAAAAGGTTATGTAATCTCTGGAGACCAAAACAGCTCTAATATTTCACAATGCTTAAATTTACAGTGAAGTCATCCGTTCAAATCTCACTCATGGAAGAATTCGTCCCTCTTTTAGTAATCGGACAGACTGGCAATCCGATAGATATAATGATATTACCGATAAAGACAAGAGGGACTGGAATGGCCAGTTCTGGCTTATTAGTCGTCGTCAGCCAGTCACAGTCAACCCCGAGGTATAGAACACCTGGGGTTCGATCTGGAACCTGTTGGTTATAAGTTCGACGCCTCAAACCACTGAGCCACGAGTCGCGGAATCGGGCCCCAGGTGTTCCACACTTCGGGGCTGGGTATGACTGGCTGACGACGGCTAATGAGCCAGAAATAGCCATTCGATTCTCTCTTGTCTTTGTCGGTAATACCATTCTGCCTATATCATGCGCCGTCGTTTCATCTCGTAGGTAGGGACAATCTTCCTAAGACATTCTTCCTCCGTGGGGGATGCGGCAACTTTCAGGTAGACCGATAGAATGCCACTTAGAGAACGATTAATATGAATTTCTTGACACGAGCTCGTTGGTCATTACAGTCCTCTCTGTGTCGATAAGTGACAAATCAAAAAGGTTTCTATTTTCGCTGACGCAGTCTAAGCATGCTGCAATAGAAGACTACAAGTTGAGCCCGTAGTTGCCACCGGCAGATTAACACTAATCTGTGCATAAAAGCAACAACTGAGTGCTGTTACATCCTTTTGATCAATATTTGGAATCCACCACGCTGCGCCCTCGAGTGCATCCAATTCTTCGCCCCAGTTATGGCACTGCCCTTTCCCTCGTTTATCCCTTTTGGGCATGAACTGCGTTCTTCTACTTGACTGGTTCCTTTATCTAACCTTGAGTTAGAAATTCGATTTGTCGAAACATTGACCAAAGGAGTTCTTCTCAAGGATACTCACTGTTGAGATTTGTGCGCAAACTCAACGACTGAGGGCGATAATTCAATAAAGATAGGTTAGAAAGCTACAATGAACCTACCATTTCCCATAAACTAAACCCTTCGGAAGGCAGATATGTGACTTTCGGTGATTATGTGATATATGTATACCAACTGGGGAAATAAAGCTCAGGGGCTACTGAAATATGTAAGGAATGTTACTGCTAGTTTTATCGGCAGGGCCTAGGCGGACTTTGTCCCCCTCAGTAAGCTGTGGGATGTTCTTTTGACCGGCAACCGATCCACGACTTTATTTGAATGAGCAAGGAATAAACCTAGTTAAGCCCAGGAATCACTCAGTCGTTTTTCTGAGATTCTGAACTTATGAAGGAGTCCACTTCCAGTACTAAAAATAGCTATAGGTCAAGAGTATTAAAAACTTTAACCGATCTGCAAAGGCATGCTCGGATCGCTCGTACATGAGCACAATCTGTGTGTTCGACGGGGTGACGGACTATCACAATTGGCGGTCACACCTACGAAACGGATCGGGACTTAAAATTCGCAGCCGCCACGATGACTGCCCTCTCTAGAATAAAGACAAGATGAGAATTGGTTGGAGCCCGAGCTTTAGATGAAGACTCAGTCAGTCAGTCAGTCAGTATCAGTCAGTATATTTGGAGTAAACGACAGAAGCCATGAAAACTCGATTTAGAGGGTACAGGTATAAAGTAAAATAGTTAAATTGCAAAACTTTTGCTTGCAGTTTTAGTAGGGAGAATGCATAAATCTAATAATGTAACATAAAGGTGAAAAGGTTATTATATTCGCAAAATAATTGCGAAAAACTTTGTTCACCGCATTCGGACTGTGAAAATTTCAATATGGGCTAAGTTTGATGCAAAAATAGGATCTTTTGAAATCATGTTAGTAGTATATTTATAGTCATTTAAATAATCCGTTAGATCAGGCTTCGGCAGTTTGGGTTGCCTTTCAGCAGGTGAGTATCCAGTTGTCTCTTGAACACGTTCACGGTAGGGGAATTAACAACAAACTCTGGCAGAGAGTTCCATTGGCGAATGACCCTCTGTGAGAAAAAGGAGGAACGTTGATTTGTGTGGCACAGTTCCTTTTTAAGCTGGTAATCATGTCGTCTGAGATTGGACTTGGGTGCCATTCAGAAGATGAAGATGCGATCACTGGGACAAGAAGTTTATTTGCCTGACGTTTCGGATTCTCACTTGAATCCATCATCAGAGACATTCGCAGATAAAGGTGATGGTGACACAAGAAGTGCAGTATTTATAGCACGTGGCCTCCACGGGGCCATATGCACGCTGTAATTAACAGCTCTCACAATCGCCGCTGGCGTCGTAATTGATGCGGCGGTGGCTTCGCGGTCCGAGTCCGAGTTGTTAATTGCCGCGATTTCGTCATCCGTGCTCGATGCTGGTGTGACGATTGCTCGGCAAACTGGCTCACTGTCACCGTGATAATTGCTCACCCGCGCCCTCCCCACGTGACTGATTCTCCTGCCCAGGGAAAATCGCAATACGGAATAGGCCACCGGTAGGTCATTGTGTTTGTTGATGGATTGCGGGCCTGAGAACCATGACTCGAGCAGCTCGCGGCTCACGCGGTTGTCACCCCTTGCGAGGATTTCGGCCTCTTGAAATTTGAAATTATGGCCGGGTCCCGTCGAGTGTGCCGCCACCTGAGAGTTAGCGTCTCCCCGCCTCACTGCTGCTGCGTGCTGGGTGCCATTTTTAAAAACGTTTCCCAGTCGACATCCAGATTAAGTCCTTTTACCAACTGGAACGTTGCTATGAGGTCACCTCTGTCCTGCCTGTAGTGGAGGGGATAGAGGTTCAAGGCCGTCAGGCGCTGCTCGTACGTGAAGTTTTTGAGGCCATGAACAGCCTTTGTAGCACGCCGTTGTACACCTTCAAGGATATCTATATCCTTCCGAAGCCACGGCCGCCAAGCCTGTACCGCATATTCCAGGTGCGGCCGCACAAATGTCCCGTATACTTTGCCAAAGACATCTTTGTTCAAGTGAATAAACGTTCTGCGTATCGCGCTCATAACGGACATTGCCCGTGCAGCGACTTTAGAACACTGCGTGGTGACGTTTAGATCGTCTTTAATGAATACACCGAGATGTATCGGTCTGGCGCCGGCATACAGGATGCAGTCACCTCCAGACTTGCGGTACCAGTCCTTGGTTGGCTAATACCTCGGCATAACTTTTGCTCAGCGTGTACCTGCTGTTATCTCTGACGATGGACTCCTTCACGTGTTCGAATTCGCAGAAAAATGTACATCTTCCACCTCAGTCTGAACAGTCTATTTTCTTTTCGTACGCGGAAGTGGAGCCCTTGCCTCCTTTCGATGCTGTGTTACGTGTCAAGCCATGCGCATGATCAGTCTGACAACAGTAGGCAGGCTTTATCAGGCACGGCTATTCCAATGAGTGTCATTTAAATAACATCGCCTTAGGGACGTCGGTTGGTTAGCGGGCATTGATGGGTTTTCCAGAAGGACGGACAGAGAGAAATGCTTAGCTAGAATTATTTACTGTTCTAGTGTTTAGTCGCGATGCAAAGTTTGCTACAGGATGATCCTTCTGGCGCATATCCAAATTTTCAGCAGGCATAGCGCGGGTGATGCGGCTCCCAGAGCTAAATGGCGGAAAGAAAATCTGCGCGCCAGTGGACGGAAATTGTGAGAAACCGTGTGGACAATGGGATAAAGCCGGTAATGATATTGAAGGGATAATTTAGGTACAGTTGGTTGCTTAAACAACCAAATACATCAAAATAAATGGGAAAGCTTTAATCAATTACAAACGGGACCAATTCAGTCGGTCAAAATGCGATCCTCATAAGCGATCATCTGCTAAACGAAGACAATACGGAAGTACTGAAAACAATAATACTTTTGCTCCGCATCAGAATTTGACAACTGGGTAGATAGCCACATGTTTCTACTACTCAAATATGCTTACTTATTCGATTTAGGTAGGCATGCATATTAGAATTGTTATTCTGGGTTCGAATACCACCGAGGCGCCGAGTTTTTTACAGTTGGGTCAATAGGAATTATTCTGGCTGTGCTTAAGAAAACAGTTACATTTGAGGACAAAATTAAGGTCAGATTTTAATTAACGATTAGGTTTATTGAAAGGGTTCGAGTTGCCGTATGCCGCATACTGCCCTACCCAAGTCGGTCTTCTTAAAAGAACAACCTCAAATTATCCGTTTTCCATCCGTTTAAACGTTCCGCATCTTCCTCATCGTGTGGTCTGTTTCGGCACTTCGTTGAGGTAGTAAAATAAGCTAATCTTTCTGGTACCTTTCGGAGATTCTGTTAACTTCTGCCTCCATTTACTCTACTGATAAAACCAATATTATCGTCCGTCCCGTACGACAGGCCCCAGTGTACACTATTTCTTCAGTGGGCCTGCATATCCATTCCTTGCCAAGAATCTTTTCACAGGAAGCGGAGTTGCCGTAGAAGCAAAATTAGTGTCTCGTGAGCAAATGCAATCTCT
>CACRXP010000052.1:197296-210350 GCA_902702965.1 Spirometra erinaceieuropaei | reverse complement strand
AGCACACACAGTGCAAATGACCGCAATATATAGAAAAAGTCTGTTATTATGTCTGCCGTAGAAAAATAGTAGTATTGTTTAGGAATGTGAAACAAACGGTCAGAAGTGTCAAATGTTTTCTTGCTCTCAACGTGCGAAAACGTAAAGTACATAGAGATCCGTCAACGGGAGCATTAGTAAGGCATTGCGTAAAGAGGTACCTTAATAAGGAAAGTTTTCTCATTGATCGAAAGCATATTCGTTGCTTACTTTCGTTGTAAACAGCAATTTTTCTCGAAAATGAAGTTTGATGCTTGAATGAGTCTTCACATGTGACCCAGGAGACCATCTTCGTGAAAAAGAGCGCAAGAACACTTACCAATTCAGTACATGCCTTCAAAAGTTATTTTATTTTAGACTTTATAGCAGATGACGCATTCCGATCTGTCTATATGGACGCTCGGGTGAAACACTGAGAAGCATGAAATGTTCAGCAATATTTCGAGGCCGATCTGAAACTCAGCGTAATCCAAAACGAACGAAAAGTGCAAATTACTCTAACGGACGAATCGTTCTCTCCATAACGACGAAATGGTATGTTTACTATCACGCCTGTCAGTTCTGTTTATATGTATTAGACACCGATCGGCCTCACAGCATGTCGCCTTATGAAAACCTTTGTTCCTACGAAGTCCCCATAGGGTTAATTAAGCAAAATCCCGTTTCTCTTGTTGAACCCCAACTCATTCAACTCAAGCCAGCCAAGAATACCACGAATCCTTGAGAGACTGTGCTAGAATCCATACTCAGAATGTAGGCTGTGGACAAACCGCCATATATGAAATCGCACTAATTCTTAAACGATATTTAGATGCAAACTTCACTGGAACACTATTATTAAACGTTATTTTATTTTTGCTTATATGGTTGCTGACTTTTTGGTATGAGAATCATTTTTAAATATAACAACGAGATTTCCTAAATTACAGCCATTTCTGACGTTTTCAGGATATTGAGCTTTTCTAAATAAATCGACATTTCTAACCAACACAACGCTTCATTTAATATATCTCTTAAATCTTTACTTTTTTTATTTGTGCTTAATTAACATAGATATTGGAATCATCAACGTCTGTCGGTCTGCGAGTGATTGGCAGTCATTCGCAAATTTCGACACCTTTTATGAGTTAGGTCACCTAGTATATTGCGTTTTTCAATAATGATAATATCTCTTCGCTTCTGATGACAGTGTCTTTTAAAAAAACAAAAATTCCGAAAACGCGAATAAACAAGTCAAATGACTTAACATAAGTATCTTGAGCTCATAAAACCCGTTCAGTCAAAAAATTTATAATTAGCTGTCTATTTGAAAGAAGTTTTTTTTAGGAATTTTGCAGACTGATGTCTACACACTTTTCACCCCCATAAGGAATAACTGCAATTTTTCTGTTTTAAACAAATGAGCTAAGTATTTACCTGATACTGGAGTCAATTTTACTATATTTTTTTACCTTTAGGCTCTATTCTACGATTGTAAATAAAAAAAATAGAATGGCCATATAAGTACCAATATATTTCTAACACTGCTATAGCTTTACCTGTTCCGTTTATAAATTACACATTAGCGGACGCTTGACCATACCGGAACTTCTTAAAATACGTGTGAAATTTAACTTTCTCACCTTGAGGATGGACTTCTCGCGGTAAATTATGGAGAACTCACAAAAACGCAGATAAATGCCGGAACGTTCACACCAAGAATTGCCTGTTGGTGTTAGTACTGTGTCTTGAGGCTCGAAATCACAAACATATGCAAGTCCGACTTTTGAGCTCGATAAAATGTTTGATTTTTTCTAAATATCCGGATGTTTACACCTCACCTCATCTGATTTACATGGAGAGAGAGAATCGGTTTTCAGGTGCGATAAATTCTGTTTAGTGAAACTGTTTAGATTACTCTTCCTCTCATAAAAAAACTCACGAATGCGAAAAATTAGTTCAGGACAGTTATCAGCCTAGCCGACTGGCCGACTGCCAAGTAACGCAGATCTTGGCACAAATCTGCAAATATTTTGACAGATAAATTTACTTGCACATATATTTTGCATGCAAAAACGACAATTTACTGGAACGAGCTAAGCAATTTAAAAAATGCGCGACATTTCGGGTGCTTAAAACTGATCGTCTTCATTTCAGTCATCGTATTTCATGAAGTAGGTCGCATGCTGTGTACCCGAAAACCCAGATGTCTAGAGAGACCAATGTGGGTGCAGCGAAGACGTGGCTCAAAGTGTAAACATATGACACGGAGCATCCATAAGCGCATGCAGGTTCATAAACATGATCTGATTTGGCGTGCAATGACAAAAAATTGGAATAGCTCTGGTAGGACGGCTGAATAGGAGTTCAGTTGTATTGGATGTCCTTTCAGTGGTACAGTGTAACCTTCGCTTGATGGTATTTTAAATTTTGTCACCGAAAAAGGCTAAGGATATTAAAACGAGCTCTTCGAACTGACCATTCCGTCAGTTTGGCCGTAAGGAGTTGCTGTACTTTTAGATGGACAGGTGTAAACAAAGTTGCTTTGTGCCAGACAACTTCTGAATCCAGAGTATCAATAGAGCAAATGTTTCTCGCTCTTTGGAGGAGAGTGTACACAAGGTTTTGTTCCCTCTCTATTGGTATTGACCCTTCCATTTGCCGAAAATGCTTTGATGCCTAATTTATTCAATAATATGACAACTAGTAGACCCGAAGAGGCGAGTTTTAGGAAGTTTTCGCAAAGAAGGAGACACGATAGCTGGAACAAGAACTTTATTAGCCTGACGTTTCGGGCTCTCACTCGAATCCATCATCAGAGACAGAGTCAGACAAGGGTGATAAATTGCCCAGGTGTTGCAGGGTTTATATGATGTGGTTGCTAGGCCGCTACATGCCAACCGCAGTTGGCAGCTCCCGAATGCATCACAGCTCGACTGGCCAGGTATTCAAGTATGCAGTCGCCGTGCAGTTGCTATGCGCTTGTGTTCCGGTTAAACCTATCGATTCCCACGCTCATCGCACTCAGTCGAGTTGCAGACGGCCGGATTTCGTCATCCGTTCTTCAATTATATTTCATTACGGTGCCTCCCATCGACTCGATACGCTGTTTCGTTTCCTCAAATTATCTGCTCACATTATCCGCGCTACCCGGCGAGCCGAAAGTTTTGTCTTTTATTGATGACTCTTGAGCCCGCTGGCAACACTGTACCGTTGCCGGTTAACGGACACATCCATCGCGTCATAGAAAGTGATCGGAGAAGCCATCTGAAAATACCACTAAATTGTAGTATCGCATCTACGACAAAACATACTTGCGATGCGTGGACTGGCATCCCCGAAAAAATGATTTTGCTTAGTGCATCGGCATTAAAAGGTCGACGGCTCTGACACGCGCGCCGCGGATTTGTCCAGCCCTTGGGATTGGCCACTCCGCCGGACCAGTGGTGCGATTGAGCGGTGTGACCTTGATGTGCGTCGGTGGCGTGCAAACAACACAAGCTCGGCTGAACACTTCAGGCGGGTGTCTGGCAAAAACGGGGTTCCCGTAGCGCGCGTTGCTAAAACCGATGCATTCTTAATGTTATTTGCAAAAG
This sequence comes from Spirometra erinaceieuropaei, assembly GCA_902702965.1. Lineage (NCBI taxonomy): Eukaryota > Metazoa > Platyhelminthes > Cestoda > Diphyllobothriidea > Diphyllobothriidae > Spirometra > Spirometra erinaceieuropaei. The sequence goes on along the minus strand of CACRXP010000052.1, from coordinate 206,736 downwards.
ACTATTCAGATGATGAAAGAAGCATAGTTTTATTCGTATATGAAGCAAAACATTAGTTGGGATCTCCTGAAAGTGTTGTCAGGAGGGCTGGCAGCCTGAACTCCGAAAGCGCTCTGAGCGCTAAAATTCCGCGTCGAATGGATACTCCGGATGACCAATTGCCCTGGAAAAACAGCGAGTTAAAGACTCCGAGTGGACGAAAATAAACCTACATTTCCGCAATGAAGGCACGAATGTTTCGACCACTTGTATTAAGTATTTCCATTTCCTCCTTCGTCAAGGCAAAGTCGAAGACCTGAAATCGTTTTAGGAGGGAGGGGGGGGGAGGAAGCGAGGGAGAAAAAAAGAAGTCGAAATTGTTAACATCAATGACATCTGAGAGCAAGTAATGCATTTTGAATGGAGATAATTAGGCGAATATTTCAGTGAGACAAGTGATATCATAAAATCTCTACTAACCACTACCGCATAGTTGATTCCACTGCAATGGCGGAGAATTTTATGACACCAATTTTATGACAATTTTAAGACGCCATATTTCGGTGTCTTTTCTCTTTACATGTTGCCAAACGGAGACCTTTAGGAAAGATCCATATGATAAGATTTGCCTAAAAATCCCACTTCCACGAATGTAGGAGACAGGGCGTTTGTCAAACACTCAAATGAATATCGAGGTCTGGAGGCGGATCCGCAGAGTACTGTCGAGCATGTTGAGTGCCGCTACAGTTCCTCCAAGTTACAGAGTGGGGTTTATTTGCAATACTGCTCTCTTCTTATTAAAAAAATTGTCCAGCGTGTCAAGTCAGGAACGTCCCAGAGAAGACTTGAGACGACGAAACCGAATTCGTGCGCACTGGAATCTAGCAGTGTATGGCACGTATAAACCACAATCTTCTGTCAGATCAGACAGTGCGCACGAACTCATTTTCAACAGACTACATTTTGGCAAATGGTAGTTCGAGTGACACAGACGCTCTCGCAAATTCACATCATTGTAACCTTCGCTGTTCCCTCAGCGACGGTTGGAGTTCGCGTTCGTTGTGGCCTACGTACGCCAGAATTTTAGTGGTCCGCAGCGTTATGCCACCCACAGAATCGCCATTCCATTATTCAAACTGGTAAATATATGGTGGGTCGAATGTGACGCCACCGATCATATATCCCATCAAAGTAAATACTTTGAGTTTACGAGTGTAGTAAAGTTTGCAGCGGTGTAAGAGCTGCTCACACTGTTAGCCGGCGAAAGGAATAGAAGTAGCACTCTTCGTAATGACTTACTTAATAAAACTTGGAGAACCGAATGGGGCATAGGCTGTGATGTGAATGCCTTTCGAGTGACAGTAGTCGATCAATTTTTGATTCATCCAGTTCACGGAAACCTCAATTTGATTTATCGCCGGAGGTATTTTGCAGCTGGCCAGAACGCGATCAATTTGGGCCTTGTTGAAATTCGAAATCCCGATCGACCTAACGAGCCCAGCCTCAACCAACTCCTCCATGCCCTGAACAGGAGACGAAAATTGGGCGACGATTAAGAAGGAAATCGGAGCAAACGAGAATTACACGGGAAAACTTGATATGTGACGCATAGACCAGTATAGAATGTCAAGAATTAGACTAACATTAGTCGATTCGGCTAAGTGAAATGTCATTCAATACAACCCTTCTGCAATCACCCCCTGGACGTGATTCGGAATGGAATCTTACTTCTAGGTTACATTCGAGTCTTACTAAGAAATCAAGCTGAATGAAAAACAAGGTGGAGCATATAGGCAGAATCTATAAATAATTCCAATTTTTCCCGTCCTTAGACTAACTCACCTTCCACGTCTCTTCCAGCGGCACATCCTCAAATTCAAGTACACTTCGATCAAGTGGAGAAAACTGCTTACCCTTCATTAGCTGCAGACGTAAAGTCAGCGAACTGCAATTACCTGGAAGGAGACGGGCAAATGGACAAGATACAAATCCAAGTACTCGAGACCCAGTCTTCGCAGGCTCTCTTCACAGGCTGGACGCACATCCTTCAGACGATGCGAATCGCACCACAACTATATCAGAGGTTAGGTTGTAAATCCAGAATGCCTTTGATGTGATGAACATATCTTCGCGTTTTACAGTTCCGTCATCAAATTTCGCCTTCAGGGACCTCCCAACTTCAACTTCATTCCTGTAGATGTGGGCGCAGTCAATGTGTCGACATCCTGCATCAATCGCCCAAAGTATAGGCTTCTCCACTATATTAGGCATTGACTAGAGCTAGGCAAATCAGAGGTAAACCAACCATAAAGCAGCCATAACCGACTTGGGGTATTTTGTGACCGCTGTTGAGGGTCAGGAAGGGCTGCTGAAGTGCCATCGAGTAAGAGTAGCCAGCCGCACCGCTATAGCGGGCAGCGCCCTCGCCTATTTAAGACTTCGATACCCTATAGGGAACCAGTCATATCTGCGCATTTCCAAGACGGTTTAAATATGCCGCTGGGTAGTGAACGAATCAACTTGCAGTTAGACAGCGATTCTGACCAATTACAGTGTGATGGCAACAACGATTGGTGAGCGGGGCAGAGCCAATAAAGGCGTTGAGACATGCAAGAAATCTAGGGTTCACCGGGTGGCATGCCCTGTGCGGGGTACTGCGCTTGACACACTGACACGCGTGATACACTTGCAGGCGCTGACGCCGGTGCGAATTAAAAGTGCGTGATGCAGTTGCGTAGGCCCGTCTAAGCAGCGTAAAAATTCGTGTAGCTAGAGAGGCAGCTAGAGTGCGATGTATCTGCTCTCCTGAAACTGTTGAGGCGGAACTCCGACAGCTGCGGGATACCCAGAAAGATTTATCCTCCGAAATATAGGGGAGCACACTGTAAAGCCCACCCTAACAACTGCAGAAAAGAAAGACTTATTTATAGGACTGCCTATTCAAGGGGACGCAGCAAGTGAGCTAGTAAAAAGACGTCCGAATACAGCGACCACTAGCGCTTTCCCCGCAGCGAACTTACGTGCATGTTTCACGAACTCTCCCCTTCTACGCTTGGGAGATAAAGACCGACGCCAGTTGCAGGCCACATCGATGTGTATTTGCTCATTCACTTGCTCCTGTGGAGCGGGATACATTGGCCGTACAACGAGGCGCCTGGAAAAGAGAGTACATGAACGCATACCGGCCTGGCTAGGCAGAGGTGAAAAGAAATCGATTTCGAGTTCTATTCTCGCACATCTTGTTGATACGAATCACCGCGTCGATGCCAAAGAAGCTTTTCAGGTAGTCGTCCGGATACCAGCAAGCTTCTCCAGAGGCCTACGCCAACGGGTGATAGCTACAGCCGAGACAGTGGCTATAGGGCTAGCCAATCCGGTGCTATGTTGTCAGAAGATGCTGACAAAGGCGCCCTGTCTTCCGTGGCCAACGCCGACTCTAGATGATAACCGTACGTCGCCCCAACCCCCTGATGGCAGTGAGGTGTGCCCATCGTACCCGACGTACAGACATTACTATGTCCCCCTGCCCCTCGTCCCCTTGACTCAATGACCACGACACGCCGACCACGCCATAGCACGCCTCGCCATGCGAGTGGCGTGGGAGCGATGATTGTTAATAGCCCCTTAATCACTTATAAACCCTGTAACTTCGCATAATTTCAACTTCTATGTAACTGTTTTGGCCTGATGACGATTTGCCGAAAACACTTGTTTGCCAAATTGGCATTTCAAGTGTAGCATAGGAATATTCGCTGAACTTAGAAAATTCGTGTAATTTTATCATATATTATTCGTATCATGCTAAACAAGACAACTAGGTTGTCATGCATTTCTAATATCCTCCCTTCCGAATCATGCCGAACTAGCTGATCAATAAATGCTCTCAGTTGAGTGTGCATCAGACGCATTCTGCGAGCATGTTGTCACCTTGATGTCTGCCCTGAGATCCACTGCACAATGGGCAGACCATATCAATTGCATTTCCGGCAGACTTGAAGACAATGAGTGTGGTGCCGGTTGGGCGACGTCAATGGAATGCAAGGGTGGGATGGAAGCCGAAGGCCGCCTCCGTGTGCAAAGTTATGATTAGGTAGGGCCTACTCAATCACAAACAGTAGTCGGGTTTGTGCACGAGAAAAATTGAGATCCTTCAGCTTGCCTTTACGTTTCTAGCGCAAGCCTGCGTAAAACAAAACCGGTATTTGACCTCATTGACCAGTTTTTCGATAACATGTTGGAAGACGTCTGTTCTAATGACTGCCTCACTGGCGGTCTTGATAATGTCAATCAGTTGATCCTTGCTCGTCTCATCTGCATTACCTATTTTCGTCACCCTGAGGCACCCGTCATGGTGCACGATCCTCTTGCTCCTTTCTGACCAATTAGTGCTGCTATGGCTGCCTCCATGATGAGAACTCACTTCAATATGAGCCGTGAAAACGGTCCCACGAACTTCTAAAAACAATTTTGAAAATATCTTCGGGCAACAAAATGAGGGAGGAGATGGATGAGGATGAGGAGGGGGAGAGGAGAAGGGTGTGTAGGCGGGTAAGGGGGAAGAAGTCAGGTGAATATGGAGGTTAGAAATGTTCCCCTGTGGTAGTGTACCGGACTAATTTACCTTTGGCAATTTAGTCCTGTTTTCTCTGCTCGGATTGCTTGTTGGAATGTGACGAAAAACGACACAACTGAACAACCCGCTTTGCTGGCCTGCTTAACTGTCGCACTCTGTTGTCAGGTTACTTAACGTTCAGAATTTCTATATTGTTCACCGATCGGTTTTACTTGCTGCCTTTAAGGCTAAGGGCCCGTGAGATATAACTCGTTAGTTTGTGAGAACATTACCATTTACGTCACCCCCATGACTGACAGCATAAGTTCTGCTGCGCACTGTGTCACATTTGGACTCGTCCGGGTCTCAGATTTAGTAAATCCAGAACGTCTACGCAAGTTACTCCTGACTGCTTTACTATGCGCAATTCCTTGTACATAATTGCATGCGTAATGCAGGCCGCTGCTAGCTAGTCTAAAAGGTAAACATGAATGGTTACTCACCCATTGCAAGTAGTATTAACTTATACAAGTTTGGTGACGGGTTATGATAAGTGGGTCCCCTGACTGTAAATGCGTGTGCGTTCACGATGTGTATACAGGTGGTGGGGCATAGCTGCCCAGTCATTATCCGTGTTCTTATGACCCCTCTTGGGGTGTTGTTGTTGCTGCTGTTGTTGGTGAAAAATCCTGATCATTTCCTGTGTGGACCAGGGGGTGAAGTGGCACGCCTAGGTGCGGGCTCGACCGGGCCATCCACCTGCGTCCCCCCGCCTCCAGTCATCTCGACTCTCCGTCTTGACCCCGGGTCCAGGTGGGGAATGGGGAAGAGAGAGTGCGGTAGACGCTGCGCATGTCTACAGTCGCTGTAGACTGATTCACGCGCAAGTCACCGTGCCTACTTCACCTTAGTGTGTAGCACACGGTATACATCGTCGAAATTGACAGTCAAGCTGTCGGTAATTGAGATGTTTGATACGCATTGAGCCACACAGGAAGAGAGTACAACATCAATAGGCAGGGCGTTCCACGCTGCAAATACTCTGTTACTGAAAAAAACTTTCGTCCAGTGATCCTTGCGCTAACTGCACGCACATTTAGCGGATGACCACGCGAAGTTGACGTGTTAGCTTGAATAAAAAATCACTGGGATCCAAGCAACAATCAGGGCCGCTTATAGTGTAGAAAGTTGGTATAAGATCATCGCGTGGTTGCCTGTAGAGAAGGGGAAACAGGTTGGGAGTTAACCGTCTGGTTCATAGGGCAGTGCTCCCAGACCCTTTGTCATTTTTGTCGTCCGTCTCTGTACCTTCTACAAGACGGTACAGTCCTTGACAGTCCAAGGTCTTCATGCCTGTATGGCGTATTCTAGATGAGGCCGCATGAACGTTCCAAATATTTTGGAAAAGCTGTCAGCGTGAAATCCCATAAAGGCTCACCTAATATAGCCATGACCGACTTAGCCGACTTCGCGCATTTCAGTGTTGGTTTGAGTGAAAATGTAATCCACACATCCAAGTCCTTCTGACTGTCAGCTTGTCGAAGTGGTTTTCCGTGAAGAAGTTAATTTCTGGGGCTGGAGGCTCTGCAACTGCCGAGTTGAAGAAAGGTGTACTTTATTACATTGAAGGGCATAAGCCAACGCTTCGACCAGTTCTCGAGCTTGTTCAAGTTTGTTGGCAGGTGGTCCGCGTCTGCCGCAGTGTGAATACCATTCCACAATTTCATGTCGTCAGCAAACAGGACGACATTAAAATCTAGGTCACTGGCGCAGTCACTTATGAAAACGAGAAATACCGCGGGACCTAAGACTGAACCCTGAGGGACGCCGCTCGCCACGCGTATCTCTGAGAACTGTTGGTGCCCGACCTGCACTCTATGGGACTGCCTAGTCGAAACAGTTCTGGATACATATAAGGCGTCCACGAATTCCTGCGTTGCGTTGTTTGTGCGTGAGACGTTGATGGGGAACGCTGTCGAAGGCCCTTTTGAAGTCGATGTAGGTGGCGTGCAGCGCATTGCCTACGTCGCGTGCTTTGGTCCAGCGTTCGAGCGAAAAGAGCAGATTGGTGAGACAGCACCTATCATTTAGAAGGCCGTGTTGGGCATCGGAGAGGAGGTAATGCTGCCTGAGAAACTTCATCAAGGTGCTCTTAATGATGTTCTTCATGATTTTGCGACAGATGTAGGTAAGACTCATTGGCCTGTAGTTATTCGCATTCGCACGACTTCCACCCTTAAAGAGCGGAGTGATCGTAGCGGATATCCAAGCGTAGGGCAGAAACCCAGTAGAAATGACGTCTGGGAGAGCAAAAAGTAACGGTCTGAATTTTTTGGGGGCTAGATCCTTCAGCAGCTAGGTCGGGATTGAATCAGGGCCTTGGGAAATCGATTCTTTCAGGTAAAGTAACTCTTTCTGAATGATTGCTCGGGTGAAGAAGACGGCCCTGATGGTAGGCGTTTGTTCCGTCCTTGTTGTAAACTAAATGCCGTTCTGTTGAATTTCTCTGCTCACCGTTTATATTTCAGTAGCCAGTTATCTTGCAGAGGGAGGGAAAAGCTCTACATCCCGTCTCGCTACCTCCCCACCTCCCCCCCACCCCCTTACGCTTACATCGATGTCGTAGGCAGTCCCAGAATAAAGCTTCCGTTGAGAACCGGTGGTGCCAACTGCGGGACAGTTCAGTCGAACGCTTTGGCTGTCCTCCGTCGCGCACGTTGCCAGCACCAGGACTGGTTCGATGACAACAACACTGCCATCAGCAATCAGCTTGCCGAGAAGAACCACCTGACCAAAGCCTATGTCAATCACCCCACCAACGACAACAAAGCAGCCTTCTACCGTAGTCGTCGCCTTCTGCAACTGTGGCTGCGCGAGATGCAGGACGCTTGGACGGCTTGCAAGGCCGAGGAGATCCAAGGGTATGCGGACCAAAACAAATGGAACAATTTCTTCCCCGCGATCAAGACGGCCTACGGTCCGCCAACCAAAGGACCTGCTCCTCTTCTCAGAATCGACGGAAGTACCCGATTCAATAAGAAGACGCCAACTCTACAGCGATGGGCCGAGCACTACAGAGGCGTCCTCAACCGTCCTTCCGCCATCTCCGACGCCGCCATCGCCCGTCTGCCGCAACTAGAGGCCAACGTCGACCTTGACTTCCCTCCCTCTCACCACGAAACCATCAGGGCATAACAGCAACTCTCCAGCGAGAAGACACACGGATCTGACGCGATCCCTGCTAAGATTTTGCAAGCACATTAACTCCCAAATTATGCATCGTGTGAGAGCGCTCTTCCAAAAGATACGGCATCAAGGATAGTTCCCTCCTCAGTCCAAACACGCGGCCATCGTTTATGTCCATAATCGAAAAGTAAATCGCCAAATCTGCGACAAGCACATAGGCATATCCCTCCCTAACATCACCGAGAAGATAATCGTTCCCATCCTCCACAAGCTTCTCAAAATACAGCTGGAACAAGAACTTCAACCGGAAGGCCAACACGGCTTCCGACGTAATCAAGGCACTATTAACATGATCTTCGCCGCACGACCGCAGCAAATGAAGTGCCAGCAACCGCGGATCCACGTCTCCTCTACCTTCGTGAATCTGACGAATGTCTTCAACTCTGAGAATTGCAAAGTCTGGGGAAAATCATGCAGAAAGTCGACTGTTCCGAGCGATTTACCTAGATGGCGCGTCAACCCTACTATGGCCTAATGACGCGAGTCACAGAAAATGAAGCCGTCTCAGAGGCAGTTACAGTGACAAACAGAGTGAAACAGGGCTGCATCCTCACGCCTACCCTCTTCCGTCATGTTGATGGACGTCTACCTTGACGAACACACCGGGATCCGCATCGCCTACAGGACGGACGGTCACCTTCTGAATCAACGAAGGATGCACTTCCAATCGCGCGTATCCACAATCACCGTTCATGAACTTCTCTTCGCCGACGACTACGCCTCAACACCCCCTCGGAAGAGGACATGAAAAGGAGCATGGATCTATTCTCCGCAGCCTGCAAGAACTTCGGTCCGGTCATTAATACGGAGAAGACGGTGGTCACGTACCAACTGCCACCCATCAGAGCCATCCCCCACAATGCGCCGCAAATCAGCGTGAACGGAACCCACACGTAAGTGGTGGACAACGTCACGTATCTGGGCAGCACCCTCTCCCGCAGCACTAAAATCGACGATGAAGTGGCCCGCCGGATTTCGAAGGCCAGTGAAGCCTTCGGTCGTCTTCAAAACGCAGATTGTAATCGTCACGGTCATCAAGTCAGCACGAAAATGAGGACGCACAAGGCTGTCATCCTACCAACGTTGCTGTATGGTGCAGAGACCTGTACTTTGTACATGAAGCAGGCACTCAGATTCAGCCACTTCGCTGAATGCTGAAGCTGAGGTGGCAGAACCGGATAGCGGATACGGACGTACGGGGGCGAACGGAAATCATCAGCCTCTACAGCATGCTGCGACAACTACGCATACGCTGGAGCGGCTACCTCGTACGGACGGGCGACCAAGGGCTACCCAAACGACTCTTCTATGAAGATGTCACGACGCGTTCACGCCGACAAGGAGGTCAAGTCCGGCGATATAAGGATACTCTGAAAACCGAGTAAAGGCGAAATTTCGAGTTCCAGGTGTATGCATAAGTGAAGAAGAAGAGTCGAGCACCGGTGCTTGCCTCTTCTTCTTCACTCTGAAAACCTCCCTGAGGTGCCTGCAGATCAACCCGGGAAACTGGGAAGACCTCGCCCGGGACCGACCTACGTGGAAGAAAACAGTGAAGACAGGCGCAGCAATCTTAGAACCGACCGCATCACCGTCCCCAAGCCAAACGAGAGACACGAAAGTCTCATCTGCTACCGCCACCTCACAACGCCAACGTCCAACAAGC
>CACRXP010000052.1:178558-196085 GCA_902702965.1 Spirometra erinaceieuropaei | reverse complement strand
ACACCATCACCTCCTGTCCCACCAGCGTCTCACCGTAAACCAATCACACTCACCTCAAACACCCAACCGCCATCGCCCATGCAAGTTGGAAACATGCGTCACGGCTCCTTCTCTATGCGGCCCCCAGCTGCATCTGTGATCGGAGTCCGAGACTACCACAGTGCGTCGAGCGCCGACTGACGCTTCAACTTAGTCCACGCATCCGCCCTAGCTGTGTAAGTGCTTGTGTGGAGTGGCAGACTGGTGGGCTAAGAGCCAGGCTGAAGCGGCTCTTTCTCCAGCGATCCGTGACGCTCTCGTACATGTGGGAAGAGTGTTTGTCTTTGTGGGTGTGCTTTATGCGTAGTGCATCTCAGTCGACGACTGTTTGCTTACCAACCTTTGACGGGTGACAGCCCAGGCGAAATACAGGGCCACGTGCCGCCCGTCTAGGTCCAAAGTTCTGAAAGCGTATGCTATGCCAGTATCAGCAAATCATGGTCCTCGCAGCCTTGGATGTGCAAGCAGTTCCCTGACGCCTGGTTCCCTGTCGGTAGATGCGCTTGCGCTCCCGCTTGGTATACAGGTGGTGGGCATGGCTGCCCAGTCATCCTCGCCCTTCTGACCACTGTTGGGATGTTGTTGCTGGTGTTCTTGCTGGGGAAAAATCCTGATCAAGTGTATGTTGTGGACCGGGGGGTGTGGTGTCACTGAGAGGCAATACCCGTAAACACACATACGCTTCTCGCTTGCGTGAGAGTGTCAGAAATCAAGTTAAGGAGGAGCCGTTGCAGCCTGGCTCTCAGCCCACTAGTCCGCCACTTCGTACAAACACACATAACTGGGCGGCCGACTGCTTCCGAGACGTTCTTGACCTACGGCAGAGTTCGCCAAAATTTGGGGTCTCTTTGGTCTGGCCTTTCGTCCGTTTAGCGTACGCATCGATTGCCGACGGTGCGAGGGTAGCCATTGGCTTTTAAGACCCGTCGAAGGTATTGTAGTTCAGCAATTTTGTCGTTCGGCTCACTGCAACTTGTTTCAATACGCTGGTAGAGCGTCCGTACACAGCTGCGATTGCGGCTGATTGGGTGGTTGATGCTGAAGTTTAGTGCTTGCCTGGTATTTGTCGCCTTCCTGAACAAGTGCAATAATCCCCGATAAAGGGGAGGGCCGTGAATTTTCATAGGTATGCGGTAGCATGGCTACTGCATCCTATAATTACTGCAGCCTCTCGTGCATGAACCAGTCGTGTCTGCTATTGTCTCTGATGATGGATTCTAACAGGAATCCGAAACGTCGGGCAAAGAAGGCTCTTGCACCAGCGCTCGCGTCTCCTTCTTAACGACTACTTCCTGGGACTCGTCTTTTTGATTCTATTTGCACAGGAATAGAGCAAAAAATGATCAAAAGACAGAAATCCACACAGTTGAGCCACAGAAATACGCTGCAGGTTTGAGCTCATTTCGATCTTTTATGAGGAATGACCATCCAAGTAGGGGTTTTTTATTCGTTTCTTCAACGAGACGGGCTGCGGTCTGCCTCAAGGAGGATGCTGTCAAATCACTTGACAACCTTAATCACGATTAGTCTCCCTACGTGTCAGAAACCGTGCGAAGGATGATACAGCCAACTGACCATTGATAAGCCGATAAGTGTGAGTTGCAAACGGATGTCGCAGGCCTGCGCTAGCCCCAGTCATTTGAACCAGATTTTCATTTATTTGGCTTCTTAGACTCAGGTTGAGGTCTTCTAAAGGCTGGTTTTCACACATTTGTTCTGCCAGACAGGCTATGTTGCGTCTGACGATATGGTGGTATAGGGTTTTGTCAGCTAGACCTAGCAGCCATTGACCTCGGTTTCACGCCATGCCGTATTAGCGCGTTTTATCAGACACCGGTCGGTGTTGCGCCTTGCGTGAACTTTATTCATGCTCAGACTTCTTACATCTACTTGGGTTACTTTACTGAGTGTGATTTTTCAAGAAGTAAAAAGACAATATGGCGAGCATACTTCTGCTTTCGATCAATTCTCTTCAGGTCTGTATGTTTACATAGTGATATTAAAATAATGAATTAGAAGATACGGGTAAGTAGATAGTTATGCTCTGGATCGGGTTTGGGGGGGAGGAGCGAGTGAAACAAGCTTGTGGAGATGCCACAAGCAACGAACGCACGTTTTCGATTACGTATAAAAACTTTTCCAATTTCCGAATAATTTTTAACCCTCTCTACCGTCACGCTTGGATTCAGGGTTCCTAAACTACAAGCCGTATATTTTCCGCGTACGGAAAGCCACACATTTCTCTACGATAATAAACGGGCACTATATAGGGTTCATAAAATCTAGCAGTGGATTTGATCCAGATTGTTAATTTTACATGCCACATTGGTAAATTCAGAGACATGAGGATTTATGAACGGCCATTTTACGGTATTTAAGTGTAACAATTATAAACCTTTTTATAACCGAATTATCTCCCTCGTTCGAGCATAAAATTAGAATAAGACGTAATTTTCTACCGAATGAGCAAAACAATGATTATATTTATACATGTTTTCCATGAAATATAATTGGACATTTTGGGACATCGAAATTTAACGAGAAAATGCATGCTACATAAGTAGTCATTTTTTCACAGAGTATAGTCTTTACATGCAGCCGGAAGGAAGTTCATTCGAAAGCCGGCATCCTGAAGTAACTGAAATATTATAGAATTATGTTGCAGGCTGACTAGTTTTCGAAACGAAAACGCAGTTCCGAATTTCGGTTGACATTTCATGAATTAGCACACCTACTGTGCGTAAAATCAGACCTCTACGACACGGTAGGGCAGTGAATTGCGAAATACAACCAATGACAATGGATGGGGCAGGGATTAAGGGGGCGGCTTGACCCGCCAAACAGATGAGGGCCCTAAAAATTATGACCAAGTTTTGGGGTCAGGGGCAGAGAAAGGGCTTTCAGTGGCGTGTTTGTGTTTCATCGCTGTGACGCGATATGGAAGAAATGTCTGGGACTCAGCTTGAGCCGGGGTAAATAAAGGGCATCGATAAATGTCTCCAGAGACCATAAGAGCGGGCTGGCAGACCACTGTTTCTCCCGATGCAAGCATCTGCTGGTATAGGAGTTTGGATATACTCGCTGACATCCTTCAGATAACCGAAGAAACTTAACTGACGCATATGCTGTGTTCCTCGTCAACAAAATGAGCCACGACTGCACTAGAAATGGATTTTGCAGTGTAAAATTGTCAGCAAAACACTTACATGCCATTATTACCTAGGACAAGTGCCGGCCTATAAATGTGTGACTGACACGATGACGAGTTTAATATCAACCTCCATATTTGAGTCGTATTACTTGTCAGGAATGATACAGACACGTGATCACGGTTAAACCGACGTACGCCAGTAGGTATGACGTAAGCCACGTTAAATGGAAGGAGTACCTAGGCTACTATTAGGTCTGTGTGATGGCGGCTATGGAAGTAGCATCAAGTAAGAGACACTGACAGCAAAAGATGACACGCGAGCGATAAGTCCTAAAACGGTAGGCATCGGGTGAAGGCTCCCAAGCTTCTGTGGCACGCAAAGAATACCTACTATCCTTATTTAAGTGGGTTTTAGTCCGACACGATTATTTCGGCTTGGTCTTTTATCGTACAAGGTTGGGTCGTCTGTTGTAGACGGTCTGGTACACTATCTACAACGATCTCAGCTTAGAGACTTGGGAAGCGATCGTTATACACACTTGATGTTTATTTTTTAAATTGCCTGCTTAATTTCGGCTGCTATATGTCAATGCATTAAAGCTTCCCCCTCCCCAAAAAACGAATATATCAATTATCTATACTTATTTTGTCATTCCTCTAAGCATGCATAGACCCCGCCCGTAAAACCCCTATGACCACCTTTTTCCGTAAGACTGGTCGTGTGTGTGTTTGGGGTCCTTCATCCGATAGTTGCCCCTAAAATAAGCGTTATGATCCGAAGGGAAGGTAAAAAAAAAGAGAGCCGGTTCGGGGAACAAGCAATGTACTGACAGCCTGAGAATACGACGATTTACAACTCGTCAGAAAGACGCCCTATTTATCTTTGCTCATCTTCGTTCTGGAACATTCCGTCAAATGGCGTACCAGCCGTGGCGGGCGTTCTAGAACGTTCCTACCCATGGCGGACTGACCACAGCGTGCACGAGAATCACCCCTCCCGCGGGAAAGACTGATTTGGCATTACCGACAAAGCCAAGAGAGACTAGAAAGGCCATTTCTGGCTTATTAGCCGTCGTCAGCCAGTCACACCCAAGCCCGAAGTGTGGAACACCCGAGGCTCGAACTCGCGACCTGTTAGTTAGAAGTATACGCCTTTAACCACTGGGCCACGAGCCCGTGGCCATGTCGTTTTTCGATCGGTGAGCGTCCCCTACCAAAGACTGGAATGTTCGACTGATTGGGCCGCACTCGTGAGCAGAGTCACCACACGTGCTAAGCGCTGCAGTACACGCCGATTGGCCGTTGAACTTCACGCTAGTATCACGCCACCAGCTTGTTCCTCTGTCCCGCGCCTGAAGGCGTCACTCTACACCGATTGTTCTTCACAGCCATCAGAATGATCTTTTAAAAGTACAGGAAAGCCGATAGGAGAGCAGTAAATGATACTGAACTAGGTAAAATATGGTGGACAGACTGAACTGACTTCAAGTTTCCGACGACCGTTGCATTCCGACTGTCTCAGTCTGAGAATAACCGAATTTGTCAACAAATCCAAGAACTTCGATAAAAGTAAACAACTTAGCAACAAGTTATAGAATAGGGAGTAGGCGGAATATATAGAGTCAAAACCAGCAATCTCATAAGCTACTTGATCACGTGCATTTGTTAACACCTTCGTTCCAACGGTTACCAACTTCAGCACTGCCATTGGTCGAAACTGTCACGTGCTTACTCATTGGTTCGGATGTTATCGATCAACACAATTGGACTACCTGAAGCAAGCGGTGAATTCCACTGGTTCGCGCGTCAGATACCGAGGCTTTAAATAGGCGATTGCACAGCGTACTAAGAAGACTCTTTATCAAAGCGGTGCGGCTGACGCTTACCGCCCACCCATGGTTTCTCAACAAACCTTTCTACCTCTCAACAGCGGTTACCAACTCCCTCAAGTCGGTTTTGGCACGTATATGGTTGGTTCCGCCTTCATTTCATTTCAGCTTCAGTCGACGCCGGACAAAGCGGAAAGACCCGTCCTCTGGGCGATTGATGCAGGCTATCGACACATTGACTGCGCCCACATTTACGGAAACGAAGTTGAGGTGGGAATGGCTCTCAAGAAGAAATTTGATGACGCAACTCTGGAGCGCGAGGACATTTTCATTACATCAAAGGCATTCCGTAATTGTAAGCTGATCTCCTGTATAGTTGTGGTGTAATGCGCATCGTCTGAAGGATGTTCGTCCAGCTTGTGAAGAGAGCTTGCGAAGACTGGGACTCAAATACCTGGACCTGTTTCTCGTTCACTTCCCTGTCCCTTTCAGTGTATGTTCATTTCACCGGCATTAAGTTTGCAGGTAAAGGAGGGCAGGCAGTACTCCCTGGACGACCCAAGTGCACTCGAATTTGAAGACATCCCTCTGGAAGAAACATGGAAGGTTAGTTAATCTTTAACTTAGTACCAACCTGAATATTTACAAGTGCCGTTTATAAAGTTCATGCTTCTCGAAGTATTGGTCATTGTCAGTTGATTTTGAGAGAAAACCAGGAACTGGTTAGCTCGATCAGAGGCGTTCCAATCCACTTCCGACCAGTGTATGGTCTGCTTCCCGATGCATCTGTCGTTCATTTTAAACTGGTCTTTATGACGGAAACGAAGTAGCCCTTTTTGTTTACGTCCTTATGTTTGACTTTGCATTCCACCAAACCGTTGTCCACTTTGAGTCGCCTTCTGTTCAGGGCATGGAGCAATTGGTCAAGGCAGGCCTCGTTAGGTCGGTGGGCGTTTCGAACTTCAACAAGGACCAACTTGATCGGATTCTGGCCAGCTGCAAAATACCGCCGGCGGTAAATCAAATTGAAGTGTCCGTGAATTGGCTGAATCAAAAATTGATCAATTACTGTCACTTTAAGGGCGTTCAGGTCACTGCCTTTTCGCCTTTCCGCTCCCCGGACGAAAAGACGTAAGTTCATTAGGAGCAAGATTACCGGTCTTTTTGTCGGTTAACAGAGTTCGCAGTCCTCAGCTTTGCAACATATTGCGGAATGGTATGCCCGGACCAATCAGAATAAAGTCGTCTCTTTGCCGGCTAGGGGCCAGGCCAGTCTTCAGTCTTACGGCAGATGAGTGCATGTAAGGCTTAAGCTGATCGGCATGAAACTGACTGTCCGACTGCTCCATCTTTGATCTGACAACATTTGCCCACACTAGCCATGCTTGCTACTGATTTCCGTTTGAGCCAAGAATTTTTCCCAGTGTCGACTGAAGATTGGAGACTTTGTTAGAAATGCCATCTCCGCCTTTCGCCATGTAAGCGAACAGTATGAGCGGTTCTTGATCTTGTGGTCAATGGCGGAATATCATGCTTAGTCCAGTTAACATAAAATCGTCCATCTGGATATGTCTCCACTAAAGTAGGTCCCAAGTAGGTTTGGATCCATCCTACTTGTCGTCTGTAAATTGCCATTTAGATAAACTCACCTTGTCAGTACGAATGATAGAATGGAGGCTCTCTCGAAAGCATAACACTGTGACGAAGTGGAAATCAGGTAGCTATTCCGGATGGCACAACAGCACCCAAATACGTCTGAGCGTTGGGGATTTCTTACACGCCATTCGTTCGAAGAGGTTAACGTATTTGTCTTTGGTGTTGTGCTCCTTTGAACAGACATATTCCACCGACTGTGGAAGAAGAATATGTAAAGAAAATTGCCCTGACCCATGGGAAGTCGCCAGCTCAGGTCCTCCTTCGACATGCCATACAGCGCGATATCTCGGTCCTCGCAGGCAGCATGGACGCTGAAATGATTAGGGAAAACTTTAAGGTCAGAAATACGCTGTTTTTTCCTATTTTTCTGCGGACTCTTCCTCTATGATATTTCTAATATTTAGCATAACGTCTGGTCATCCTTGCATTATATGGAGGTTGTGCCATAACGTACTGCCTGCTTATATCCCAAACACTTCAGAAGTATGTAGCACCTCAGCAAGATTAAGATGCCATTGGCGTCATGCCTCACAGTATTTAAGGGTAGCCAGCAAATTGGTGTGGGTTTTGCATCAAGGCGTACAAACCGGATAATGTGGTTGTACCGAGGAAGCCATATTTCACAACCTTCTTCTCTGTTTCATCATCCTCATCACAGTCTTCATTCGCAGTAATCTCTGGAGTTTCAGTGGGCTTAGGATTTTATCTAATCAAGTCGACGGAACTTCACTTGTCTACAATACTGTCTGCTACCTTTCGCAACAGCCAGTGTTAGTTGGAAGGTTATCTGTGAGAAGACCGAAGTTTTGCGTATGAGAGATGTAGTCAGAGTCAGTGACCAACTACATGTCGTCCTTTGACGCGGGTCTTTTAAAATGCAGTAGAGTGCCTCATTGACTATCGATAAAAAGGGAGCGAAAACACCGAGGTAGGATGATATATTTCACCGTCTCGGCCATTCGCATGTTTGCCACTGGAGTTTAGAGAGAGAGAGAAAGAGGAATTAATTTATTTGGAAATTGTAAATTCGAAATTTTCACTAAATAAATTAATAGATTATTTAAGAGTCAAATAAGTTTAACACAAAAGGAACGATTATTATGGGGACAGTTCATGTCTTCGTTTCTGTATTTCTATCTCTTCACACGCTAGATAGCGCGCCATGAATGGCAATACAAAAGCTCGAAAAGCCGGTGTGTGACAAGACATAAGTCGGGAGCCGCTGTGCATCAGGCGGGAAGACTTACCTGGCAATACAGAAGCTGGAAAAATCGATGTGCGACAAGACGTAAGTCAGAAACCGCGGTGCATCGGGCGGGAAGAATTAGCAGAAATAAGATCATAATGTAAGGTATGGGCAACGTCATCTCGATTTCGACCAGCAAACTGCTTGACCGTATTGAAATACCGTTGAAGGATAGTATCAACTAAAAAGGGATAAGGAACACCAGCGGCAGAAAAGAGCATTCGGAGAGCCCGTTTTAAAATTAAAAGATCCTTTTTAAGCAAAGCAGGAAAAATGACAGGAGAGCAGTATAGGATAAGAGGAAGAATGCATGCATCGATGGATCGCCAGACTAAGGTTTGAGGTGTGTGGTAGGAACGTAAACGACGTATGTAATAAAGAAGTTTACGAACTTTAGTAAATAGGGATTCAATATGGAGGAAAAATAAAAGATATGAGGACAAAGTAACGCCAAGGTACCTGAAAGAGGAAACCTCGTCAGGAAGGATGTCAAAGGATGTCAGGTCTAGGAGAGGGCCGCAGTCGGAAAATACACGAAACTGATTTTTGGTTGTTCATTAGGAGACCATTTTCGTCCGACCATACGAGGACTTGGTTAAGGTCATCCTTTAGAGAATGGAGAGGTGTCTAATTTTTGAGAGGGTTTCCAAAAACCACATCATCAGCATACTTAACCAAATTACAGTCGTTAGGGGATCTTAGATAATCGGTGTGGAGGTCGAAAAGGTAAGGGTATAGAATGGAAGGAACCTTGACATGCCAGTCTCTCGAAGCATTTAATCGATGAACCTGCTTCGACTACAGTGTGCATGAGCAATCACCAACTCCGCATTTCATTGGATTTACCTTTCCGCATTCCTCTCAAAATGACTTCAGGTCTTCGATTTTACCCTGACGAAGGAGGAAATGGAGGTGCTCAATACAAGCGGCCGCAGCACTCGCTTCTTCACTGCAAAGATGTAGGTGTGTTTTGTTAGCTTAAGGCCACTAACATTTTTTTGTTTTAGGGCAGTCGGTCATCCGGAGTATCCGTTCCAAGCTGAATTCTAACGTCCAGAACACTTCCGGAGTTCAGGATGTTATCTTTCTCTAGCACATGTCATCGCAGGTGAGGAAATCTAAAGCCCTGCTTGAGGCATGAATAAAACCTTGAAGCGTTCACCATCTCAACAGACTGCTGAAAGTAACAGAGACAATTTGCGTATTTGGATATCGGGCGTTGCGGGAGCCCACTTGTTACCAAACGCCCGCTAGAAATGTCCAGCAAAGTACGAGCTACAGGCTCGTCAAGGTCTCACGACTCCATTGGCCCAGTGGCGTGACCAATCGCGAGGGCGCGGCGTCACGGCGCGCTCGGACTCAGGTTGTCGGCCCTTTAGCGCCTATTCGCCCAACAAACACAGAGCTTCACGATAATTGGGCGGCGCAGCGTAAAGTATGCAGCCTTCCGCGTTCCGTATGGCCACAAAAGCGATGCTCTAATGCAGCTGCCTTTCAAGGCTGCTTCTCCGATCACACTGCCCATGGCGCGGTGAGTGTGTCTGTTAACAAGCGTCACCCCATCGTCGAGTACGCAGGCGTATGCGTGAGGTATAAAGTAAGTCAAGGCAAAATGTCAACATGTCTGTTTGTGCTGATAATAAAGGTGGGTGATTTAATCCTGCAGAACAGTGAACGAAGTAGGTGGGGGGGCATAATGATGGTGTTTGACTACCGACGATGTGATTAAACTCGAGTCGTCCGGCTGGGCCTCGTAGCTCAAGTGGTTAGAGCGTAGGCTGTACTAAAACCCTCCCCTTAATGCGTGGGTTCGAATCTCACCGAGGCGCCGAGTTTTTCACAATTGGGTCAATATGAGTTTTCCTAGGACTCAAACTTGTCGATAGTGATCGCATTCCGGCGGCGAGCGGTGAAAAGTCGTACATAAAAGACAATTTTGCGGGCATAGGCAAGCTTTCGATAGATTCTCTTCAGGCCTGTACCGAAATGGTTAACAATAAAAATGCGTGCACAATTGCTACTTTCTTTTTGCAAGTACAATTAATTGTCGATACATTCAGTCAGTATCAGTCAGTATATATGGAGTAAACGACAGAAGCCCTGAAAACTCCATTTAGAGGGTACAGATATAAGGGAAAATAGGTAAATTGCAAAGCTTGTAGTTTAAATAAGGAGAATTCATAAATCTAATAATGTAGCATAAAGGCGAAAGGGGTATTATAATCGCGAAATAATTGCGAAAAACTTTGTTCACCGCATTCGGACCGTGAAAATTTCAATATGGGCTAAGTGTGGAGCACAAAATAGGATCTGTTGAAATCTTGTTAGTAGTATATTTATAGTCATTTCAGTAATCCATTAGATCAGGCTTCGGCAGTTCGGGTTGCCTTTCAGCAGGTAAGCATCCAGTTGTCTCTTGAACACGTTCACGGTAGGGGAATTAACAACAAACTCCGGCCAAGAGTTCTATTAGCGAATGACTTTCTGTGAGGAAAACGAGGAGCGTTGATTTGTGTGGCACAGTTCTTTTTTAAGCTGGTAATCATGTCGTCTGAGATTGGACTTGGGTGACATTTCAAAAAATGTTTCCCAGTCGACATCCAGATTAAGTCCTTTTACCAACTGGAACGTTGCTATGAGGTCACCTCTGATCTGCCTGTAGTGGAGAGGATAGAGGTTCAAGGCCGTCAGGCGCTGCTCGTGCGTGAAGTTTTTGTGGCCATAAACAGCCTTTGTAGCACGCCGTTGTACACCTTCATGGATATCCATATCCTTCCGAAGCCACGGCCGCCAAGCCTGTACCGCATATTCCAGGTGCGGCCGCACGAATGTTCCGTATACTTTGCTAAAAACATCTTTATTCAAGAGTATAAACGTTCTGCGTATAGCGCTCATAACGGACATTGCTCGCGCAGCGACTTTAGAACACTACGTGGTGACGCCTAGATCGTCTTTAATGAATACACCGAGATCTTTTTGCACATCTACGGTTTTAAGTGGTTGATTGTCCAGGAGATACTGTCATGGGGATGCATTTGTTCTTCGCCTCGCTGATACTACGTGCATTACTGTACATTTTTTGACGTTGAATTTCATGCACCATTTCTCGCTCCATGCGTGCAAATTGTCTACGTCCTTTTGTAGTATCTTGACGTCATCTTCATTTTTTATCGCTCTCCAAAGTTTAAGATCGTCTGTAAAGAGCGCTATTTCCGATTTCACTTCCCCTACTTGGTCATTTACGTAGATAATGAATAGGAGCGGCCCAAGAACTGACCCCTGTGGGACTCCACTTGTAACAGGTGCCCATTCTGAGCAGTAGCCGCCCGCAGTGGCTTTTTGTCGCCGTCCGTTTAGGAAATCTTGAATCCAGTTCAGAAGGTTTCCTCTTATCCCTACTTCTGACAACCTTTGAATGAGGCGCTTATGTGGGACGCAATCGAACGCCTTGCTGAAGTCAAAGTAAATGACATTAACTGGATGTCCTTCATTCATGGCCTTTGACCAGTGTTCGAGTGACGAAAGCAGGTTTATCAGGCACGACCGCTTTTCGCAGAAGCCATTTTGAACTGAGGCGGGAAGTATCGAGTGATGTAATAAATTTTTTAACTAATTTTTCCATCAGTTTGCAGCAAATGCATGTCAAACTTACCGGCCGGTAGTTCGTGGGACATAGCCGTGATCCTCCCTTGTGGATAGGTACGACATTTGCCAACTTCCATGTGTCAGGTAGTTTGCCAGCTTCCAGCGATTTTTGGAAGATTATAGAAAGTGGCTCTGCTAATTCTTCGGCTAGATGACGCAGGAGTACACCTGGGATCTCATCTGGTCCAGGTGACTTGGCCGGATTCAGCTTATTTAGCTCTGCTAAAACTAACTGCGGAGTAAAAAAT
Organism: Spirometra erinaceieuropaei; assembly: GCA_902702965.1. Classification (NCBI taxonomy): domain Eukaryota; kingdom Metazoa; phylum Platyhelminthes; class Cestoda; order Diphyllobothriidea; family Diphyllobothriidae; genus Spirometra; species Spirometra erinaceieuropaei. The sequence goes on along the minus strand of CACRXP010000052.1, from coordinate 184,271 downwards.
ACTGTGCTTATAAGTGGTTGGTTGGCGGGCAGTGGAAGAGAACAGGACTGGAGGGGTGGTTCCTTGGTGTAGACACTTTGGAAAAACTCGGAAAGAAGCTGGGCTTTTTGAAGGCCATCGCTCACAGTTCGGTTATTTTTGTCCTTTAAGGTTGCCAGATGGTCCCGGTTTTTCGTATTGCTACTGATATATGCATAGAACGCTTTAGGTTTTTGTTGCGCCCCTTCTAGGAGCTTCAGTTCATAAGAAGCTCGTACTTCTCGTATGAGTCTTTCGCATAAGGTTCGTTGTTGCCTGAATTCTTTAATTTTTTTCCGCGTTCTCAGTTTGCAAAAAGATTTTCCACAGCTTGCGTTTTTTTTCGGATTTCCTTCGTAACCGATGTTGTTAACCATCTCGGTTTGTTTTCGGTTGGATGTTTCTTGAGGGGACAGTATCGTTCAATCAGGTCTCTCATAGTTGATTCGAAGGTTGTCCAGCATTCGTTGACGTCTCCTCGTAATGCTTCCGTCCATAGCGTGTGTCCAATCTCTTATTTCATTGCCTCATAGTTACCCCACCAGACATCGTGGATACTTCTAGTTTCGGCAGCAAGGGATTCTGGTATGACAGTGTTTTCGTAAGCTCAAGAGTTTAATAACAGCCCCCAAGAGGCAACCAGGCCTTTTGGCTCTCCCCATTTCTAGCAAAAGTGGAATGTGTCTGTCCACGTCATCCACCGGTACTTGCTGACCTATCGCTGTTTCGGTTTGAAGAAGGGTGTTGGTCTGTTCAACATGTACCAATGATGTCGGGGTGTGCAGCGTGTCGTGGACGATGGACAACGTTGTAGCTGTGCGCTCTCTCTCTCGGTTCGTTGAGGTCGTAGGATGGCTGTTGAAGGACTTTTTATTGACGTGGGAACCATACCGCTGCCAACCTATTGGTAGTTGCCACGCATGACGATGTGATATAGGCAATGCCTTTCGGACCAGGTAGTGCGAACAGGACCACAGTAATATCATGTATATATCAGCAGTACACACCGGCGATCTCCGCCAAACTCGTCGGTGGACTTGGTGGATACTTCCCCTACCCTCTGTTCTGACAACCAGCGTGCCTCTATCGAGTTGCCATGGGTTTAAAACCCGAAGATGCCCAAATCGAAAAGCAGATGCGACAGTTAGATGGGCCAGTTCTACTGAGGTGCGGGACTGTAAGCGCAGTTCAGCAAGCAGCAGCCAGTGTTCTCATCAGGCAAGTGTGCCTGTAGCCCTGCGGTGCGAAACTTCGCGTGCGCTTGAACTTCGCTTGCCTTCAGCCAGTCGACGGTAAATGCAGAGACATGACGTTTTATGAAGGGCCATTTCACGGTATGAAATATCTCATAATTGGAAACTTCTTCAAAACCGCATTTTACCCTTCCTTCAAGTGTAAAATTAGAAGAAGACGTAATTTTCTACTGATTGAGCAAAATAATTTATGCTTTTGGACATATTTTCTATGAAGTATAATTGAATCATCAAGTATATCGAAAATGAATGAAAAAATGCATGCTGCGTTAGTTGTCATCTTCAGTACAACCATAAAGGTATCCATATGCTCCCCGAAGGTGTTTTTGTGATCGTCTTATAAGCTGATTCTAGCCTGTTTGCCGGACCTTAACGCTCGAACGTGGTGTCCAAGATAAGCAAATCCGATTTTAATTATTGGCTGGTCCATGCAGAAACTGGGGTGGACTTTGGTAACACAAAAAACTAACTGATGCGCCTGGTAGTCCTGCCTCGACCCCCGTTCCTGCAGTCGCTTTTCCAGATCTCGACAAGTACTTCATCCTAACATCTTGGTAAATGAGGGTAGCTTTGTGCGACGTGGTCCAAAAATAATAAATTACATAAACGGATGTTAATGCGGCATAACCGCGTAATATTCACAGACTTCCAACGGGCAGCCAGTAGTATACAAATGTGTATTTATTTACCGTACTTACAACGCAGGTACTAACTAAAAGCCCAGACACGCGTGTTTCGCCTGAGGGAACCGTGCTAGTAAAGGTCTGTTCCGAGGGACTAACCCCAAGTTCGCGCATTAATCTCCTCGAAAATCAAACAAGGAAATATGAAACCGAAGTTCATATATATGAAAACACACGGGGAAGGCTATGGGAACCACTGATGTGCCAAACCCCTCGCAGCTGCGTCAGTCAGCGACAGAAGACCGACAAAGCACGCAAGTCTGGGCTTTTAGTTAGTACCTGTGTTGTCAGTACGGCGAATAATTACACAAAAAATCATAGCGTCTCAGGCGCATATAAACCTTCCTGTTCTCTGAGTTATATGATCTTCTGTAAACTAAACTTGCCTTTATATTACTAAAACACGATATTGATCGTGGCTTGGAGTCATGCCATTTGATGGGATAATTTATTTCTGCAATGACTCAACGTGGTCATTATGCCTTTCTCGTCTGTGTGAGCTCTGAGACACCCTCATCGAAAACAGACTGATGTGAAGTTGGAGATCAGCACTTGTCGAATACGCGTAGAACCAATTTGAACTCTGTCCGTCGCTATATCCCTTGAATTGCTTCCGTCATTTAGAACAAAGTGGTTAAAGGAGGCCAAGGTAAATTAAATGTATGGCAGTGCCGCCTACAGAATGCAAGATTTTAAGTCTAAAGAGTTTACTTTTATGCAAAGTCAGGCAACCGTATTTCCTATATCCAGTATCGCTAATCTCAGCATTTACATTTTGTAAGAGTTCTTGGTCTTGTTGTTCATTTTCCACACTAATTTGACTTTTAATCACAGAAGTTTTCAGTGAGTAATTATATTATGCCCCAGCGGAACTTGTCCACCAACATTAAAAAAACAACTATTTTGGGTGAGCAAACGCTATCGCAAGAAAACAAAAATCTGCTGGTCGACATTTTTCACTTCCTCGCAGCACGATACTAATGACGAACACGATTTTCAATGGCCGAATTATTGCCGATGAAGTATGCAAATTATCGCTTGCTCCCAGTCCAACGGTGGAATTTTTGTGGGACAATGTCTTCGGCATACAGTAGGCGGGCTAACTCATGAAATGTCAACCGAAATTCCGAAATGCGTTTCCGGTTCGAAAAGATAAATTAAGTAGGGTTGTAAAACCAATGATCCTGCATCATAATTCTATAATACTTCATTCATCCCAGGACTCCGACTTTCAAGCAATCTCTTTTTTGGCTGCACACAAAAATCATGCTTCGTTAAAAATGACTACTAATGTAGCATGCATTTTTTCCATTGATTTCGATGCCCTTAAAGATTCAGTTATATTTCATAGAAAATATGCCCAAAAGTATAAATTATTTTGCCCATTCAGTAGAAAATTACGTCTTATTTCAAGTTTAATTTGGAAAGAAGAGTACGAATTGGTGTAATAAAACTTTTCCAATTCCCGAATAATTTTCAACACAACCTGCCGTTACACTTGCATTCAGGGTTCTCAAATTACAAGCCGTATAATCTTCGTGTACGGAAAACCATACATTTCTCTACGCTAATATAGGGGGACCGTATAGGGTTCATAAAGTTTAGCAGTGGATTTCAGCCACATTGCTCCGTTTACAAGTCACAGTGGTAAATGCAGAGACATGACGTTTAATGAAGGGCCATTTCACGGTATGAAAAATCTCACAATTGGAAACTTTTTATAAACCGCATTATACCCTTCCTTCAAGTTTAAAATTAAAAGAAGACGTAATTTTCTACAGAATGAGCAAAATAATTTATACTTTTGGGCATATTTTCTACGAAATGTAACTGAATCTTTAAGGGCATCGAAAATCAATGAAAAATACATGCTACATTAGTAGTCATTTTCTACAGAGTATGAATTTTGGATGCAGTCGACAAAAGTTTGTTCGAAGGCCGGCGTCCTGGGGTAACTGAATTATTATAGAATTATGCTGCATGATGATTGGTTTTACAACACTACTTAATTAATCTTTTCGAAACGGAAACGCATTTCGGAATTTCGGTTGACATTTCATGAGTTAGTCCACCTACTGTAAATGGATTAGTATTTTGTGCGAGACAATGTGTTCTACATAAATGGATTGACATGTTCCTATAAACATGGCGGCCTGTCCATCGGCATTTCGCGGCATGTAACTTAGGGCAAGTATTCTAAAATTGATTTATGCTGGAACCTTGTCTACGTTAACAACGATTTCGAATAACTGATCGCTGTTCATCATTTTACGGCTGGCTCAACGACAGAACGGAAGGGCCCACTTCCATCCGAATAGGTCGACTCTGGCATTAACATTCCCGATCCCAGTTGACACACCATCAGCCTACCAGGGAAGTGCAAATGTGCTACTGCTTATAAAATCTCAAAAATTGCCCAAAACAGCTTTTTCCCTTGAGAATTTGTTTGGTTTAAATTAAGAGATCATTCCAATCCTCTCTACTCATTTTTATTCAGGCATGAAGCACGCTAAAGCCACTCTGATTCCTGAGTTCGTGGACACCAGTGCAAAAGACTGCTTTCCACTAGGGTTTGTGTGTAAGCAAAACGCGATTCGGAGGATTAAATTCTGCATGGACAGTCTTGTATACATTTAATCGGTGTAATGCACTGAATTAAGTATCTTGTCTGAAGGACGATTGGTTCGGTTTGGTTCTTCTGCTCAGGTTCCGTGTCCTATGTGTAGGGCTTCGGCATAAATTTTAAAGAAACGCTTTCAAAAGATAGTCATACAGCGAGTGACGGATCTTATGAAATGTTGGCCGAAATTCTGAAATGCGTTTTCCATTAGCACCGACATCCGGGCGAATCCGAACTATCATATGGTTATGCCGCATGATGGTCAATATTTCAACCCCACCTAAGTAATCCCCCCAGTCGAAAACGCATTTCAGAATTTCGGCCGACATTTCACGTCATCGGTCACTCACTGTAACCGCCTATGGAGCTTTGCGAATGCCCTTCCAAAGTGCGCACTTGCTTCCTTCTTTGGTTGAGTAATGGTCTTATCGTTTTCTTTAACCTTCCAAGAGGTGGGTTTTCATGCACACCGAATACGTTATGAATGCTAAAACCATAAACCTACATCTTATTTTAACACACGATTGTCCATCTGAACAAAGCACAATTTCTTCGAGGACAGCACTAAATTATCCCCTACAAAATGTCTACCACTTCGCTGCTTTCGCACTTGTTGTCACCTTCCAAAAATCACAACTGGAGGCAAAACATTCGGACCAATATTCATAACGCCTTGAGAATCAAATCACGATAATCCCTCGCTAGATCACGCCTTGAATTTCATGGCATCACTTTGGCAACGTTTTCCATGGTTTGTGGATTTCTGCGGACAATGCGCCGCTTTATTTCTGTCGCAAACTTCCTCAGTTCGTTTGCCCGGTTTCCTTCATATACGGGACGCTCTTAATGGACGGTTGAGAGGCCAACCAATCAGAGCACGCGGCTAAATGCCCTAGGCGTTTATTGGGTCGGCGAAGGAGAGCAGCTTTAGATTGCACTTTGCACCGGCCACCATCAAGTTTCGCTCATTATCAATCAACCTGCTTCACTGTGTTCAAAACTGTACTCCGTATTAAGTAAAACTCCTAAATGAAACGCGATACAGTGTGTTTACACACATAATTTGAACAGATCTTGCTTAATATCTAATAAAATATAAAGGACTTTATGTATAACTGTGAGGGAAGTGTTTATATGTA
>CACRXP010000052.1:149574-163967 GCA_902702965.1 Spirometra erinaceieuropaei | reverse complement strand
CGGACTGGTGCGTTGGGGGCCGGACAAAAACAGCTCTTTCTACGGCACTCTCACGCAAGTGAGAGTTACGCCGCTCGACCCCCGTTGTGTGAAGTCCTGATGTATGTGTGTCTGGGGGGCCAGGTCATGCATGTGGCGCGCAGACAAGCTCACTGAATCATGTCAACCACCGCGCCCATTCCCCGCTCCAGTCAACTGACCGGCTCGGACAGTGGCTGGCGTGTGGGTGTGGGAAAGGTGAGGGAGGTCGACGACTCAGCGCACTTTCCTCACTATAAACAATCTGACACGTTTGAAGCTATCACGGGGCGCTAAAAGCCGTGGCTTGGAAGGTTGCCAACTGAGGGGATAACTTGACCTCGCAGTCGGCCCAGTGTTGTTTGTGTTAGTGTGTAGTGTTCGGTTAGTAGTCTGAGGATCGGGCTGCAATAGCTCCTTCTTAATGTAGCATTTATGGAACTCCCACAGCGAGGGATCCGAGTCGCGTGTGGGTGGAACGCCCACAGTGAATGACCGATCTCATGAAATGTTGGCTGAAATTCTGAAATGCGTTTTTGATCAGGAAGGACCACTTAGGCGCGCTTGTAATATTGATTATCTTACGACATAATCCTACCATATTTCGGACTCCGCAGGGTGCCAGCTTTTGAATACACTATTTTTCAATCTCCTGTAGTGACCGTACTCGAAAAAAAATGACTATTTAAGTTGCATGCATTTTAGCCATTGGTGTGCGATGGTGTTGCAAAGTCGAATATGTTTTATAGAAGCCACGAACAACAGTATAGCTTCTCTCAGTCATTTGATAAAGAATCACGTCAGTCTTGTATTTTATGCTCGGAAAAAGGTATAAACAGGATTTAAAAAGTTTCTCATTATAAGATTTTTTAGACCGCGCAATGTCTGTTCATATAGCATCCTTTCTGTCCGTTTACCACTGCTTCTCTTGAAAAGTACAGCATAGTCTGCGTCCGTTGCAAAATTTTATGGAGTCTATATAATTTACTTTTGAAGGTATAAAAGAATATGTGAGAGTCTTTTCGCGGAATCCATGCACCATGCAGATTGAAATCACTGAGCGCTACTACAACGACTGATCAGGCTTCGAATTATTCGGCAATTATAAAGAGTTCTTTTTGACCTTTTCGGGATATTGCGCTTTTCAAAGTAAATCGACATTTCTAAACAATGCAACACTGCTTAAAACATTCCTTTAATTTTTTTAATCCTTTACAGTTGTCCTAGATTAAAATAGACATTTGACTCATGAAATGATACCGGTTTGAGAATGAATGGCAAGCATTCGTAAGTTTCGACATATTTCATGAGTTAGATCACTTTATATATCTGTAATAAAATAACGGCTTCTTTAAATTTTGTACCTAGAGTAACGGCATAAATCAGTATTAAAAACTTCTAGTTATGAGCGTTTTTATGTCCTCTCCAGAAACTATGTGCTGCTGCATAGTTTACATTATGCTACAAATTCACTGTTTGATTTTATAAGCCGTAAATGGTCTCCAATTAGTAGCATATGAAAATTTGTGATTTAGTGTACACGGAAGATTTACAGCTTATGGCCTTGAAACACTGACCGTAGTTTTAAAAGCAGTTCAGATAGAAAACCAGTTCGGAGGCGAAGAAATTGTATGCCAATTTATAACTCCCCTTGAGGCATGGTAGTTGAAGAAGCGTGATTTTCTGCCAAAAATATTAGGGAAAATATCTTTAACATGTTATCTACAAAATATATGTAAATATATAAGCACGTCAAAAATCAATAAGGAAATTCCTACTACGTGCGTAATCATTTTGTTCAGAGCGTAGTTTCTGCAGGCGGATAGAAGATAGTTCGTCCAAATGCCGGCACCCCGAAGTAAGTGAAATATCTTAGGATTATTGTCAGACTGTTATAACCGACAGAGATAAGGGAAACTGGAATGGCTATTTTTGGCTTATTAGCCGTCGTCAGTCAGTCGTACCCAACCCGGAGTGTGGAACACCCGAAGCTCGAACTCGCGACCTTTTTGTTAGAAGCCCACGCCTCTAACCACTGGGCCGCGAGCCCGTTATCCTTTCGGTTTCGATCGGGAATATACAGTGATAGTGGACGCCTATATCCCGTGCCGCTGTGCGGCTGTTCCTTGGGCTCGAGAGAGAAAGCCTGCATGCACAACAGAACGAGTGAATACCGGAAGAACGATCGTTGGCGCCCACTGCCATTGTAAATTCCCGACAGGACAACGGGCCTGTGGTCCATTGGTTAGAGGCGTGGACTTCTAAATAACAGGTCGCGTGTTCGAGCCCCGGGTGTTCCACATTTCGCGATTGGGCATAACTGGCTGACGACGGTTAATGAAAGCGAAGAGGCGAGTTCCAGGAAGTAGTTGCAACGATGTAAACACGATCGCTTGAACAAGGGCTTTATTAGCCTGACAATTCGGATTCTGACTCGAATCCATCATCGGCGACAGAGTCGGATAGGAGTGGTAAATTGCCCAGGTGTTGCTGGATATATAGGTTGTAGTTCTAGGCCACTAAAGGTTTATCGCTCCCGAATGCGTCACAGCTCGACTGGCCAGGTTTTGAAGAATGCAGTCGCCGCGCAGTTGCTATGCGCTTGTACTCCGGTGAAAATTATTGATTCCCACATTCATCGCACTTATTCGAGTTGCTGATGGCCGGATTTCGTTATCCGTGTGAGCTCTTGGGCAATTTGGCTCGCCGATGCTGACACCAGGAGCAGTGGTCATCCGCACCCTGTCCTCGCGGCTAACTACTTTGTCTAGACAAAGTCTCAGCGCCGAATATGGAGCGGGGAGTCCGTTGTGCTTGTTGATTGACTGCGGACCGGAAAAGCATGACTCTAGCAGTTTGCGACTCACTCCGTTGTCACCTATAGTAGGAATGTCTGCCCCGGTAAACTTAAATCTGTGGTTGGGTCCCATAGATTGAGCCGCCTCTTTGGAGCTGGCACCTTTCCTCCTCACCGCTGCTGCGTGCTCGGCCATTCGCGTTCGCAGTAGTCGTCCGGTTTTTCCAACATAGGTGCCTTGCCCACAGCTGCACCAGATACGGCAAACGACTCCAGATGTTTCTTGCCGTGACAATGTGTCTTTCGGCCTCTCGATCTGGCGTCTTATGGTTATCGCAGGTCTGTAGGCTACTCCAATTGCAAAGGGCGTGAGAAGGCGGCTGAGGGCTTCTGAAACATTCTTTGCGTACGGGAGAGCTCGCTAAAATTTGGGGCCGGTTGGATTTCGTCTCTCGTCTCGCTTGCGCAGTCACTGGTTTACGAAGGTGCGCGGATAGCCACTGGCTTTGAATACCCATTGAAGGTATTGTAATTCTGTAAAAATGTCTTCCGGTTCACTGCAATGTGTCTCCAAACGCTGTAACAGTGTCCTTACGCAAGTACGTTTGTGACTAATTGGGTTGTTGCCGCCGTGGCTCAGTACTTGTGTCGTGTTTGTCGCCTTCCTGAATACTTTGGTTTTAGACCGCCACCATATTTGCGTCAGACAAGGACATCAAGAAAGGCTAGCTGCGAGAGGCATGTAGCGGCCTAGCAATCATATCCTATAAGCACTGCATTACCTGAGCAATTTGCCACCCTATCTGAATCTGTCTCTGATGATGGATGCGAGTGAGAATCCGAAACGTCAGGCTAATAAAGCTCTTGTTTCAGCGATGGTGTCTCCTTCCCCACGACGTTTAAGAAGTCAGAAATGAAAATTACAGTCTCTCATGACTTAGTCGGTAATAACGTACTGCCTAGATTATGCACCGCTATGCGGCTGCTAGTTGGGCTCTAGATAGAGAGCCCGTAAGCCGCAGCGGAACGAGTGATTTGCGTAAGAACGACCGGTGAGCGCCCACTACCACTAAGATCATTGTGCACTGCCTCAACTTAAGTTATCTTTTCAAGTAGAAAGCGCATTTCAGGAGTCCAGGATCAGGTGGCCTCTGCTGCGTAAAGCGATCATAGAGAAAAAAACAAACGGCCTGTTGAAATAGCAATTTATTAATGTTAAGTTTCTGACCGAAAACCAAAAAAAGTCAAACATGTTTTCCATCGGACTATTCACTGCTCGCATTCCCGATGACATTTTGAATGCGGTCAAAGGCGTATTTAGTCAAGTGCACATGATATGGTGGCACTGTCGTAGAAAGCCACCTGTGCAAAAAGCTCCAATTTTGTTAATAGAAATACAATCCAAATGGCAGACTTGGAAGTAAAACGTTCCTTCATGCTAGCATAGGCAATTCGTGAGAGATTAGGGAAGGTCAGTCCAGTCAAACGAAGGGTATTTGGCTGAGCACTGTCATATAAATAGGTCACTGTTGCCCTTAAAGTCACACCTGATAACTGAAGGCGTTGGGTTTCAAACGATGTAAGGTGGAAATCTTCAGAGATTCTTAATTTCCAAAGCTCTGAAGACTTAAGGAGACGCAAGGTAAACGTGCATAAAAAACAACTTATTAATTTCAGGGAAAATTAAAACTATTTTCCGTATTACTATGACTCAATCGTAATTTGCCGTCCGTATGTCAATGCAGAATACAGAGATTGTTTCGTGCCCTTGTTCAGAATATTTTGCCTTACCTCGTCAGTGAAGAGCAGTGAAAACCGCGTAATCTCTGTGAAACAGTGAAACTGAATGATTTTCGCCTGATGTAAAATGCGCGATATAAGACATTTTGTCGTCTCCACTGCGGACAAAATTTCCATTTGAAATCCAACCTGCAGAAGTGGACCCAATTTTCTCACATACTTCAGAGGAAACGTTCGGTTAATGCTATGTACCACAAACTCGGAGAGACGTATGGATTCCTCAGTTTTTGGGCATCGATTTTTGCCTGAAAAGAAAAGAACGACATCAGTCCAAATAGGATATTTTATCAAGAAAGCACCGAAAACCTTTTCAGCCAGCCAATAACAAAGCCAGCATACGTTGTTTCTTGGAAAATGTGAAAAGCTACTGCCATCGGAGTTGCATTTGAAAGCTGATACTGGCTTATTCCTGTCTCTCATTTCAACTGTTACTAGTTCTCAAAGTAGACATTTTTCAGCAGATAAACATTCAACTTTCGTGGATGACAACACTGATTGACCTCTGACGACCTACCACCATACAATTACGCTAAATAGATTAACATGATGACTAAAACGATTTGTATTTTCGTTTGCGGGCTCAGTAGTTTCTCCTGCTCATGAAACGGCGTAGTCGAAATTTGAGTGAGAAATATGCCAGACACTTGATGTTGATGTTTGTGCATTTTGGACAGATTTGAGATGCAGAAAGCCACTAACTCAAGTGTGATTCATTTACCTCCGTTGTATTAACGAAAACCTGATCTGATTTCAGCGAAACCTAACCTTTCTTGATATCCAAGTGATTTTGTACGCTTTTAAAATTTGCCAATCGAAGCCTCAGGTTTATGTGCATTGTCCTGTAAACAATGATTAATTTAAACAGGGAAAGTTCAAAATAAACGGATACTTCGATTTTGCTTCCGCGGAGATCAGGTGAGGGCGGTAATGAAAAACTGCTTTTTTCCACGAAAAACGGAGTGGATTATTGGTGCTTTGTTGCATGAAACTCAGTATCAACCTATTTGTCAATAATTTGCTTTACCACACTGAGAACTACTAGATGTAAGCAACTATATACTGAGTAGGCGCAACATGACGTCATCTTTCTCTGCCACCCCGTGCGATAAGGTTGTCTAGACAATGTCTATCAGTTGTTGACTACAAAAGGATAGGCAGATTAGCAGCGGAAGGGTGGTCGCCTGAGTCCTTAGATAGTGTTTTTGATATTAATAATATCAGTGTATGGCTAATAATTAGTGATAGAGCCGTGCGCAGAAACGGGCAGGGTGGACCAGAACGGTTCACACGCAAGCAAGACCACGATTTTATTCGTCCGACACTAAATAACTATAATTAGGTGGCTATTAAAACCATTCGCATGAAAAAACTCTCGATGTTTTTCAAGAACATACTTAGGAAGAGGATGCAGGAATGTGAACTCCATCAACAAAAGGCCACAATGAAGCCGTATTTAAGTATAAAACTTATTAGAGGACGTTTTATTATTGACTAAGAAATATAGGGACTATCGATTCTCATTCTGGAAGAGCATTTACTCCCGCGATGAGGTCTTGTTTTTAGGCAAGCCTATGAAGTCCACTCAGATGGTCATATGTGGGAAGAGATTTTCAAAAGAGCATACTACGACGATGGCAACCCTAAAGAACGGTCCACGGTTAATGGTTTGAATGGCTATTACATTCGAAGAGCGGCCAGTCTGGCGGTCGATTACGGACACTGGATAACCGCAAGAAATGGCCCCAAGGCACTACGTGAGGATTGAGTTTGGTAACACGATCAGTGAGTGTCCCTCTACCATTGTATATACCCGATCGAAACCGACAGGACAAGGAGCCCGTGGCTAATAAGCCAGAAATGGCCACTACAGTCATCTTTGTCTTTGCTGCAAATGTCATTCTAAAAGCGTGGCTCAGTGAGTAGGGACGCAAGACTTGTAACTAACAGTTCGGTGGATCGAGGCCCCTATATTCCACATTTCGGGATTGGGTGTGACAGGCTGACGACGGCTAATAAACCAGAAATGGCCACTTCAGCCTCCTTTGTCTTTGCCACCAATGTCATTCTGACTAAGGACGCTATCAGCAGCAAGGTGTTTGCCAACATTGTGAAGGCTGTGTTCGATTACATCGACATCTACTGAAGCCGATTCGACCCATTATTTCTACAGGACAGTGCCCCTGCCGATCATTCTCGAAACGCATGAATCTGATAACGCTTTTTGGCCTTTAAATGACAGCTTGTCACTCCACATGTGATCTCAAGTCAACTCTTTATCCCGCCCAACAGCTCAGATGTGAATTCTGTAGAAAGTCATTTGGTACATATCGAAAGAAAGTGGAGCAGCGCAAATAATAAACTTTCAATCCAAAACAGCTTGATTCCGTGCTAGGTAATCACACTGCACAACCCACTATGTACAATCTGACCACCTTTATGTCTGAAAAAATTTCTTCTGTGATAAATATAATGGGCTGACGACAAAGTACTGGTCTTTTCTACTTGTACTTGACTTTCATTGTTTCCCCCATTTTATGCGTCCCCCTTCCTTGTGCAAACTTAGATTAAGTCTAAACTAGGCGATTTGTAGTATATCCGTTTTGTAGGATTTTTATTTGCAAGGAAAATTTATAATTTTCATTTTAGTAAATGCTAATTTATAAAACAACTATGACTTATTTTTATGAGCGCTCCTTCGATCACTTATGTTAGACTTTGAAGAGAGCAGTTAAACTGGAATCTGCGTCATAGAGATTTTCTTGTAAAATCTCATGACATATGATTTGAGCACAAGATACTCTCACTTATCTCGACTTAATAGGAGTCGCGTACTGATACGAAGGAAGTGTTATGCAAATATAACTGAGGACGTACCAAATAAATTTGGACATGCGTAAACGCAGCACGCAATTCCAAGCAAGCACTTCACACTCAAACTCATAACTTGTGTCAGAAAATGGCACCCTTTCTGCCAGACACGATTTATAGCATTCACCAGCCCACCAATGAAATGAAGCTATTCTCTATTTCAGGCTTTTGAAGTTTGCATTGTTCGGCATTATATGAAGGATAAGGTGAAGCACACGAGGTTAGAATGACCTCGTTGTTTAATCAGTCATCACAGCTTGGTATTCTGCTCTTTAAACAGACATACTAAATTATGGATACGATGGAAAACACCCCCTCCCCAGTTAGAGCGGACAATCCCGGAAAAAACTACACCATCCATTTGCTGCAATGTAAGCTGCAGCTTAGGCAATTTACGATAACATTAAATTCAATGTCACTGCTTGCATAGCCCTAGATTTGGCCTTTACACAATACGGATCGAGGAGATTCCGTAATTCGATCGTTCAAGGCACTTTCAGCATGACAATTAGACCAGTAACCGCCCTTTCATTTTCAACACATACCAGAATGAGCATTAACGATATTTAGAATAGCACTTACCTCGGTGATCAGAGACTTGCGATTTCGTCATACTTCTTCAATACAACACATAACTAGGCAACTATATCAGATCCGTTAAAGTTAAATTTCCAAATAACAGACAAACCCGATTTTTTCATTCGGGTATATTGGGCTCGTGATTGTGAAAAAAGTGCCGAGTGATATTTGACGGATTAACATATGTCCCGCATTTACCAAACACTCCAAATTACATAGAGCATTATCGTTTTCTCTCGGGCATATGATTTGTTGTCACATCTGGGTATGTTTTAGACCCACTGACCAAAATCCCAAAGGCTACACACGGCATCTACATGGCCTTCAGTCAACAGACGAATCGGCTCACGCGGATGAGAATTTAGAAACAGCTATAAACCAGACGGTGGCTAAACCTGACATCGGGGCAGGAAATAATCGCGAGTTGGCTTTTACAGTACCACTGGACTTTGCCCCACTGAAGCTCCACACGCGTCCCCCGGTCCAGGTATTCAGTTTCTACGAACAAGGTGAGGCGTGCGCACAAGTCTTCAAGTTCACCTCTCACGCGGGACTAAAAAACTCCCACTCATGACACCTTGGCGCCGCATAAACACCACACCTCCGCATCATCGAGGTCCTGAGCCTATAACTCACCTCTTACTCTGCAACCTAGGTCGAGAGAGTGGGCAGTAGCCAATGGTCATTCCTGAAGTGACCAGCCCATGTGGCAGCTGAGAAAATTGGCGCACTCACCTTGAGGTGTCGCAGTAATTAAGTTAACCAAAAAAACTGGCGTTCACCGTCTATATCCATTCGAGATATGGCCTGAAGTTGGTGGTAACCAGGGCGATAGGTCATTCAACGTCGTAAGTTACTGTCTTCCTTACATTCCCGAACCGACCAAACACGGTCGCAGGAGAAGGATAAATAAGACAAGTGTGGTTTAATTTCATTAAGGTTTTCACGCAGTTCACGGATAGGCTCATCTGGTGAGGCAGCGGTATGCACAATTGTTGAATGACTGCATGTATCTAGAAAACGCCCCTTGTTTTCTCATCCTATCAGCACATTGACAGTTATATGCTCTTAAATATGGTGGACCTTGACTTGGAAATAGTCGAGAAAATTTGTAGGAACTTCTTATTTTGATACCTCACACACAATGCAGAAGGTGTGATATTTCATGACATGTTAACCGTCATTCTGATGGTGTGTTTGCGATTCGAAAATACTTCCCAAGCATGGTTGCAAGACTAAATGTCGAGCAGCGTAATCAGAAATATTTTAGTCATTCCAGAATGGTGAGTTTGGAGAGAGTTTTTTGCACGCGCTTGCATACTCTACACCTTGCAAAAGTGGTTACTTTAATAGTGTAATAGTGTACAACGCACAAAATTAGCCGATCTGACGTAAATAGTAATGTTCTCACGAACTAACGAGTTATATCTCACGATCCCCTAGCCTTAAAGGCAGCAAGTAAATCGGAGCAATGAATAATATAGAGATTTTGACCGTTAAGAAAACTGACAACAGACCACGACTGAGGAGCACGCTAGCAACGCGGGTTGTACAGGTGTGTTGTTTCTCGTCACATTCAAACTAGCAATGCGATCAAAGAAAATGGGACTAAATTGTCAAAGGTAAATTAATCAGGCACCTCACCACAGTACCCCCCCCCCTCTAGACCGGAGGGTGACGGAATACGGCGCCGGAGGATATGCATAAAACTAGAAAAAATGCGTAACTAAACGATCCGGGAAATGAACGTAACGGCCACTGCGGGTGATGTAAGCAGGAGGTACAGTCGAAGAGGGTTGACTGCTTGCTATGGTGGACGATGATGTTGTAGTTGGATGCTGTAGACATGTAGGGAGAGGGTGTATGCGGGACGGAGGGGTGGAGGGCAAGGGAAGGGAATGGCGAGGCAGTGGGCAGGGTGAATGGGCAGGGGATAGGGAAGATGGAGGAACAGGGGTTAGGGGGTCAGTACATGTTTGCCCTTGTGACGGGTCTGGCGGCTCCTCTGCAACAGCAGCCTTGACCCGATCGACACTGACCACGTCCTCCTTGTCACTGCGAAGAATCCGGAAGGGCTTGGTGTTGCGCGCGAGCACGCGGAACGGTCCTTCGTATGGTGATTCCGGCGGCTGGCGCACACGGTCACACCGGACGATCACATGAGTACACTTGTCCAAGTCTTTTTCGACATAAGACTCAGTCATTGGAGTTCGAGGTGGAACTGGGGAAAGCGAGCACATAAATTGCCGCAAACGGTGCATAAGATTGTCAGGAGTCTCGTCGGCCCCACGAGAGGCTGGAGTGATCATCTCGCCTGGCAGTCGGAGGGTAGTGCCGAAAACCAATTCAACTGCGCTACAACCCAGATCCGACTTCCGAGCTGCGCGGATGCCGAGGAGTGCAAGAGGAAGGTTGTCCAACCAGTTTCCTGGATCATCTACGGCACGCAGGGCGGTCTTTAGCTGACGATGGAAACGTTTAACCATACAGTTGGCAGCTGGATGGCAGGCTGTCGTCCAAATGCATGTGCAGCCAAGGAAATTGAGTAGCGTTTGGAAGAGTGCCGACTCAAACTGTGCACCACGATCAGTCGTAACCGTGGATGGGGCACTGAACATGGCGACCCAACGACTGACGAATGCCTTCACGATGGTTTCAGCCTGCGTATTCGGCAAAGGAATAGCTTCAGTCCAGCGAGCATATCGATCGACACAGGTAAGGAGGTGGGTGAAACCATTGGATGGAGGCAAGGGGCCTACGACATCCAGGTGCACATGGCTGAACCGTGCGTCGGGACTGGGGAAAGTGCCTGGTGGGGACTTGTTGTGACGCTGCACCTTGTTGCGCTGGCAGCTCAGACACGACCGAGCCCAAGCTTTGACGTCCTTGTTCATGCCAGGCCAGACAAACCTTTCCGTGAGGAGCTTTTGAGAGGCTCGGATCCCAGGGTGGGAGAGTCCATGCAAAGTTTGAAATACGGCTCCACGCATCGAGGCGGGCACAAAAGGGCGATGAAAGGGAGTTGAGACGTCACAAAGCATGGTACCAGAGCCGGTGGTCAGAGGAACGTCTTTGAGTTGGAGACCACTAACAGACTCGTCAGCAGGACAACCGACTCGCTGTTGCTCAGCCGCCATGACACAAAGATCGATCCCGAGTGTGAGTTGGAGGGAAGACAGTGAGGGTCTGGACAGCATATCAGCCACCTCATTCTTCGTGCCATCAATGTGGCGGATGTCGGTGGTGAATTGGGAGATGTAGTCCAGGTGGGCGATTTCCCTCGGATTGTACTTGTCGGAGTGGGAACGAAGTGCAAAAGTCATCGGTTTGTGGTCAGTGAAAACAGTGAAGTCACGACCTTCAAGGAAATGCCGGAAATGCTTCACAGCCAGGTAAATGGCAAGTAGTTCACGGCCAAAAGTACTGTAGCGTGTCTCAGCTGGTAAGAGCTTTTTGGAGAAAAAGGCAAGTGGTTGAGTCGAACCAGCAAGATGTTTTTGAAGGACTGCACCTACGGCTACGGTCGAAGCATCTACCATCAGAGACAGCTGAGCTTCGGGAGCGGGATGTGTGAGTAAGGTGGCATGGGCAAGGGAATTCTTGATTCTCTCAAAAGCAGTCAGTGCTTCATCAGTCAACTCTAGGGGACCTTTGGGACCAGAAAGCATGTTGGTGAGCGGCAGAATGAGGTCAGCGCAGTTCGGTAGGAACCGACGGTAAAAAATGACCATGCCGAGGAATCGCTGTAACTGACGCTTGGAAGTTGGAGGAGGAAAATTACGAACTGCTTCAACCTTGGAGAAGAGGGGACGCAAACCTTCAGAGTCGACCTAATGGTCGAGGAACTCGAGTGAAGGCACACCCAACACGCACTTGGAAGGGCTGATGACAACGCCAAACTTGTCGAGGCGGTCAAACATCAAGGCAAGGTGCTCTTTGTGTTCTTCTTCATTCCGGCTGGCCACAAAGAGATCATCAACGTAGGCGTACACGAAGGGTAGGCCACGTAAGACATGGTCGATGAACCTCTGGAACGTTTGGGCGGCATTACGAAGACCGAACGGCATGCGGATGAACTCAAAGAGACCGAAGGGTGTGGTGACGGCGGTTTTAGGGATGTCCTCAGGGGCGACTGGAATCTGATGAAAAGCACGCACCAGTTCAATCTTCGAGAAAACCGCTTTGCCGAAAAGGGCTCCAGCAATGTCCTGAAGAACAGGCACGGGGTACCGATCAGGAATGGTAGCGCTGTTGAGGGTTCGATAGTCGCCACAGGGTTGCCAGTCGCCTGATTTTGTCTTGGGCATCATGTGCAGTGGGGACGCCCAAGGGCTCTCGGACGGTCGAATGATGCCCCGTTGTAGCATGTGTTCAAACTCCGCCTTCGCGGCCTGGAAACGCTCCGGTGCTAGTCGTCTCGGTCGGAAAACACCGGAGGACCTGAGGTGCGGATATGGTGCACAACATCATGTTGAACCTCACTACTGCGAAACTGGGGGTTAATTATGTTGGGGTGACTAAGAAGCAGCTGCCGAAAAGGACTAGCAATATCTGTATCCAAGACAGATAAGTTGGTGGGGGCAGTAAAGGGAGTCAGTCAACAAACAAACAGACCAGTTATGCGGTCGAGAAGATGGACACGTCGACAGTCAACAGGGAGATCGAACTCGGCAAGAAAGTCCGAGGCGAGGATTGCATGAGGGACATCAGCAATCACAAAGATCCAGGTGAATGACCGACGAAGGCCAATGTTCAGGGTGAGGGACAGACAGCCAAAAGTGGGAATGGGGGAACAGTTAGCAGCTTGGAGGTGAAGACCAGGGCTAGGGAAACGACGATCAGCTGCAGTTGGGGGAACAACACTGATTTGGGCTCCAGTGTCCACCAGGAAACGTCTGCGAGTCGCAGTGTCGCAAGCATAGAAGGTGCGACCAGAGCCGGAAGAGCTAGAGAAAACGGTCGCATCTATTCTCTTGCTGACTGGTTTCCCTGTTTCGGTTTAAAAGAGCAGGGTGAGGAACAGCGACGGGCCTTTACGCCGAAATTAGTGTGATACCAGCAAGTATCAGCAGTCCGAGGTCGCGAACGAGAACGACGTTGGCTGCGTGAGCGACTGGAAGAAAGGCGAGTGAGCTGTATTTTAGGGGAGGCCATCTCATCCGCCATGGCCGACACCTGTTTCACTAAATTTTCATTTACTGACGATGAAGATAAGAAAATCTGGGCAACGGAAGGTGACTGGAACCGCTGAACCTCTATCATTCGATCCGCCATCTCAGCCAGCTGCGAGACCGTAAGATCTTGAGAGCCGGACGTCAGGATCGTTTGAACATCTGCGGGCAGACGTTCTAGGAACATCTCCTTGACAAATGTATCGTCAACTTGCATGTCTCCAAGGAGAGAACGCATTCAACGTAGAAGCTCTGAGGGCTTCCGGTCACCCAATGACTCCTCCTTAAGTAACTGGTGATACCGCTGTCGGTCAGACACAGAATTAAGTCGGAGAATTTCTGCCTTTAGCGCGGAGTAGGGAGCATTTGCAGGAGGATTAGCTAGCAAGGACTGAACTTGAGAGATGACACTAGGGGGGAGGACCTCCACAAGTTTGTGGTATTTTACTAGCTCCTTGGTAAAGTTGGCAGAATAAAAGGGTGATTCTATGCGGATGAAGTAAAGTTCTGGAGTGTGCTGTCAGAATTCAGGCAGGGTAAAATTGATTGCATGAAGGGACTGGGTGGGGGCATCAAGTTGTTGATTAAATGAGGCATTATAAGACAGAGATGGCAAAATATCAGAATTCGTGAGGAAAGTAAATGTAAATAGAATAGATATTCACAAGCAAATAGTACGTTAAATGTTATCCTGTATGACATAAAGGTATAAAGTCTGCGTTAACGTCGGGAGTCACCAATGACGTAAATAGTAATGTTTTCACGAACTAACGAGTTATATTTCACGATCCCCTAGCCTTAAAGGCAGTAAGTAAATCGGAGCAGTGAGTAATATAGAGATTTCGACCGTTAAGAAAACTGACGACAGACCACGACAGAGGAGCACGCTAGCAACGCGGGTTGTACAGGTGTGTTGTTTCTCGTCACATTCAAACAAGCAATGCGATCAAAGAAAATGGGACTAAATTGTCAAAGGTAAATTAGAGTTGCGAAAATTCCCATAGCAGTAATCAGAAGACGAGGTGTCGAGCATACGTAGCTTTCGATAAATTCTCATCGGGCCAGTACAGTTATATAGAAACGGGGTAGAATTCAAACATGTCAGCGATAAGGGGAATCGATAAAAGTTCTCGTTAAAACACAGGCGGGGTGTGGGACTG
>CACRXP010000052.1:83751-149516 GCA_902702965.1 Spirometra erinaceieuropaei | reverse complement strand
AACCTAATGGCGGCCGCTTCCGCTGTCGCTAACAGACGCTGGCCTAGTAGCTTAGGATAGCTCGATGGGACCTTATACATCACGCGAAAAGCTTCGTTGGTGTCCACACGATGTCCGGAATCGACCACATGCGCGAGAATGGCGCTGCTTATACTCCTCGTTTCGCCTTTTCCCAGTCATGCCGGGAGGTGTTCGCGTATTCTCTTGGATAAGCGCCGACTCGTGCGACCAATATAACCTGCTCCACATGAGCAAGTGAAGGAATATATGCACATTGAGGTGGTCTGCGGTGGCAACTTATCCTTTCCCTCCCCGCGTAAAATAAGGGTTAGTAGAGAATGATATTTGAATCCTGCGGCTGGGAAGGTTCGCTAGACAGCTTGATCAAGGCGTCTCCTTAGGAGTTCACTCGTCGCGTCCCCTTGGAAAGGGACTTTGAGGAATAAAGTTTTCTTTTCAGCGGTCGATGTGGCTAGTTTGACCGGTCTTTCGGCAATGTTCTTTGCAATGAACCTGTCAGGATACCCGTTTTCTCAAAGGAAGTCCTGGATTTTTCTGATCTCCTCCTCGATGCTATCTGTTGAGCAAATTTTTCTAGCTCTTTGTGCCAGACATTGAACTAGATTTCGTGTTTGTTGGAGGGGCACGAAACTGGCAAAGTTCGTGTATTGTCCAGACCAGGTTTTCTTCCGATAGACGCTTCTTCGGACAATCCCGTCAGGTCTCCTGCTTAGAAGAACATCTAAGAAAGGGAGCGAACCGGCCGTTTCGATCTTCAGCGTGAATTTGATCGACGGATGTGCCTGATTTGCCACCTCAATGTGCATATATTGCTTCACTTGCTCCTGTGGAGCAGGTTATATTGGTCGTACGAGTCGGCGCTTATCCAAGAGAATACGCGAACACCTCCCGGCATGGCTGGGAAAAGGCGAAACGAGGAGTATAAGCAGCTCCATTCTCGCGCATGTGGTCGATTCCGGACATCGTGTGGACACCAACGAAGCTTTTCGCGTGATGTATAAGGTCCCATCGAGCTATCCTAAGCTACTAGGCCAGCGTCTGTTAGCGACAGCGGAAGCGGCCGCCATTAGGTTAAGAAAGCCGGCCTTATGCGAACAGAAGAACCACGTTCAGGCTCCGCGCCAACAGTGGTCGAAGGTTGACTAACGGTGCAACTCCCCCCCCCGCGCACTTCCGCTCTCACCCCGGCCCTGACAATGACTACTATTACCCCCCTCCCCACAATCCCACATCCCGCCTGTGTTTTAAGACGAACTTTTATCGATTTCTCTTATCGCTGACATGTTTTACTTCTACCCCGTTCCCATATAACTGTACTGGTCCGACGACGAGAATCCATCGAAAGCTACGTATGCTCGACACCTCGTCTTCTGAAAGGCAAATTAGTCGGGCACCTCACCACAGATCTCCAAATTAATTGCATAATTGCAAATTGTATAATCCGGTTTAGATAACAGATTCAATTTCAAAATAATTTGAAGCTGACCTGCCGCTGCGGCTGCACTTTAATTTTCAGAACTGCTACCTGCATGCTTTCCATTTGGGCAAAATTGTGCATTCTTATATGCTTTTGAGAGGATATCATAGAGCGCCTATAGAAGTTTCCAATATTGCCCACATTATAAGCAGCATTAATAAACCTGCCGAAATAATTGAACATCTGGCAGTCTTAAAAATGTTTGAAGTAGGAACTGGTTTTAATCAGATGATATCCCTTCCTAAGCATAACATTTCAAGAAGACGAAATTTGCGATCGAACGAGCAAGGGGACGAATATTTTCGTGCATGTTTTCTGCAAAAATGTTTTTGCATTTGTAAGAACACCAAAATTCATTGTGGAAAATTAATACCACAAAATTTGTCTTTTCTTACGATGTGCAGTATATGCAGGCAGCAGGAAGTACATCTATTTTTAAAAGCCAGCATCTTGATGTGACTGATGTGTGTGCGAATTGTGCTGTACAAAAAATATTATCACAAACCTACTTAAGCAATCTTTTCAAACCCGAGTTATTTGAGAATGTTGGCTACTATTTCATGAGACAGCACATTAGACTTAATTTGAAGAAGAAGAAGAGTGGCTCACCAGAACAGGTTTATTTATATGCTGACGTTTCGAAGAGCTTGGTCGGCTCTCCATTGTCAAAGCGTAAAATGCACTTTATCGATCAGAAATCCCAAGTGGCGTGCCACGTTGGTCAGCCTCGTGTAGATCGATTTTTCTTACCTATCGCTGCCTCAGCCTCTCAGGGGATGGTTGACGGGCGTTTTGCTGCGTGCTTTCTGAGTCACCACTCCGTCGGGGGGAGGTGATTGAACCAGTGTCGGATGGTCGGTCTGGCGGTTCTTGTTCTTTTTCACGGAGTAAACTCGCCGTTGGGCTGTCTCCGTATGGCCGTCTTAAGTCCGGAGTGGTTGTTTGGTCCTGAGCTCTACGATTGTGATGACGTAGGACTTTGTAAGCTGCATGAAGGTCCAGATGCCTGTTGATGGAGTGGGCATCGGAGAACCACGCCTCGAGAGTTAGCCGTTCTGCTTTTGTGTTGCCCCGGCCGAAGATGGTAGCTCGCTGGATTTCGAAAGTATGCCCAGTTTCTATAACGTGTGTTTCTAATTTCGAGTTCGGGTCTAACCTCTGAGTAGCCGATTTGCACTCGTGTAGGCTAGTCTGCAATTTCCGCCCGGTTTCTCCCACATAGTTGCAGTCGCCCTCATTGCAATTTATTTTGTAAATAATTGCTGAGGTTTCGGAGGGTGGCAATGTTTCCTTAGGTTGCAGCAGACAGCATCGAATTGTTGCCTGGGGTCGGTGGGCTATGCCTACTCTGGCAGGTTGTAACAATCGAGAGACCGCCTCAGGGATCCCTTTAACGTAGGGAATGGCCCTCCAGACTTCAGGTTGTTGCTCATTTGGCCGTCGTCTGTACGCCCGACGTCTGCTCCTGTCGATAAAATGTCTGGGATAACCATTGGCTGCAAAGAGGTTCTGAAGATACATTCGTTCGGCTCTTTTATCTCCTGGCGTGCTGCAGTATGTTTCGACTCTTTCGAATAGAGTGCGGACACAGTTGCTTTTGTAAGACAGAGGATGTTGCTGTTGAAGTGTAAGATCTGTCTTGTGTCGCTGGATTTTCGGAACATTGCTGTTTGTAGTTGTCCAGTTGTATACCGGCGCACAAGCACGTCAAGGAAGGGCAGTTGGTTGTTTTTTTTGCTTCCATCGTAAATTAGATATCCGGGTCAACCGAGTTCAGTGGTTCCTTTAGGTGCTCGACGTCAGTTGTTTGGACAAGGACGGAGTTGTCATCGACATAGCGAGTCCAGAACTTTGGTTGATACTTGGTGAACACCAAGTGTTCTATTCGTTGAGGAATTACCTCAGCGATTAGGCCTGCTAGAGCGGAGCCCATAGGCGTGCCTTTTATTTGTTCGTACATTTGTCAGAAAATCCACCGACACGAGACAGATCCTACACTACAACAGCAACCACCCTCTGTCTCACAAACGTAGCTGTTTCCACACTACAGATTTAAGACTACCGGAGGCTGGGTGGGGCACAGGTGGCTAGCATGACGTGAACCTGCGTCTAGGCGTGCAGCTCCACCCCCTTTCATAGAATGAACCAGGATTTCATGCATCAAAGAAAGGGAATGATGTAGCTTGGACCCCAACAGAATGGAAGTTCCACAGAGGCTATAACAAGAAGGAGGCCTTGTAACCTGACACCCGTCCTGAGAAGTCCGAATAGTCCCGTAAGCAAAGACGTTTAACTAACGGTGGTAATTTAAAGGCCTGCCAGATTAATAATAAGGAGGAATGCGTGCTAAGAGAGTCGATATTGTTCTCACTTTCCTAACCCAGGCTCCTGTTCACCGTCCGAGCCGACCAGTCAGCTGATGCGAGGATCGCATGCCGTGGCTGACACAGAGACACCAACCGTTGAATGCACTACGCTTTGCCAAAGCAATAAGGAAAACGCATTATAATGCTGATGTGTTGGTGACTTTTCCACAATTGCAAATGGATGCTTGCCTTTACCTTAACCGTTTCGGGATACAGTGGGCTCTGCTGTTGAAGTTAGCGATACGTACAATAACGCGGTTTTGATGGCATATTGTGCCGTCATCACTTTTTTTTGATGTCATCGATGATGAAAGGATTTTCTTCGTGTCTATCATATTTCAGACAGAATCATCACATGTCGTAAAACCTTTTAACCTAGGTGAGATCTGTCACCAGTCTGGAGCCCTGCTAATCCATTGTACTGAAAGAGGTTTTGTTTGAATATCAGCAAGAAGAGTTCAGCTGCGGGAAATTCACCTCAGTTGAGATTTGAACATTTTTACGATGATACCCATGGTAGGGGAGCGCTTGCCGATCGCATTACGGGCAACACTCGCCCCACTGTGTCTTGGAATTTTGCACGTTTTTGTTGCCGTGATAGTCACTCTTTTCAGGACATGATCGACTTCTTGACACGCGTTGCTGAGTCCTCTGCAGTGGCTTATTTACTGAAATCCGCCGCAGATGCGTACACATTAGGTTTCTACTGACGACCGTTTCAAAGGCACATTTCAACATTGTGAACAAGCTGCATGCAGCTTGGACACTTAAGTGTCCATAGAGATGAGGCAAAAAGCTGGCAAGCTTTGTGGACGAGACTATTCGACAGGCGGACGTGTTTTGGAACATACATTAGCGGTTTTGAGCGGCCGTCATGGTACCCAGACCAACATGAGTGAACACAGTGAATCGAGGATTGCCAGTCCGATACCAGATAAGCCGGAATCTGGCAATGAGGCAAATGGAATGCAGGAACTGTATGTCTCACATGTGGAGACTAAAACCGGTGGGAGAAGAGGGAAACCATTAGAAAACATATGTCATCTTCAAACAAACATTTATATAATTTGCCTTTTGCTATGCACTGTCATGGCTAATATCCGACGGGACAAAGGGTCCGTGACCCAGCGGGTAAGGCGTTATAATTCAGGCTGACAAGTCGTGAATTCGGACCTCAGGTCTTGCGAAATATGGGGCTGGGTGTGGCTGGACGATGGCGTCTAATATTCCAGAAACGACCACACTAGTCTCCCTTGTCTTCGTTGGCAATATCATTTTGCCGACGATACCACTGTAAACATTGAAGAGATCAAACTCAAAAAACCTACAGTAGGTGGGCTAACTCATGAAATATCCACCGAAATTCCGATTTTGTTTCGAAAAGATTAATGAAATAGGTTTGTAAAACTAATCATCGAGCGACATAATTCTATAGCAATTCAGTCACCTCAGGATGCCGACTTTTGAACGGACTTCTTGTTGGATGCATGCAAAAAATGCACTTTATAAACAATGACTACTTAGTTAGCATGCATTTACTCATTGATTTTCGATGCCCCCAAATGTTCAATAATATTTAATGGAAAATATGCATAAAAATATTCATTCTTTTGCTCTTTCGGTAGTAAATGACGTCTTCTTCCAATTTAAGTCTCGAAAGAAGGGTATAATTTGGGTTTCAAGGACTTTTCCAATTCGCGAATAAGTTTGAACCTGGCTTGCGATTACACTTGTAGTCAGGGTTTCCAAACTACAAGCCGTATATTTTCCGCGTACGGAAAACCATACATTTCTCTACGGTATTAAGAGAGTATACGGGGTTCGTAAAATTTAGCCGTGGATATGTGCCATATTGCTAACTTTACATGCCACATTGGGAAATGCGGAGACATGACGTTTTACGAACAATCATTTCATGGTATTAAAAAATCTCACAATTAGAAAGCTATTTAAAACCGAATTATATCCTTCTTTCGAGCATAAATTTGGAAGAAAACGTCATTTCCTACCGACTAAGCAAAAAATGAATATTTTCATGCATGTTTTCCAGGAAATATAATTGAACATTTAAGGGCATCAAAAATCAATGAGGAAAATGCATGCTATATATATATAATCATTTTTTACAGAGTAGTTTTTACATGCAGCCGCAAAGAGGTTCTTCCGATAGCCGGCATCCTTCGGTAACTGCATAATTACAGAGTTGTGCTAGACAATGACTAGTTTTATAACCCTACTTAATTAATCTTTTCAAAACCAAAAGGCCTTTCGGAATTTCGGTGGATATTTGATGAGTTAGCCCACCTACTGTACGTTTCTGACTATTGTATGTCGGCCCTGTCCAGTGATTAGTCTCTGCAATTATAAGGCTGGCCGAAGGCACATAAAGAACACCGGGGCAACCACCAGCAAGCCGAAACCCTCGCGTCCGTTTCATGCCTTTGGGAGGATATCAGCGAAACACGTGTTTGAAATTTCAGCTTTAACCTCTGCTGTTAGGTTTGGTGTATTTGGCAAAATATGCACAAACTACCGGCTGCCTGTTTAGGTTTTAGTGTGTCCAGACATGTTAGAACCAGAGGTGATTACAGTTTAGTTCAGTACGAGGTCTAGCAAATGACGTAAAATGAATCATCTGGAGGGTAGTAATGCTTAGGTGTCGTCGCTGTAACACGAGGTGGCGGGATGCGGTACGAACATGGAGGTCATCATTTGAGCCAGGGGTTCTTGGTGGCTTGGACCAACGCCTTCTGCATACACAAAATTGTGTCGATTAGGCGTATGGCCACCGACTCTGCCGTGTCAAGTGCCGCTGGTGCGAGAACCTGGAGTGCCTAACCGGCACTGCATAAATACCTCGGAATGGTTATGGATGTCAATCAAGTGAGCCACAGCTAAGCAACAAATAGACTTCTCTAAACCTTGGTCTAGACAAACACCATGGTGATGTAGCAGCTATTAGATTTGTCTTTTGATTGAGGATATGTCTTCGATTACAGCCGACAAGCCTACGAGGCCGTGGCTTGGGAGTCAAGGCGTTAGACTTCTGACTTACAGGTCGCCAGTTCAAACGTCAGGGATAGCAAAGATTGGCGTTGGCATGGCTAGTTGATTACGGCTAATATGCAGAAATAGTCGCTTTAGATTTCCTTGTCTTTGTGGGCACTATCGTTCTGTTGATGGATTCAATGTCAACGGTGGAGATGTCACATTTAACGGAGGACATTATTAAGAGATCATATTCTCTCGCATACATATCCTATTGTACACATATTTCATGTTTCGGTGATTTCAGTGATGTGGAAAACTATAAAATTCATTCTTTCCTTAGTAGGCCCAATTTTCACTGAGGAAATTTATACATAGTTGTAAGGCTTTTGTTAAAATAGGACTGGTCCATTTGCTTGGCTGAGTAGCATTCGAGTTTTCCACGAACGATGGAAGCAAATGTGTAAATTTGACGAATGAGAATAAAGGAATTGTGCCCATTCAGTGCACTTAGGAACAAGCAGAAGTTGCTCGGTAATGTGATCTGAAAAAAGAAAACAGATGTCTTATGCAATTCGATGAATGAGAATGAAGGAATTAGTGATAGAGAGACGCCCACCGAACGTTCGTACGGACCTCCCTCGTCCCGTTGTGCCTTACGGGCTCTCTCTCAGCCCAATTAGCAGCTGCACAACTGTGCATGATATAGACAGAATGAAGAAATTGTAACGGTTCAGTTCATTTAGGAGCAAGCAGCAGTTGCCCCATAATGTAATACGAAAGAAAAACCATCCGAATTTTTACTATATGATTTAGTCATTTTACATTTCTACCAGCAGACCATAAAAACGTCAAACGTGCTTTGCCATTTGTTTATTGACTGATTGCATTCTCAACCACAATTTGTAGAAGGCGCCTGTGAAAAATATTCTAATTTTAGCAATATGGTTATCAACCATATTGCAGATATGTGATCAGAAGATTTCTTCATGCTAGCATATGCAGTTCGTGAGAGATTAGGGAAGGCCACTCCGATCAAATAAAGGGTATTTGACTGTGTAGTGTCATAGAAATAGGCCAAAAAGGCATGCCCCATAACACAAGGTATTAAGCTTCAGGCGATGATAGGTAAAAATTTTCAGGGATTCTTAACCTCCAAAGCTCTGAAGACTTAAGAAGACGCAAGGCAAACTGCAGAAAAAACAACTAATACATTTCAAGGAACATTAAAGCTGTTTTCCGAGTCAATATGACTAAATTTTAATTAGCAGTCCATATGTCAATGCAGAATACCCGTTTGTTAAATACTTTTAAAGGCATCATGATTGTTGGTATTTATATTTCTCCCTTTGACTTTGAAGGCACATTCGTCCGCTTTTTCGATTTTCTCCCATAAAACTTGCTGTATTGCCCTGCAAGCATCTTACTCTCTTATGCGATGAC
Source organism: Spirometra erinaceieuropaei (assembly GCA_902702965.1). Classification (NCBI taxonomy): domain Eukaryota; kingdom Metazoa; phylum Platyhelminthes; class Cestoda; order Diphyllobothriidea; family Diphyllobothriidae; genus Spirometra; species Spirometra erinaceieuropaei. The sequence goes on along the minus strand of CACRXP010000052.1, from coordinate 141,221 downwards.
TGTAGCTGCGTGAGCCTATGTTCACTCAGGCTTCTAGGCATTGATGGTCAGTAATGGTATGGTTTGTACCCGGAGTAAGTCTCCTACTATGCAAGACTCGCTACTGCATTTATTTAAGTAGGTTTTGTTCGATTGCGTGTACCACCTAGGCCTCGGCTTTGGTTTGGTCTTCGTGTTTCACCGGCTTGTGCTATCGACCTGCCAAACAACCGTCCCAAGAACCAGAAATATATATAAATATATATTAATCAGGAATGGGCGCACACCGATCTATTGGCTTCACAAAGCAAACAAGCTCCGTATGTGAGGCAAAGGTCACGAACAGGCAACCAATTACCAAGCCGAAGTCGGCCAAGTCATAATAGCAGCGAGGAGGGACGACAGAGAATGCGGGTAGATTGATACAGCACTGTTTCGGGCTTATTCTGCCTTCATTCAGCCAATCATAACCCTGACCACCCGCAGCTGAGACCAGAAACACAAACATGCGCACAGACGCACCTGGCGCAGTCGGTCCACCACTGAGGCCTACCAGATGGGTCATAAGCACTTCATCGAACCGAAGTTCATCAGTGCCTCGCCACCTGTCATTCTCTGTCGCCGCAGATCGGGTATTTATTAATCAGGAATGGGCGCACACCGATCTATTGGCTTCACAAAGCAAACAAGCTCCGTATGTGTGGCAAAGGTCACGAACAGGCAACCAATTACCAAGCCGAAGTCGGCCAAGTCATAATAGCAGCGAGGAGGAGCCTTGCTGAATGAATGCATAATAAGCCCGAAACAGTGCTGTATCAATCCACCCACATTCTCTCTCGTCCCTCCTCGCTGCTATATATATATATGTTGTAGAGAGGCGTTGTTGTAGAGGCGTTGACTTCTAAACCAACAGGTCGCGAGTTCGAGGCTCGGGTGTTCCACACTTCGGGCTTGGGTATGGCTGGCTGACGACGGCTAATAAGCCAGAAATGGCCATTCCAGTCTCCCTTGTCTTTGTCGGTAATACTATTCTGCCTATATATATATATATATATATATATATATATATAGACTTATTATTTATGTACTGGAAAACGGGTATCCTAAGAAATGTAATTAAAAATAAGTAAGATTCTTTGGGAAAAAATAACCCTTTTTGCGTAAATTTTCGAGACTGCTTCTCCAACTCGTTGCCAGGCTTCTGTTTAATGAACAAAATCAGTTGACTATTTAACCGTGTGGAACAGTTGGTTCTTGCCCCGGGCGTGTTAGATGTCATGGAAAAGTTTTGCAGCAGTCAACGGTTTGTGCTATCGACATTGCAAACAACCGCCCCGAGAACCAGGCGTTACAGGCATCTCTATCTAGATTTATTTTTGTTTTGTTCACCGTGGGCGAGTAAGATGTCATGCAAACGTTTTGTCTGCAATCTACTGCATATCAGAGGCGGGGCATTTGGAGATTTCTTTATACAAATGAAACCAATTACAGCTCAGAAAATTGACTTTTGCGTGCCAGTTCTATTCGAGCTATCCATTGCTCGTCTGCTTCGTGGGGCACACCTCCGCCATGTGAGACGTAAAGGTTTCCCATGCCTGCTTTAGGCTAGTGACGTTTAGTCCAAGTCATAGACGATATTGTATTTAGTCGTTGTGGGCGAAGACGGCTCGACCTGACACGGGGCTTCCTTTAGGTAATTTTCGTTTCCGGCAATCCCAGTACCTCTGCGTCTTAGAGTTGGTTTTGGCGGCGGTCTGCGTCTAAGAAAAGGATAAGTTCGCAGTTTACCGCAATTTCTTATCATTGAAAGTACCACCTACTCAGAGATATTAATGCCTACATCTATATGAAAAACCTGAATATCTGCACCTCAGTATTACAGTTACGACTTTGTTTTCGTTCTGAAATCTACGTAACGTTCTTTGTTAGAGTTCCTTCTTGTTTTTCGATTTGCATGTTCCGTAAATTCCTATCCGTTAATGCATCTCCTGGTATAGTTTTCAATCTGCCTTTTATACACCTCGCAGTCCTCTTGCGACCAATTACCATTGGCTGCTACTTCCCTCAGAAATAATGCTTCGGTTGGTTAGTTGACAACGGCATATTAAGTTGCCTGGATTCCCCTGACTGCCCTTTTTGTTCACTTTTTCTTATTTGTGCGCTTCCTTACCCGTTTATCTTATAAGCGCATTAAAAGATTTTTGACGTTAATTTTTCCTCTGCTTTCTCCATCTTCTTTTCCGGCGTCCGATGGGCCAAGCCTGTTAGACAAGCTGCTAAGTTTACCCGTATCTGACCGCCGGTACAAACCATCTCCTTACCTGATGATCTTATTTCCTTCAATACCCTCGCTGACGCCTTTCCTGGTCTCATTTTCCCTACCGACGCCAGGCTATTTTGTGTTAAAAAAGAGTTCGGTTTGAATTGTAGTCCTACGTTATTGGAAAGAAAATTATGTATCCTTTGAATTTTGTTTGCAAAGGGCAGGGTCTAATTCGGTTTCATAAAGTTTCCCATTGTAAAGTCGTTAAAGACCGTAAAATAAACCTTCATTAAACTTTGCGCGTACAGAATACATTATGTTTTAAATTCACTGCTAAATTGTATAAACCCTATATGGTCTCTCCTTAAAAGCATATATAAATATGTGGCCATTATTGATGCTGCAATATAGGCTGAAATCTAATGCAATTAAGGATAATATTAGATACAATGTTACTGCTCGCAGGACTCTAGATTGAGTCTTTGCACATAACGGGTCGAGCGAATTCCGCAACCCAATCGGTGAACGCACTTTCAAAATGACAAATAAACCAGTAACAGTCTCAAATTATTCCACAATGAGCTTCAGGCATATTTAGAAATTCATTTATCTGGGATACTACCACATCGCTTGGGATTTATTATTTTCAAATTACTCTGATGGGTAAATTCAAGAAGCCCGTCAGTATGCGGTCTATTCTACTGCTTAATTCATCTGCAAAAACGTACCGAGGGAGTGACGAAATACAGTTGACAGGCATTGGCCCAGGCTGCGGTCAACCACAGAGTCACATGTTCTACAGGCTTGAATAGTAAACAGTTTTTGTACAGGACGTGCTGGGGAACCAGCCGCAAAATGTATGCAATAGGGGTTGTCTGGCCGGATCTTATTCCGTAGCCTTACCTGCAGTACACAAGCCCCAGCCTAACCCCAAACCTTAACCCTTAACCACAAACCCCAACCCTATTCCCTAACAATAATCCCTAACCCCAACCCTTGACCCTTTTACATAAACACCTTACAGGTACGGCTACGAACTAAGATCTTCCCGGTTATTTTGTGCCCAAATATTATTACCTATTCCAGGAGAACGTTTCCTGGGATGCGCGTTTCTCAGAGCATGCATATACAGTAGATGTGCTAACTCAAGTAATGTTGACCGAAATTTCGAAGTACGCTCTCGACCCGTAAAGATTAATTAATTGGAGTTGTAACAACCAACACCGTGCAACATAATCCCATGCTAATTGAGTGTCTTCAAAATGCCAACTTTTAAACGAACTTCTTTTCGGCCGTCTGCAGTGACTACACCATGTAACAGTGACTACTTGCATAGTATGAATTTCTCTGATTAATTTTTGATACTCTTACGAATTTAGATATACTTCATAAAAAACGTATAAAATAGTTTCAAATAAGTTTCTGGTTATGAGATTTCCGTATGCCGTTCATAAAACTGTGCGTCTCTGTATTTCCTATTGTTGCGTGTACAGATTATATTAGGTCTTAAATCCTCTGCCTGATATATAAAACATAAACGGTTTTCTCCTAATAGCATATAGAGCCGTGTGACTTAATATATGCGGAAAATATACAGCTTGCAGTTTAGAAACCCTGAATTTTAATGTAAAGCAGGTCGGATAAAAATACAGTAGGTGGGCTAGCTCATGAAATGTCCGCCGAAATTTCGAAATGTGTTCCCGTTTCGAAAAGTTTAATCAAGCAGGGTTGTAAAACTAATCATCATTTAGCATAGTTCTATAGTAATCCAGTTACACAGCGTACCGGCTTTTGAACGAACTTCTTTCCGACTGCATGCAAGAACTATACTCTGCAGAAAATGAGTACGTATGTAGCATGCAATTTTCTCATTGGTTTTCAATGCCCATAAAAATCCAATTATATTTCTTGGAAAGCATGCATAAAATATTCGTCCTTTTGCTCATTAGGTAGAAAATGGCGTCTGTACGTTGGGAACTGAAAATGTTTAATCCCAAACTATGCACTCCTATCGAGCACAAAATTTGAAGAAGCATACTTTCCTTCCAAATGCCTATAAGACCAAATATTTTTTGAATGTTATATACAGAATTTATTTGAATATAGAAGGGCATCGAAAATAAATGAGAAGAGTTCAAATAACGTACGTAATCATTTTGTGCAGACCGTAGTCTCTGCAAGCGGCATCCCGAAATAACTGAAATATCTTGTGATTATTATGCACTGCAATCAATATAACAACAATAAGTAAGTAATCTTTTTCAAGTAGAAAGCGCATTTAGGTGTCCAGGAACAGGGGTCCTCTGCTGCGTAACGTGATCAAAGCGAAAAAGCAGACTGCATCTTAAAACTATAATTTATTAATTTTGAATTCCTGTCAGAAAGCCAAAAATGTCAAACATGGTTTTTGATTGGTGTATTTACCGCTCGCATTCTCGATCACAATTTGAATGCGGCCAAGGATGCATTTAGTCGAGTACGCATGCCACCATATCACCGTTGTAGAAAGCCGCCTGTGCAAAATATTCCAATTTTTTTAATATGAATAAAATCGAAATTGTAGACTTGTTAACAGGACGTTCCTTCATGCTGTCATATGCAATTCGTGATAGATTAGGGAAGCTCAATTCGGTCAAGCGAAGAGTATTTGTCTGAGCGCTGTCATACAAGTAGGTCACTGTTGTTCTTAAAGGCACGCCTGATAACTCAAGGCACTGGGGTTCAGGCGATTGCAGGTGGACGCTTTCAAGGTTGTTTAACCTCCGAAGAACTACAGACTAAAGGAGACGTGAGGTAAACGTAAAAATAAACAACTTCTTAATTTCAAGGAACATGCAAACCGTTTTCTAAATCAGTATATCTAAATTGAGGCCGTTAGCGCATACCTTAAAGCAGAAAACGTAGGTTATTTCGCGGGTTTGTTTAGATTAATTTATCTTACCACATCAGTCAAGAACAAAGAAAACCGCGTGATCTCTGTTAGACAGTGAAATTGAATGATACTCGCTTCATATAAAATACGCCATATAACACATTTTGAAGTCTTTACTGCTGACAAAATTTCCATTCGTAATCCAGCCTGCAGAAGGGGACCCAATTTTCCCACAACATGCAGGGGAAACAATCGGTTAATGCCATGTGCCACAAACTCGGAGAGCTGTGTGGATTCCTCAGTTTTTGCGCATCGATTTTTGTCTGAAAGGAAAAGAACGACATAAGTCCAAATAAGATATTTTATCTAGAAAGCACCGATTTATTTTGCACTTTTTACACAACCGAATTACAGGGTCAGCTTATTGTTGTCTCTAATTTCAATGGTTACTAGTTCCCAAAGTAAGCATGTTTTAGCAAATAAACATTTCCAGTTTTGTAAATGAAAACACTGATCGAGCTCTGACGATCTGCCACCATACGATATCATTACGCTCACCAGTTATCATGATAGCTGAAACGATTTTAGCCTCGTTTGCAGGTATAGTAGGTTGTCTAGCTCAGGAAAGGGCGTGATCGAAATAAGAGTGAGACGCATGCCACGCATTTTTTGTTGTTATTTGTTAAATTTTGACAGATGTGAGGCGCTGAAAGCCATTTACTCAAGATTGATTCATTTTACCTCAGTTTTATTAAGGGACAACTGATCAGATGTCGGTGATACCTAGGCTTTCTTTGATATCTAGGTGATTTCCTAAACTTTGAAACTCGTAGATCGAATCATCATGTTCATTTGCTTTATCGCGTATACTGTCGATAGCATGAGCTGGGACAGGACAAAATAAACCCCATCTAAGTACGGAAACCTTGATTTTGCTTCCAAGGAAATCCGATGAGTACGGACATGAGGCATTACGTTGTTTCCAGGAGAAAACAAGGCGAATTCGGCTTATGTAAATCTCTTTTTCTAAATCTCTGGCATTTTGTTCCACACGACCTGGTAACAAACCCGTTTGCCGGTAGTTTGGTTTACTTCACTCAAAATTACTAGGCGTAAGCCAATACATATTGAGTAGGCGCGACATGATGTCACCTTTCTCTGTCACGCCGTACGATAAGGTTGTCCAGACAATATCTATCAGTAGTTGACCACAAAATGATGGGCAGATTAGCAGCGGAAGGGTTGTCGCGTAAGTCGTTAGAAAGTGTTTTAGATATTAGTAATACTAGTGTGTGGCTAATAATTAGTGATAGAGTCATGCGCAGAAACGGGCTGGGTGGACCAGAACGGTCCGCACGTAAACAAGACCACGATGTTATTCGTCCGACAATAAAGAACTCTAAGTGGGTGTCTATTAAAACCATTCACATGGAACAAATGTCGATGTTCTCCACGAAGAACTTTAGGAAAGGGATGCAGGAATGTGAACTCTATCAACCAAAGGCCATGATTAAACCGTTTTTCAGCAGAAAACATATTAGAGGATGTTATTCTATTGACAAAGAAATATATTGTTTACCAGTCCTCATTCTGCAAGAGCATTTACTCCAGCGATGAGGCCTTGTTCTTAGGCAAGTCTACGAAGTCAACGCAGATGATCATATGTAGAAAGAGTCTTTCAAAAGAGCATACTTAAACGATAGCAACCCTGATGGACCGTCGACGGTTAATGGTTCGAATGGCAATTAAATTCGGAGAGCGCTCAGTCTGGAGTTCGATTATGGATGTAATCAACAGCAGGTGTTCGTCAACACTGCGAAGGATTTTTCGGTTCCATAGACATCCGTCAACACTGATTTGACACCATAACTCTACACGAAATTTCCCCTGTCAATCACTCTAAAAAGCATGGATCTGATAGCACTTTCAACCTCAATCTGGCTTCTAGACGACAACCAGCCATTCTGCGTGTGAACGCCAGTTAATACTTTATCACCATTAACAATCCGTATCTCATTCCTATCGAAAATGTCTCTCAATTGTCAAAATACATCAGCACAAGAAAAAGAAGAAACTTTTAATGCAATAAAAGCTTGGTTTTGTATTTAATTAATTACATTGAACCATTCACCATAGACTCTCTGGCCACCCCCATGTATGAGAGAATTTCTGCTGTGATAAATGCAAATTGACAAGCAGCAGCGAACTGCGCATGTTATTATTTTTCCATATTTTCACCATTTTATGCATCCCGTTTCATATAACCTATATAGTTTGTCCTATTGAGGCGATATGTAATATATCTTTTTTCTAGAATGCTAATTTTCAGTGAAAACTAATAAGTTTTACGTTAGTAAAATTTAACTTATAAACCAAATATGTCTTCTTTATATAAACGTCCCTTCGATGACGTATGTAAAATATTCGGGAAAGCAGTTTAACTGGATTCGGCGTCATAATGACTTTGTTGTGCTAACTTAAGATAATTGATAAGTTGGCACACATAATATATGACAGACACACTTTATCTGACGCATTTCTTACATGAAAATTAATTGAAGTACCAAGATATTTTTACTTATCTCGACTGAATAACAGTCGACTGCTGATACGGAGGAAGTGTTATATAAATAAAACTGAGGACGTACCAAATACATGTGGACATGCGCAAACGCAGCAAGCAATTCCAAGCAAAAACCTCACACTCAAACTCATAATCTGACCACGGTTAATGGTTTGAATGGCTATGACATTCGAAGAGCGGCCAGTATGGCGGTCGATTACGGACACTGGGTAACCGCGAGAAATAGCCCCAAGGCACTACGTGAGGAATGAGCTCCGTAACACGATCAGTGAGTGTCCCTCTACCATTGTATATACCCGATCGCAACCGACAGGACAAGGAGCCCGTGGCTAATAAGCCAGAATTGGCCTTATTGTCTTTTCTGCAAATGTCATTTTAAAAACGTGACTCGGTGGCTAGAAGCGCTGGACTTCATTCTAACAGTTCAGGGGATCGAGTCCCATATGTCCCACATTTCGGGATTGGGTGTGACAGGCTAACGACCGCTAACAAGTCAGAAACGGCCATTCCATTCTGCTTTGTCTTTTCCAACAATGTCATTCTGACTACGGACACTATCAACAGCAAGATTTTTGTCAACATTGTAAAGGTTGTTTTCGATTACATCAACATCTACTGAAGCCGATTTGATCCAATAATTCTACATGACAGTGCCCCTGCCGATCATTCTCAAAAGGTATGAATCTGATGACGCTTTCTGGCCTTTAGATGACAGCCAGCCACTCTACATGTGATCTCAAGTCAACTCTTTATCCCGCCCAACAGCTCAAATGTGAATTTTATAGAAAATCATTTTACACTTATCGGATGACATTGGCACGACGCAAATAATTAACGTTCAATTCAAAACAGCTTGATCCAGTGCTAGATATTTACATCAAGCAACCCACTATGTATAATCTGGCCACTTTCATGTCTGAAAGAATTTCTAAAGTAATAAATGAAAATGGCAGGCAGCAAAGTACTGATTTTTTCCTCTTATACTTGACTTTCATTGTTTCCCCCATTTTATGCGTCCCCCTTCCTTGTGCACCCTTAGATTAAGTCTAAACTTGGCGACTTGTAGAATGTCCACTTTCTAGAATTCTTAGTTTCGAGGAAAATTTATAGTTTGTACGTTAGTAAATACCAATTTATAAAACTACTATGGCTTCTTTTTATGAGCGCTCCTTCGATCACTTATGTAAGACTTTGAAGAACACAGTTAAACTGGATTCTGCGTCATAGAGATTTTCTTGTAAAATCTCATGACATTTGATTTGAGCTCAAGATACTCTCACTTATCTCGACTTAATAGGAGTCGCGTACTGATACGAAAGAAGTGTTATGTAAATATAACTGAGGACGTACCAAATAAATTTGGACATGCGCAAACGCAGCACGCAATTCCAAGCAAGCACTTCACACTCAAACTCATAACCTGTGTCAGAAAATGGCACCCTCTCTACCAGACACGATTTATAACATTCACCCGCCCACCAATGAAATGAAGCTATTCTCTATTTCAGGCTTTTTAAGTTTTCATTGTTCAACATTTTATGAAGACTAAGGTAGAGCACACGAGGATACAATGACCTCTTTACTTAATCAGTCGTCACAGCGTGGTTTTCTGTTCTTTTAACAGGCACACGCAGGGTTCCAATGAAATGAAACAGTGCTGTAAATCGGTCCTTTGCAGCTTGCATTGTTTGGCACTTACTGAGGTCTGAGCTAGGCCACACGAAGCTACAATGACCTCTTTGTTTGGTCAATCGCCACAGCCGGATTATCTGTTCTTTTATCAGACACACGCATCTTATGGATACAACGGAATACCCTCGCAAGTCACAGCTGGCAAACCCGGCAAAACTGCACCATCCAGTTGCCGCATTGTAGGCTGCAGTTTATGCAATTTGAGACAACATTAAATGCGATGTTACTGCTTGCAGGACCCTAGATGCGGCGTTTACGCACGGGGAATCGAGCAGATTCCGTAATATGATCGCTGACGGCACTTTCAGCATAACAAATAAACCAGTAACCGCCCTTAAGTTTTCACCACATTCCACAATGAGCGTCAATGATATTTAGAATAACTTGTATCTGGGTGATCAGAGACATGTGACTTCGTCAACCCCCTTCAATACCACACCGAACCGGGCAACTATATTAGATCCGTTGAAGTTGAATGTCCCGTCATTCAGGTAGATAGGGCAAGTAAGTATGAAAAACGTACCGAGTGATATTTGAGGGATTTACATAAGTCTCGCATTTACCAAACACTCCAAATTACATAGAGTATTATCGTTTTCTCTCGGGCATATGATATGTTGTCACATCTGGGGATGTTTTAGACCCACTGACCAAAATCCCAAAGGCTACACACGGCAGCTACATGGCTTCCAGTCAACAGACGAATCGGCTCACGCGGATGAGAATTTAGAAACAGCTATAAACCAGACGGTGGCTAAACCTGACATCGGGGCAGGAAATAATCGCGAGTTGGCTTTTACTGTACCACTGGACTTTGCCCCACTGAAGCTCCACACGCATCCCCCGGTCCAGGTGTTCAGTTTCTACGAACAAGTTGAGGCGTGCGCACAAGTCTTCAAGTTCACCTCTCACCCGGGACTAAAAAACTCCCACTCATGACACCTTGGCGCCGCATAAAGAACACACATTCGCATCGTCGAGGTCCTGAGCTTATAACTTACCTCTTACTCTACGACCTGGGTCGAGAGAGTGGGCAGTAACCAATGGTCATTCCTGAAGTGACCAGCCTATGTGGCAGCTGAGAAAATTGTGGCACTCACCTAGCGGTGTCGCAGTGATGGAGTTAACCGAAGAACCTGGCGTCCACCGTCTCTATTCATTCGAGACGTGGCCTGAGGTTCGTAGTAGCCAGGACGGTAGGTCATCCAACGTCGTAAGGGACTGTCTTCCTTAAATTCCCGAAACAATCAAACCCGGTGGACAGGGGAACGAAGTCTTAGACAAGTGTGGTTCACTTTCGATAAGGTTTACGCGCAGTTCACTGCTGGGTTCATCTTGTAGGGCAGCGGTATGCGCAATTTCATGAGTCAGCCCACCTACTGTATTTCTGAAATTTGTTTGCAAGACTAAATGTCGTGCAGCGTAATCGAAAATATTTTAGCCATTCTAGAAAGCTGACTTTAGAGGAGGTTTTTTGCAACCGCTTGCATACTCGCAAAAATGATAACTTTAATAGTGTAATAGCGTATAACATGCACAAGATTAGTCGATCTCCATATTCATTGCCTTAATGCAAATTGTATAGTCCGGTTTAAATAGCACCTTCAATTTCCAAAAAAATTTGAAGCCAACCTGCCGTTGCGGCTGCATTATATGTTTCAGAACTGCTACCTGCAAAGTCATGCATTCCTATATGCTTTTGAGGAGATATCATAGAGCGCTTGTAGAATTTTCCAATATTGCTCACATGATAACCAGCATTAATAAACCTGCCGATGTAGTGATGTATGAGTGAACATCTGGCTGCCTTAAAGATCTCTGATTTAGGAACTGGTTTTAGTCAGATTATATCCCTTCGTAGGATAGAATTTAATGAAGACAAAATTTGAAGTCAAACGAGTAAGGGGACGAATATTTTCGTGCATGTTTTCTGCAAAAATATATTTGAATTTTTAAGAACATCGAAATCTATAGGGGAAAATTCATACCACAAGCGTAGTTTACGCAGGCGGCAGAAAGTACCTCTATTTTCAAAAGTCAGCATCTTAATGTGACTGATTTGTATAGGAATTGTGCCGTACAATAAATATTATCACAAACCTACTTAAGCAATCTTTTGAAACCCAAGAGATATTTGAGAATTTCGTTAGTATTTCACGAGACAACACATTAGCCTTAAGCTCGACACCTGTTTATGAATAAGAAAAGCTTTTAAAATTCTGAACCCCTGATTTCCACTGCGCTCAATCAGCGGTCAAAAATCCGCTTCGTAAATGAGCCCTGTTAGATGAAATACATACAGCCTCAGTAAACGACTGCTTTAAATATCGATGGAAGGGGGGATTTAAAAGGGGATCCACGCAAAATTTGCAATGCTCATACGACGTAGGAAACACGGCTAGATCCCGCGGCCAGCTGCATCTTTCCTTCAAAACCCCCAGTCCTTTAATTCGCACATTTCGTTTTGCCTGTCAACAATCTTCCGTTTTGTTTCCTATATTGCATCTTCAAGTCACCACTTTCACCAAATTAGTCTCCGTGCACTAAATGGCGCACTTGCTACTTCTGCATTCAATTTATGGGCAAATTCACTTTGCTCTATGCTCTTTCTTCGCTATCAATGTTATGCAGCAAGGGGTTGCGGTTGTTACGCTGTTGCGAATTTTTTTGGCAGCGGTAAATTGCTGTGTTTATGCCTGTTTTAAATTAGCATCAGCACAAGCTTCTTCAAACCCGTAGCAGTTTGTTAGTTATCGTGACCCCTGTAATGCGGGACATGCCCACGTTCGCGAACTCAAACGGCCGACTACACTGTCTGTCCTGATGCTGCATACTACGCTTGCGGTCCGCTAGATTGCACCTGGCAGCGGTAATGCGGGACATGCCCACGTTTGCGAACTCATATGGTCGACTGCATTGTCTGGCCTGCGGCTCAATACTACGCACGCGGGCCTCTGGATTGTACCTGACGTCTCAGAAAGTCCCGTCGTCTGTCCGACAAGGAAACTTTTAACGCACCACCAATTTGACAGAGTTGTTTGAATGACCTTAGGTCAGATCTGGTGCGAACTCACGATGAGCAAGGTGCGATTGAGCGTATGTGAAAATGTCAATGTCCCTCTCGTTCTCCACCGCTGACCTTTGTCACCTGCAGTATCGTCGCTGGAAGTCACTTCGCTTTCTTCCGCCCAAAATCAGCATTCCGCATGACACACCTGCACTTGGTTTCAGCGCTGCAGTCCCCACCGACAGACAAGGCAGGTCACCTCCCACTCCAGATGGGACTATATACGTGCATATATTGTAAAGGTATTATACCGTACTCCCGACATGGATACTTGCTAAAAGCCCAAACACGAGTTTCGCCGATATTCTGTCGCTGCGTGACACAGCTGCGAGGGGTTCGGCTCTTCAGTGGAACCCTCAGCGTTCTCTATGCGGTTTCTGGTATATGAACTGAAGAGCCGAACGCCTCGCAGCTGTGTCACACAGCGGCAGAATATCAACGAACCACGGGTCTGGACTTTTAGCAAGTATCTAGGTCGGTAGTACGGTAGTATAATACCTTTACCATATGGATTTCGTACAACTCATAGTACTACTTATTTGTAGAATGGGCATTACGTGATTATTCCACAGTAGTTGATTGTCTTCGACTCGAATGTTCATTGAAATTTCGGTTATGACCCTAAAAATCATGTTCCGGAGATTTAACTCCAAGTCCTGCGCAGAGTAATTTCTGAAATTATTCACTTGATGTACACATATACATGCAATATCCTTTTCTATTTTACATGGTATCATTGTCACTCGCTTGCACGATTTTTGCCTTAGAATAGTCTTCTTCTGTCCATGCTACTTTTTCCTTATGGCCAGGGCATCTTTGTTCGGCGTGATGCTTACCAATCCCGTTTGCTATTCTCGCAGACGAGAAACTGACCAAGGGCTTAATATCTGTGTTTGTGGGTGCGTATGCGCTAACATCTACTTTGTCGAGTGCTACTAGTTATCCTTACTGGATTTAACGGTCTTCTCCGAGGGGATTATAAACTGGTGACAGTTGCTGGAGACAAATACCCCAGGCTTTCAATCGTTGGAGAGTTAGCCACGCTGGCGAATTTTGAGATCGACCTCGGTAAATTGGGCAGTGCGCACAGACAGGTTAGGAGGCATTAAATGAAATGAAGACAAAGAGTCACCACACGGGTACTAACACGTGGCTTGTTTCAGTTTGTCGTTGAGTTAAAACTGAAATAATGAATGGTAAGAGCGTTGTCCGAAATTCTAGGCAGAAAAACGACGGTAGTTGGTAAACATTTTGCAAAAAACTCTTCTAAATATGACGCTGAAAAACTGAAGGGGGGTTCCTGAGAATGGTTCGACGAAGTAGGTGGAGATTGCGCATTACAATCCGTGGAAGAAGTATTTAAATAAAACTTCAGTATATCCTTTAAAATAGCTGTTCTTCTGTTTAAATGTGAATAAATAATCCTACGATCGAGTACTGGTGTGCAGGAATACCGTTGAAGCAGCAATGAGGTCGACACCAAACGACAGTTTGAATGACACCAACGATTGTGTCCATCGTGTGTCCCACAGCTGCGGGGCAATGATTTGCACGCGAGTTGGTCTGCATTGGTGGTAGACTTGCACAGCATCTGCTTCACCCTCTCCTACCTCACCGATCTAAGCCGCATATCAAGACAGATTCGGGAAGGCTGGAGGCACAGGTGGCTAGCACGGCGTGAACTTGCGTCTAGGCGTGCAGGCTCACTCCTTTCATAGAAAGAACCAGGATTTAATGCATAAAGAAAAGGGAATGAAATGAGTTGGACCTCTACAGAATGGGAGTTCCATAGAGGCTATAACAGGAAGGAGTCATTGTAGCTTGACCCCTGTCCTGAGAGGATCAAATTACCACGTAAGATAAGGCTTTTAACTGACTTTGGCTGTTTCAAGACACGTCAGATTTGCGAAAATTCCCATAGCAGTAATCAGAAGACGAGGTGGCGAGCATACGTAGCTTTCGATAAATTCTCGTCGGGCTAGTACAGTTATATAGGAACGGGGTAGAAGTAAAACATGCAAGCGATAAGAGAAGTCGATAAAAGTACTCCTTAAACAAAGGCGGGGTGGGGGACTGTGGGGGAGGGGGTGGGGGTAATAATAGTCATTGTCAGGGGCGGGGTGAGAGCGCAAGTGCGCGGGGGGGAGTTGCACCGTTAGTCAGCCGTCGACCACTGTAGGCGCGGAGCCTGAACGTGGTTCTTCTGAGCGCATAAGGTTGGCTTTCGTAACCTAATGGCGGCCGCTTCCGCTGTCGCTAACAGGCGCTGGCCTAGTAGCTTAGGGTAGCTCGATGGGACCTTATAAATCACACGAAAAGCTTCGTTGGGGTCCACACGATGTCCGGAATCGACAACATGCGCGAGAATGGCGCTACTTATACTCCTCGTTTCGCCTTTTCCTAGCCATGCCAGATTATTAATAGGGAGGAATATGTGCTAAGAGAGTTGACAGCATTCTCAGTTTCCTAACCCAGGTACCCGTTCACCATCCGAGCCGATCAATCAACTGCTGTGAGGATCGCATGTAGTGGCTGACAGAGAGACAACGCGTGGAATGCGCCTTGATTTGTCAGAAAAATAGGGAAAACGCATTTAAATGTAGATGTGATGGTGACTGCTTCACAATCACAGATGAATTATCGCATTTCTCCCAAGCCTTTCAGAAAATGAAGGAGACACATGCATTCACAAACTCTGAAGAGATGACTTATTCGAAAAACGTGTTTAATTTCCCGAATGTATTGAATCACCATGCGTGAGTTGTTTTGAAGCCTTGTCATAATAAGCAGTAGGATCACGCTGTTGAATTTACCAACACGTGAAATAAGATGATTTTGTTGACATATTATGCCGTCGTCTCTTGTTTTGAAGTCTCCAATGATGAAAGGATTTTCTCCGTGTCTATCATATTTCAGACACGCATTATCGCATGTCGGAAAAACTTTTAACCTAGGTGAGTCTGGAGCTCTACTAATTCATTGTACTAGAGGACCTTTTGTCTGAATATCAGCAAGGAGAGTTCAGCTGTAGAAATTTCTGCCCAGAGGAGAGTTGAAAATGTTTGCGATGATACACATAGTAGAGGAGCGCTTAGCAATCGCATTACGGGCCACACTCGTTCCACTATGTCTTGAAATTTGGCCTGTTTTCGTCGCCGTGATAGTCACTCTTTTCAGGAAGATAATCTAGTTCTCAAAACGCATTGCCATGTCCTCTGCGCTGGCTGATTCGATGCAGATGCGTACATATCAGGTTAAAAGTAGCAAGTGTTTTGAAAGCACATTTCAATTTCGTAGGCATGCTATAAATGTTCTAAGATAGAGGCAAAAACCCTGGTTAGCACCGATGCTGTAAAGCAATTTGAGGATTTCGTTTTTCGACAAATTCTTGATGAAATAAAAGAAGTAGCCTACCACGGATCTTCTAAGGCCAATTGCAGATCGCGCTGTTACTTATTCTCAATGCTACCTTGAATAATTTAGTTACTTCAGGATGCCAGCTTTTGCATGAATTTCCTTCCGGCCGCCTGTAGAAATTACGCTCTGTAAAAAATGCCACTTATACGGTCTGCATTTATCTCAATGATTTTCGGTGCGTTATAAATTAAATCATATTGCATCAAAAATGCATTAAAATATTCATTCTTCCCTTTTTCGGAAGGAAATGGCGTCCTTTTCAAAGCATATACTTAAAGGACGGTATAATTTGGTTTTGAAAAAGTTCCCGGTTATGAAAATTCTTTAAGAACGTAAAATATCCGTTCATAAATATTTTCTCTTTACATTTTCTAATGTGGCTTGCGCAGTTTGCAATATGTTTCAAATCCACTGCTAAACTTTATGAACCCCAAATGGCCTCCTCTTCATAGCATATAGAAAGGCATGACCTACCGTACTTGAAAAAAGACAGCTTGCAGTTAGGAAATCCTGAATGCAAGTATAAATGGATGTCAGGTAATACATTAAAAAAGTAAATGAATTATCCTGGGAGTAAGCTGCATGTTGCTTATTATTGTAACGGTACTTAGATAATCTGTCTAAGCCGAAAATGCATTTCCGGATTTCGGTTAAAATTTCTTGCGTAAGCAAAGTTACTATACTTGACAATATTAAGGACGTTGGTATCCCAATAAAAATAATTGTCAGGCTAAATGATCTGTTTACAAGCCAACTTTTTACCTTTTTCCCATTCCCTTAAGTCATTCTTGCTCTGATTAAATTTAAAGTAGTCTTACGCATCTCACCATCCACCGTAGTATATGGGCACATGTGAATGCCAATTTAGAATTTCCAAATACAAATCAGGTCTTTACTGGCACCGACTTCTGTCTTCCCTCAACTAACATTTCCCAACTATCATGTGTCTTCTCACCTGTATCTGTGGTAACACTAGAGATATACTTTAACCTACTCCGTGAATCGGCAGTTACCGGGTCTACTACCGGCCTACTTAAATTTTGCCGTTCTCAGACAGCCCTTGTTTTGGCATATCTTATTAACATGTCTTTTATGAAATCGAAGATTCCTGACACATGGCATACAGTACAAATCAAGCCTATTCTTATATAAATCCAGTAATTATTGTCCGAAATGTTTTCAACGAATAGCCTACTCTTCCACACCGCTGAAGCGTGCTTAATGACTTGTCCTAGATATTATAAAGATATTCTCTTCCAGTTTTCCGATCCCTCACAATTTGCGTATAAAGCCAAGCGTGTTACGTCAGATGCTGTTGCCCTTGTGGTCCACTCTCTTCTGAGGGAACTTGATAAGCGTTGTCGTGCGTACGCATGTGCTATCCATGACCACTCTTGGCCCGGTGTTTACTTTACTTCCCGCGCTCATTTTATCCATTATGGGGAACCGGAATCTGCAGTTCCTCCCAATGACTGTGGAGTTCTCCAAGGTTCCATTTTATCCCCTTACCCCTTCTTCCTCCACAGTGATGACTTAAGTTCCCCAAGCGACTCTGTGTTAGGTAAGTATGTAGACGATGAGCTAGTTGGTCTCCCTCTCAAAAATCGGTCTCACCTCCAGTCTCGGAATGATGACTTTGACCATGCCTCAGTATGTTCACAGGAAAGTGGTCTCTTACAGTGGAGGCCCTCAAAGAACTACTTACGTAATGCACACCGAATGTCCATTTTCTCTGCAACGGCCAGCTGTACAGACAAATAGACGGTGTGGCAATGGGTTCACCGCTTGCGCCTTTACTCGCAAATGTCTTCATGGGCAAGATCGAGCAAACGAGTCTCAAAGATACCATTAATGACCTTAAATTCTACGATCGATATGCGGACGATATCTTTTGCCTGACGAGTCATACCACCGACATCAATGGCCTAGTTCAGAAGTTTAACGAGGCGCACTCCTCTCTGGGAGATGGCACCCAAAAAAATCCGTCTAACCAAAGCAGCCTGTCTTACGGGGCGGGTAATAATAGGGGTTTTATGGGTGGTGGCTGGTCTGGATGTACGATACTAGCCGACGGAAAGCCTTATTTGAACAGGTGAATGATCGAAGTTGGCCCGCTCTCCGTTCCGTTATTACAAAACGGGTCGCCAAAGGCAGTATAATGTTAATGGGCGAGTGGAAGGCGTATAATCGTATTCCTTCAAAGGTTATCTACATTTCTCTGCTAACCACTCAAAGAACTTCGAGGTCCCTACCACCGGACGGCACAACAATGCCATTGAGGCAATTTGGAGTAGACTGAAAAGGAAACTCCACGAGGGAGTCCCTGTATGTGGTCGAGCTGTGTGGGCTCACATAGACGAAGTACACTATCGTCTTTGGTTTGGCCTCAATGCAATGTCTTTGACGGATGTCTGGGAACTGTTCCTGTCCCATGTTGTGCAGACTTATCCTATTTAAAAGTGTTTTTGTTTTGTAATAAACTGCCATAATGCGAATGTATGCCGTATATCCAGGTGTACGTGTGTAACGATGGGGAAGGTGGGTAACAGCGACCATCGTCCATGTAACCTCCTGCGATGTTCGTTCGGTCAGCCCATGTTAGGCCGTCGGGGTAAGTCCAAGTAGTGCGTGAAACTAGGCCAGCAACCGCTGATATAGCCTGAAGGCGTTTGAGTCCACTGTTAATGGTATTATTTCTAGGTAACGGATTTTTTTTGAGTGCCATCTCCCAATTGTTACCCAGCTCTCGCGAGTGCCTTCCCCGCGGCGAACTTGCGCGTATTCTTCGCAATTCCCCCCCCCCCCCTCCTACTACGGTTGAGGGGCAAAGACCGGCTGCCGTTACAGGCCACATCCATGTGTATTTATTCATTCACCTGCTCCCGTGGAGCGGGATATTCTGGCCGTACAACCAGGCGTCTGGAAAAGAGAATACGCGAACACATGCCTGCCAGGCTAGGTAGAGGTGAAAATCGATCGATTTCGAGTTCAATTCTCGCACATCTAATCTATACGAACCACCAAGCCGACGCTATATAAACTTTTAAAGTTCTTTGTCGGGCACCGGCACCCTACTCTAAAGGCCTACGCAAACGGGTGCTAGCCACAGCCGAAGCAGTGGCTATTCGGCTGGCGAACCCAGCACTCTGTTGTCAGAAGACGTTGACACAAGCAGTCTGTCTTTGCTGGCCGACTCCAGACGGTGATCGCACACCGTCCCGATGCCCTGAGAGCCGTCACACGCACTCATAGAGCTTACAATCTAACCGGAACCCCTCTACTTCCCCCCCCCCTCCCACCCCAAATCCACCGTCCTCAACACGCTGACTCCGTCATGCGGACGGCGTGGGAACATGGAGTCCGATTAAGCCTGCCCCTGAAACGCATTTATATCCTGTCTACAATGTGACTGGTCATTGCTCATGTAAATGTACCGGCATGATGATGAGTTATCAAAAACATATGTTCGTCAACTGAACCTTACTGAATAATCTGAAATCATGTCAGTGTATTTTCAGACTGCGACCACCTCCTTGCCCTGAATACTTAGGCATCCTTCCCAACGAAGTAAACTCAGTCAGGTACCGTGGCCTTATTTTTTCTTTAAAAGCTTTCACTTTCCCGCCACACTGAGGCCTTTTTCACTTAAGTTCGGAGATTTGTTTATTTCATTCGTCGTTTATGTACCTAAAGCACAACTTAACCCTTAATCTGCTGATTCGTGCATACCAGCATTTATCTTCTCATTCTTTGTTGCTCTCCTGCCAGTTTTCCAGTTCTGCTTCAAAAAGATATGGTAGTTTTGAAACAATTCTTCCGAATGCTCTCTTCTGCTTTCGGTCATTTCGGTCAAAATTATAATACAAGGACATTTCAAAGCAGTCGAGCAATTTGCTGATCGAATTCCGGATGTCATCCCTTTCATTCTGAGTTAACCTCTGTGAGGTCCTCCTGTCTCACGCGCCGTGGCTTTCAATATATACCACTTGCTGCACATAGTACATGGGCCATCTCTATTGCCATCCCTGGCACGCTATCCTACGTGTAAAGAGAGAGACAGATCAATACAGAAACTATGACTTGAATTTCCCCTGTAGTAGGTGTTTCTTATGATTTTGATTCTTGAGTAATTTATTAACTCATATTCTGTTCATAGTGAATAGAACCCTTTTTCGCCAACGATTTTGGATTTATGCACCCAAAACTAAAGCGCATTCAGTTCAGTTCAGTTCACTTTTATTGAGGGAAATGTAGGTCTTCACCTTTGAACTCCCTATTTGTTTACAAGCAACTGCAAAATCTCAAAAACTGGAAAAGTTATCATAAAGGTAACAAATAAGCGGAAAAGCGTCAGCTCTGTACAGACAAACAAACTGTCTCGAATGTTAGTTGTACTAGCAGTAGTACAGCGGTCGTTTCGAGTGCAGGGAAATAAATAATATACCCGGTGACAAAAGTTGCATAGGTGCATGTCAGTAAGCGCAGGCGATTGGTTGGGGACAATAAGAAAAACAATGCAAAATGTTGCTGAAATATAGCAAGTAGTATTATAACAACGGGATTTTTCAAGGTTACAGAGGTCGGGTGGTAATTTAGTGAACACTGCTATACAAATCCAGCTTCCTCTTAAAGACCTCGACGGAAGCAGACATAACGACATTCGGAGGCAGGGCGTTCCAAGCTTCAAGCACTCTGTTAGGGAAGAAGAACTTTCATGTGTCCAGCCTGGCCCCGGTCACACGTAGTTTGAATGGATGACCTCATAGGTTTGTGGTGGCTGCTAGCAAGGTTCTAGAGTAAACCCTTAGGCTCGACGGTTTGAGCAGATTTCCTAACTAGATTGGCAAACACCCCTCAAAATATGCCAAATAGAGCCCGCAACCGCCGCTGTGTTTTCACCAAATCTTACAATCTGCATCGAGGATGCCGAAAAATGCATGCACCTGGGCTACTGCTACACAATGTTCCATCCGAATTGTGACCTGCGGATGGGAGTCCAATTTTCTGATAGAAGCGAACAGGCGAGTCCCAGGTAGCAGTTCAGAAGATGAAGATGCGATCACTGGAACAAGAAGTTTATTGGCCTGACGTTTCGGGTTCTCACTCGAGCCCATCATCAGAGACATTCGCAGATAGAGGTAAAGGTGGCACCAGGAATGCAGTATTTATAGCACGTGGCTGCCGTGGGACCGTATGCGCACTGCAATTAACAGTTCTCACAATCGCCGCTGGGGTCGTAATTGATGCGGCGGTGGCTTGGCGGTCCGAGTCCGAGTTGTTAATTGCCGCGATTTCGTCATCCGTGCTGGATGCTGGCGTGACGATTGCTCGGCAAACTGGCTCACTGTCACCGTGATAATTTCTCACCCGCGCCCTCCCCACGTGACTGATTCTCCTGCCCAGGGAAAATCGCAATACGGAATAGGCCACCGGGAGGTCATTGTGTTTGTTGATGGATTGCGGGCCTGAGAACCATGACTCGAGCAGCTCGCGGCTCACGCGGTTGTCACCCCTTGCGAGGATTTCGGCCTCTTGAAATTTGAAATTATGGCCGGGTCCCGTCGAGTGTGCCGCCACCTGAGAGTTAGCGTCTCCCCGCCTCACTGCTTCTGCGTGCTCGGCAAGTCGCGTACGGAGTAATCTCCCAGTTTCTCCGACATATTTCCTTTGTCCGCAACTACACCAGATCCGGTAAACGACTCTGTTAATTGCAGTGCGCATACGGTCCCACGGCAGCCACGTGCTATAAATACTGCATTCCTGGTGCCACCTTTACCTCTATCTGCGAATGTCTCTGATGATGGGCTCGAGTGAGAACCCGAAACGTCAGGCCAATAAACTTCTTGTCCCAGTGATCGCATCTTCATCTTCTGAAGTCCAATTTTCCCACAAACTGCAGAGGGAGCGATCGGTTGATGCCGTGTACCAAAGCCTCGGAGAGCTCTGTGGATTCCTCATCTTCTGGACATCTTATTTGCGTGGATGGAAAGGAATTTAATGATATCAGTTCAAATAGGATATTCTGACACGAAAATGCTGAATTATAAACCCCTTCCACCCAGCAAATACCACAGCCAGCATAAGTCGTTACTTAGAAGAAGGGCGCAAACTACGATAATCGGAGATTTATTTGAAAGCTAATATTGGACTTTTCCTGTCCCAAATTTTTAATGGTTAGATTTTGTCAAAATCAGCATATTTAAAAAATTAAACACTTACATATTTTTAAATGAAAAAAACTTTAAGTAGCTTCTGACACCGGATCGCTGTAATATGGCAGCATGCAAATTCTCCTGAATTTGTGACAGATAATTTCACCCCTACGCATGACGAGAGCACTTCTACAACAACAGTTAAATAAATTGTCGATACAAGCGAAGATGCGAGTTCCAGGAACTAGTTGATCAGAAGAAGAAGCGATCGCTGGAACAATGGCTTAATTCGCCTGACGTTTCGGCTTCTCTCTTGAATCCATCATCAGAGGCAGTTGCACAAAAGGGTGGCTCGTGTACAGGAAGTCGCAGTATTTATAGGATGCGGTCGCCATGCTACCGCATACCTACAGCAATTAACCGTGCTCCCTTCATCAAGGATTGTTGCCCGCTGGTGCGCTACTTGCTTGATGGCCGGCATGCAAGTTGTTAATTGCTGACATCTCATCACCCGTGTTGGATGCTGGCGTGATGATTGCTCGGTCATCTGGCTCACCGGCTTGCGCGCTCCTCGTGGGGTCAATTGCTTTGGCCAGTCTATGCCTCAGCACAGAATATGGAGTGGGAATGTCGTCGCACTTGTTGATAGACTGAGGTCCCGTGAACCATGACTCAAGCAACTCGCGACTCAAGCGATTATCCCCTCTCGCGAGAACTTCGGCCTCATCGAACTTGGATGTGTGGCCGGGTCTCGTCGAATGGGCCGCGACCTGAGAGTTGGCGTCATTTCTCCGTACAGCTGCGATTCGCGTCTGGAGCAGTCTTCCAGTTTCTCCGACGTAGTTGCTTTGTCCGCAATTGCACCAGATCCGGTAAACGACTCCAGATGTTTCTTGCCGTGGCAGTGGGTCTTTTGGCCTCATCACCTGACGCCTCATGGTGGCCTCCGATCTGTGCGCAACTCCAACCCCAAATGGTGCAAGAAGGCGACTAACGGCCTCGGAGACGTTCTTGATGTAAGGGATCGCTCGCCAGAATTTGGGGTCGGCGCGATTTTGTCGCTCGTCTCGTTTGCGCAGGCACCGGTTGACGAAGTTGCGCGGGTAACCATTTTCTCGGAAAACCCGTCGAAGATCTTGGGATTCGGCAACCTTGTCTTCCGGTTCACTGCAGTGCGCCTCAACACGCCGAAATAGCGTTCTTACGCAATTGCGTTTGTGGCAGGTTGGGTGGTTACTGTGAAAGTTCAGAATTTGCGTCGTGTTCGTTGCTTTTCTGAATACTTTGGTCTTTAGGCCACCACAATCTTTGCGACAGACGAGGACATCAAGGAATGCCAGCTGGTTTTTGTAGGACAATATGTTCTCAATTTATTCGACTCAACTGATGAGGGCGTAGTGTTATTTGAATATATTGTGGACCAGGGGATGTGGTGGCACACACAGATGCGGGTCTGACCGTGCCAACCACCTGCGCTCTCCCACTCCTACGGTCCTCTCGGCACCGTCTTGACACCGGGTTAAGGTGGGGAGTGGGGAAGAGAGAGTGCGGTAGATGCAGCGCAGGTCTACTATCAGTATAAACTAATTCACTCAAAAGTCACCGCGTCTGCTGCATTTTACTGTGTAGCATACGGTGGACGTCGTCGGAATCGACAGGCGAATAGGATTTCTGATTATTCAGCTTGAGACCATTTTCTTGCGATCATATTGAGATATCACCAGGACCGTCTTTCAGAGACTGAAGATGCGTCTGATTCCTTGGAGATTGGTCAACAATCACATCGTCCGCATACGTAATTAACATTTGGGCTCGAGACAGAGTCCATAAGGCAAAACGGGACGAGTAAGTTCCAATGAAACGATCGGAGAACGCCCCTTTATATTGCTGGATTTCAGTGCTATAAACTGCCCAAGTATATTTGGAATTACATTAAGTATATTGACGGAATATAAAAAACTTCAGCGGACTGCCGGAAAGGCAGCAAATCCATGTTCTCTCAATCGCTTCTACTCATTCCTTTCTTCTGATTTAATTCATTTTTTATGAAAGAATTTTAGCAGAGAATACGACAATAAATATGTAGGTTTCTACATTCATAGAGAGATGGCTAGCGCGCTAAGTCATTTGGTTTAGACAGATAAACTTTCTGCCGCCCCCAAGACTGTGAAGGCAGTGAAGATGTTTATCAAAGTTCAAGCTGCTAAATTAAACTACCCTTTGGAACGTTGCATGCATCGTCGTAAGTAGACCTGAACTCCACGCACTTGGGTACATTCTCGCCGTCATAGAGCTTGATAACACAATATCGGCGTTTCTTATGGATCATCAGTCTGGTCGGCATGGGGGGCATCTTTGTAAGAATTGCGGCATTTAAAGAATTGTCTGACTCGTTTGGAGCACGGGAATAAGCAAGTCGTATTACTGGTGGCCTTGCGTTTATTTTATTTTCAGTATTACGTTAGGGCTGAACTGGGATGGATTCGAATGTAATGACCATATGTGTCCAGTCTGTCTAGATAACCTGGCATATACAAGTATCGCTACGTTTATATCAACGTTACTTAATTTCATAAAATAACAACTCTGTAAACCCATCAGAATGCGACAGATTTTACCGGTGTCAAATATTTCCAAAATCCCACGATGTGGCATTTGAGTGGAAAAGGGTTCAGACATGTGCAATTTAGCTTCGGTGTTAAAAGTATCACCATAGGTGACCATTGCATATTTCAATATTAGTGATAATCTTCTGGTTGTCTTTGATGATGAGCATACACCTCGTCCAAACACCACGATGAAAACACTAAAGAATGCAACAGGCCAAAAAGATAAAAATCGAGGACTGCGGGTTGTTCTTGGATTTCGTCGCCGTTACGCGATGTGGTAAGATGTTTGTGGGGATGTGCGGTATTCAGTTTGAGCCAGTATAGTTGCAATTGCTGGATGTACATCATCAAGGAGCATAGAACCGGTTTAGCTAACGGCACGTCCATCGACTCTGATGTTCTGCGCATCGTCTGACGTTGAAATCATCCCAATTAATGAGGTTTCCTTTTGGGTAACTCCGTCTGATGCAGAGTGTTATCGCACACTGCTAAAATCTGCCTGGACACTACATTATACTCCGTACAAGGATGCTCAACCAAATCTGAATGCCTAACGGCAGCTCAATGTTCGGTATTACTGACAAAAACAAGGGAGGCTGGAATGGCCATTTCTGGCCTACTAGCCGTCGTCAGCCAGTCATGCCAAATCTCGAAGTGTGGAACACCTTGTGCAACGTCTCTAACCACTGATTCACGGGCTCGTTGTCTTGTCAATTGCGATCGGGATAGAGGGGCGCCCACTGATCGTTTCAACGGACCTCACTGGTCACGTATGCCTGTATACTCCAGATAGCAACCAACAAGAAACCGAGCCGGTGACGCGGTGGTTGGAAGCGTTGGGCTTCTAGCTAACAGGTCGCGAGTTCGAGCTCATAGTGTTCCAAACTTCGGGGTTGAGTATGATTGACTGGCGACGGCTAATAAGCCAGAAATGACCATTCCAGTCTCCTATGTCTTTGTCGGCTATGTCGTTCTGCCAAAATACATATATTTAAAGGAAAAGGCTCGTCGGAAAATCGAGGTATACTCGTGAATTTTCAAGTCGGTTACTCCAACTCGTCGTGAAGAAGCAAAAGGAGGCACCCTCCCGTTCCTAGGCGTGAGCATACAAAAGCTCAGTGACGGCGGCATCGCAACAAGAGTTCATCGGAAAGGTCCTGATGCTGAGATCATCCTGAGCTATCACAGTAACCACCCAGCAGCCCGCAAAAGAAGCTGTGTTCGGTCTCTTTTCCACAGGGCCTATTGTTACGGCAGTAGCGCCGATTTACCCAAAAAAGAACTGGCCTACTTTTATCGATTTTTCCGACTCAACGTATACCCGGTGAGGTTTGTAAAAAAACGTCTCAGACGCCAAAACTAACCACAAAGTGTCGACTCTAACGGAGACAGGGTATCACGGAAATTTTATTCCCTGCCCTACATGTGTACTGCAGAACCGTTTTTGCTGAAATTTTTGAAAGTTATTTTCAAAATAAAGCATTCCTCTCTCTCTCTCTCTCTCTGCTCGCCAATTAAATTAATTCGGCATCTTCGTCGCCCACAAACCGGTGTCTTTATTGCGCACAACATTATCCCGGGTAAAGGACCCCATACCGAAGGAGCAGCAAACAAATGTCATTTACCGAATTCCATGTGCAAACTGCTCTAGCGTTTATGTTGGGCATACCGGCGAAGATTTGGGACCCGCATTAACTAACATAAGTTGGCCATCCGCCGACGGGACCCCTTGTCTCTCGTGTTTGTGCACGCCCTGGAGTGTGATCGCCGCATCCACTGGGAGGGGACCGAAGTGAGCGCTAGTGCCAACACCAAACAAGCGCGAGAGTTTCTAGAAGCTTCGCACTCTAATAACAATAGCATCAACCGCCATGTCGACTTGGACGTTCACTACGAAGGCCGGCTAACATCCACCCTAAGACACCAACTGTTAATTCATGTTCTTCCATGTAGAATATCACGGATTCAGCATCTCCCCCACAGATTGAACCGTGTTTGAAACCCTCAACACCCCCCCTAACGTCCGACACCTATACAAACACGTTCTACACCCCCACACATAAACGTCTGTCTTGTCGATGTAACCTCGATGTCCCCCTATCTCCCCAGTGCGACTATCTCCCTCACACTTTTCATTTCGTCTGACGATGGGTTGGTATACCCGACTTGGAAATTCACGAGTATATTTCGATTTTCCGATGAGCCTTCTCCTTTTACAATATCGCCTCGGAATGCATACTACCTCCGTTATTCATATACATATATATATATAATTCGATATTTCGTTGATTTCAATGTCATGGTAATCTGCGGAATTCTCTCATTCCACCTTATGTTACAAAATTCCCTGGATGTATCTTATTTATTGGATCTTATTTTCGGTTTTTACCAAAAATATGGTTGGGCCTTTTATTTGGCGAAGCAGTATTTGAGAATGGCAGTCGATATTTTCACAAAAGCGGGAAAAAGTATCTAGAGTTAAGAAATGGGCATGAATGAATTTTGTCCATTTATTTCAATTAACGACACGTTTCACTTGCTCCACAGCGTGATAATGGCGAAATAGCATGCCATGTGGGAATTATTATTTATTCATTTTAAATTCCTGCCTGTAATGTAAAAAATGAACTTTTCCATTAGTTTATGAACCGCTCGCTTTCCCGATCACAGTCCAAGTGCAGTCAGTAGTGTATTTAATCGCATGTACACGAAATTGTAGCACTGTTGTAGAAGGCTACTTGGAAAAAATATTCCAAGTTTGTCAATATGGTTATAATCCAACTTGGACGTCTGATACCAGAACGTTCCTTCATGCTAGCAAATGCAATTTGTGAGAGATTAGGGAAGACCAGTCCGGTCAGACGAAGGGTGCTTGACTGAGTACTGTCATATAAGTGGGTTACTGTCACATTTAAAAGCACATCCGATAACTCAAGGCGTAGAGATTTGAGCGATTTGGAAGAGCGGCCTTCAGAGTTTTCCAACATCCAAAGATCTACGAACTTAAGGAGATGTTCTGTAAACCAACGACGTAAACATCGACACGCAAACTATTTACTGAATCAGTAGGACAAAATGTGGATTAACAGCGCATACCCTAATGCATAAAATGCTTAGTTTCGTGCTTTTCCTTTCAAGAACCTACCTCAGAGAAGAACAATAAAATTCGCGTGATCACTGTGGAACAGCGAAACTGAATTAAATTCGCTTCGCGTAAAATGCGCGCCACAACACAATCTCCTGTCTCTACTGCACTGAGAATTTCCATCCGAATGGCGACCTGCAGATTTGGATTTATTTTTTTCACAAATCGCAGAGGAAACAAACTGTTAATGCTATTTCTCACAAACTCAGAGATCAGTATGGATTCCTCACGTTTTGGACATCGACTTTTCCCTGAATGAAAAAGAATACAACACCATCAATTTAGATAGGCTATTGTGGAGACTAAAGACTGCAAAGCATAAATCGTTTTACTCAGCGAATAGTTCGGCCAGCATAAGTCGTTTCTTGGAAGAAAGAAACAGACTACAACAAATGTACTTTGATTTTAAAACGTATAATTGCGCCTCTGTGGGCGTGCTTTAAGCTGGTTCGACCTTACTAAAGTAGGCATGCTTTAAAAAATACAACGTTGCATTTTTTCGAATGATGACGTATCGCCATATGACCACAGTGGGCCCATTCGCTTTACATGGTAGCTGAAACGACCTATAGGTTTATCTGTGGGTATGTCAGACAACCCTCCACAACGTTATTTCTTACAACAAATTTAATTTAGCAATTGCCTAAGGCAGGAAAGTCACATTTAATCTGACTCAACGTGAGTTGATTACCTATAAGGGGAAGCGTATTATGCTGCAACTGGGAACGTACCAAATAAATTCAAACATGCGCAAACGCAGGAAACGATTCCTAGCAAACACTTCACACTCAGTCTCATAATGTGTGTCAGCAGAAGGCGCCCTCTCAGCCAGACAGGCTTTATAACATTCACTAGCGCACCAATACTATAAAACCATTCTGTAAACTGAGCTTTTGAAGCCTCTACTCTTTGGTATTTTATGACCCCTATACTAGCGCACACGAAGTTTAAATGACCTTTTTGCCTAGTCAGTCGTCAAAGCTGGGTTATTTGTTCACTTATTAAATACAGGCGTCTTGTGGATAGAATGAAGAACCCTCCCCAGATACTACGCGAAACCTTTGCGAAACTCCAGCGTCAATTTACTGCAGTGTAGGCTACAGTTTATGCAACTAGGGATAAGTTTAAATTCAATGAGCGAGCTTTTGAAGTTGAGGCGCCTTTCACGTGTGAACTTTTGAAACTGTGTTTCTTTGCCTATTTACCCTTGATATACTGATCTCTTTCCCATCCCTTGCTTGTCTTGGCCAATTTTGTAAGGTCATCTCTGCAGAAGACTAGCACGTGTTTGAGGGAATCCAAAGCGCCAAATTCATTGACGACTGTCAGTGATGCTAACTGTCGCCCTTTTTGAGCAATATGTACGACTTGTGATCTCTCCGCGCTAAATTTATCACAGTTTCATCAACAAAAGCCTGTGCACAGGAAAAGACACCAGTGCGGTTGGCAACTCACAAGCAGGCGTGGACCAAAGAATGGACTGTCGTTCGGCCTTCAACAAAACTGACCGGATGGAGCAAGTTTCGGTGAGAAAAGGGACACGGTGGGACCGAAATGATTTGTCTTCTAGGGGCATGGTTGGATGATGATATAGATTTGCAACTAGTTACTTCTCGGTCCTTCCGCTGCTTTCGAAATCATTGAAACCCCTCATCGTATGCTGAGGTGGTTAAGTTGCATTTAATTTCATTTCGCTGCCTAAAATCATTATGACACAAAAACAGTCACCTCTAAAATCTAGATCTACGTAAGAGTCTTAAGGATGTTACCATCCAAATGAATAAGATGATCGTCAGACTGAATGATCTGTTTATAAGTCAAATCCTTGTCATTTCATGCTCATCTTTTTCCCTCCAGCTCTGCTGCAATTTTAAGGAATCTTGAGCGTCTCATGGGCCATCCTAGCACACTGGCTCATGCACATGCTGATTTAGACTCTTTAAATGATAATTGCATATTTTGTTACATTGACTCCTTCCTTCCCCCCAACGACATTTCCCTACTACCATGTGTCTTTTCACCTGTTTTTGTGGCAACAGATGAGGAACACTGCAAAAGGCTCCGTGGATCAACAGATGCCGGACCGGATTGTGCCTCGCCTTCCTCCTTAAACCTTGCCGTTTCCAGATAGCCCTTATTATAACGCTTTCTATTTACATATTTTTCTTGGAGCCAAGATTTCTGTCACCCGGTGTACTGTTAGAATAACTCCTATTCCTAAAAACACTCACTAATTTTGGTCTAAATATTTCCACCAAATTGCCTGCTCTTCCGCACCAATGAAGTTAGTGGAACGAGTTGCATCCTATATTATGCAGCCATCCTTTTATCAGTTTTCCCGATACTTGACAATTTAATGTTGCGAAATATCCCATCAAGCAATTGAGAAGAGCATTTGGCGGGTAAACGCGTGCTTCCGATAAATTATCATCGGCCCTGTACTTTTATATGGGAAGGAGGTACAAAGTGAAACGTCTGAGCGATAAGATCAATCGATTAGGGTTTGTCTTTTCATACAAACGGGGTATGTGAATAGAGGGGGGGGGCGGAGGAGAGGAGGAAGTAAGTGACAGTGTCATAAGGGGGAGGGAAGGCGGTGGGGGAGCGAAGACCTGCATACAGTCCCTCGATCCTTGTCCACGGTAGACGCGGAGCGTGCGAGAGGTCCTTCAAAGCGCACAGGACGGGCCTCAGTAGCCTGATGGCAGTCGCTTCTGTTGTTGCTAGTAGGCACTGATTTAGTCGCCTAGGATAGGTGTATGAGACCTTGTAAATCACACGAAAGGCGTCGTTGGGATCCACACGGTGCCCAGAATTAACCATGTGTGCCAGAGTGGATAGGCGCCGACTCGTATGACCAATGTAGCCTGCTTCACAGGAGCAAGTAAAGGAGTAAATGCACACGGAGGTGGTCGGAGTCAGTAGCCTATTGTTACCTTCCCCGCGAAAGACAGAGTTGTTTGAAAGCAATACTTGGACTCATGCTGTCGGGAAGGTCAGTAAAACGGTTTTCATATAAAGCCAAGCGTAGTACCTTAGATACTGTTGCGTTTGCGGTCCACTCTGCCCCAAGAAGGTTGGCGCGCTTACGCATGTGCGTTTCTTCACTATACCTCTGCCTTAAATACCGTCCCGCGCAATCCGCGTGCGGCTCTCCGCGCGGGGTTGCCTCTTGGCTCGGTGATCACTCTACTTCACGCACTCAACTTATCAAATCGGACAAACAGAAGTCTACGTTCCCTCCCAATGACCGCGGAGTTCTACTAGGTTCCTTTTTATCCCCTCACCTCCTCTTCCTCCACACGGACGATCTAAGACCCCTTAACGATTGTATGTCAGTCAAGTCTGCGGACGATATGGTTGTTAACCAACCTCCAAGGAATCAAGCGCATCTCCAGTCTCTGAAAAACGATCCTGGCGATGTCTGGGTATGGTTGCAGGAAATGGTTTTAAACTGAATTATAAGAAATCCGTCCAATGTATTTTCAGACTGTTACCCTGTCATAGTCCTGACTCCTCTGACATCCTTCCCAACTAGGTATCCTCTCTCAGATACCTCGGTGTCACTTTGTCGTCAAAGCTTTCATTCTTCCTTGATAATGAGACGCTTTTCATTAAAGTGTGGAAACTTCTTTATTACCATACACCTTAACCCTTATTCTGGCGATTCTATGTTTCCTACATTAGTTATCTCATTCTGTTCTCCTGTCATTTGCCCTGTTTTGCCCCGACAAATTGTGTTAGTTTTAAGACGAGCCCTCCGTATGCTCTTTTCTACTGCCGATGTTTATTAGGTAATTTTAGTTGATATTATCATGTAACGACATATTAAAACGGTCAAACAATTTGTTTGTCGATTTCCGGATAACAGCCCCATCCCCTTCATTCTGAACTAATGACTGCAAAGGATGACGATATGGTATAGGACCCACAAGTAAATTGCAACTCCAAAAATTTATTCAAAATACTCGAAGACTGTAAGCATTACTTATTATGCACTGTTCCCATTGTTTGACATTTCCTTCCATGCCTGATCAAATTTAAACTTAACAGTGGCGTTTTATTCAAAGTCCGTTATTTTTTGAAAATTGCGTTTTGTCCACTTTTTGATTGCTGCGCACATTTTCTTTGCCAAATGACAGCGTACGATAGGACTATCGTCAGGGATTTATCTCTTTTCTGCGTTCTCTTGCTCTCCGCCAAGTGTGTTGCCTCGCTCGTAAAATCCCCTCTACCACCATTCATCGTATGACACAGTTCACAGGTGAGCTCAAGTTAGTTGTAGGTCCTACCCCATATCGTTGCCCTGCAAAGTCCTTCCGCCCGATGCGCCGTGGCTTTCGACATATCTCTTGTCGTACATCGACATATCAGCATTCTATATTGCATTCCTGGCAAGCCACCTTACGTGTGGAGAGGCTCAAATACAGAAACTGGGATTTGAATGGTCCTTGTAATAGATAGTCTTTTCTGTGTAAACCTTTTTACTCTTGAGTAATTTCCTCACTGATATTCTGTCCACAGTTAATAAAGCCTCTTTTCCTGGAAAATTTGGAACTTATGCTTTCGAAGAAAGGGAATTCCTCCCCTTCCCTAGTTTGACAACTAGCACGAATCTCGACTGAGCAGCTTCCTTAACTGTGTCGGTGAACGAACTTCCAAAATGACTAGTAAACCAGTTAACACCCTTAATTTTTCACCCCACCCTACAATGTGCATGGAATATGTCGAAAAATACATGTATATCGACTACTCTTATATTGATTGGGATTCATTAGGCTTAAATTACACTGCCGGGTAAATTTGGAAAGCCTGTCTCTAAGCGATCTCTTCTGTTGCCTAAATCATCTGGAGCAGGCGGAGGGGTAGGTTGTTTTGTGCTAGCCGCCGACCCAAGCACTACAGACAGGAACGAGTTAGGTTGACACAACCACACAAACTTTGAAATGTGTTTGGATGATGTTGTCCAATCTATAGGCACCATGAATACAGGTGTTAATGCGAGCCCTTCGGATTCTAAATTTGTTAATATGAAGTATCTTATATTTATAAACTTTTTAAACTATAAGTTACACTTTCCGCAAGGATAAAGTTTTAAGACGGCGTACATTGCTACTAGTGAAGTAGGCGAATGAAAGTTTTTGGGCATATTTTATGTCCACTTTATCTGGATTTATAAGAGCACTTAGTGAGATGGCAGAGACATGGTAATTTCGACGTCTACTTTTTAGAAATAAAACTACAGAACATGCTTCAATCCACATGTTCACTCTACTAAACCTCTGGTCCGAACTCCATTTTTAAAACTGTATCCTACTAGATCAAAGCTGTATGACTTCGTTAACCGAGTGGCCTATCAAACGAATTCAGGGATGATCACCGCGTTGATTCACGCAAAGGTTTCTGGGCTCATACGCCTCCGTCCACGAAGGCGCTTCGAAGTAAAAAATGCAGCTATGTTTCCAACACTGACGGGGTCGTCAGTTACGGAGAAGTCTGCTACTACTAAGAGTAGTACAATTTGAACAACAAAGTATGCCTCGCCTCTACACGACAACTCTAATTTTACTTATGACCTCACTTTGCTGGGTACTTGTTCGGCCATGAACAACTTAGCCATCGCGCTACTTGAAAGCCGCTTACATAAGGAGGAGGAAGTTCGACTTATGAAAACAATTAGATCACGTGATCGAACCCAAATCATCCTGAAAATACCCAGAAAACGAACTAGTCAACAAGCTAAGCTAAGGATGTTGTCATTCCAATAAATAAGATGAATGACCTGTTTTTTGTCAGTTTTTGTCGGGTGGGCCTCGTGGCTCGGGTGGCAAGACCATTGACCGTACCAAAGCCTTCTCCTTGCTGTCATGGTGTTCAACTGCATTGCGGTGCCGAGTATTTCCCAGTTGGATCAATAGGAGTTATTCGAAATCTGCCAAAACATCTGCGAATTTTCATTCATTCCTTTCAGTCAAAGGAAAATTTTCAAATTTTATGCTCCGTTTTTCGGATATCATATGACGTACACTAAGTTTTGAAATGCGTTTCGATCATGTTGTCCACTCTATAAGCAGCATAAATAAACGTGGTGATGCGATTCCGTATGATTGGGCATTTGCCAGTCCTAAACATTTCATAATGTGTAACCTTCTAAACAGAAAGATTCTCCTTCTTTACGTTTAAAATTCAAAGAAGACGTTATTTGCTACCAAGTGTGCCATATAGCGAGCACTTTTATATATGTTTTCAGTTAACTTTATTTGGAGCATCAAAAATGAAAGCGAACTATTCACATTACATGAGTAGTCCTTTTTACATGAAGTAGTTCGTGCCTACGGCCGATAAGAAGAAGCTTGTTCAAAAGCCAGCATCATGACGCGACTAAGTCATCCAGGGATTATGCTGCATGATGCTTAGTCTTACAACCCTGTTTGAGTAATCTTTACGAATCGAGGATGCATTTAGGAATTTCGGTTAGCATTACATGGTATGGCACATGCGCGGTAAGTTCGACACCTGTTATTTAGCAAGATAGCTATTGAAAATGCCTAAGTCTGCACGTTTACTGTACTCAGTTGCTGGTTCATAATCAATTTTTTAAACTAAATTCTAACAGATCGCAGCTGCATGGTTTCATCAATCCACTAGCCTATCTATCGAAAGCAGTAAGGCGATACATGATGATTCACGCTAAGGCTGCTATGCTCATTAACCTCCGTCGTCGAAAACGTGCCGGGACGGTCAGCTGCAAAAAACTCCGCTTTTAGAGTCAATATTTCTACTAAACTTATTCCAATTCGAATAAAGAAGGACGTAGCAAAGGAATGAGCAACCGAAATCCTACAGTCCTTTAAAACGGAGCTTCACGCAGCTGCCTTACTTGAGCTTATAGATCTTTGTTTATAAACTAATTTATCGTTCGACCATCAATACTACCATTAGGTAAAGGGCGCCTCAATGACGTCATCTATAAGCGACTTTCTTGCACAAGTAATAATTAAGAAACTATAATGTATGGCTCTTCCACTTGTTAACTCTAAGTTACGCTTGCTGTATGCAGAGGACACGTTTGTTGTTGTATTTGACTGGGCGCTGTCATATAAATAGGTTACTGCCGTCCATAAGAGCACGCCCGATAAATTAAGTCGTAGGTGTTCAAGCGATTTTAACTGGGCGCCTCCAGAGTCCGGATACTCGGTTCATATAAGAAAGGGAAGTCGACAGTAAACTCTCCTTCTTGGATGTCCTCGTACAGCGAAAAACTGACGGAAAATTACGCACATATGTTGACCGCAAAGAACCGTATGCGAAAGTCGTCTTACGCTACGACGGCAACACCCCAAACTCTCATAAACGGAGTAATGTTAACAGCTTGATTCACCCAGAAAAAACACACTGTTCCGATGAGGATAGCTAGAGAGTATTGAATTATTTCCCCGAAATGGTTACCCTAGAGATGTCGTGTGTCGATGCATGAAAAAAGCAAGAGTCGAAAGAGAAGGAGCTAGCTAATTCCTATCGCGAGCCTAGTGCAAATACTTAGAAAATCCACGTACATCAAAAATGTGTCTGAACGTGCTTAAATACACCTGAGAAAACACCAAATAGAAGCGGCGCACGGACCAGCGACCACCTTAAGCAGTCTTTTTGTAAACCCTGAGGATAGGGTTGGCTACCTGCAGAAGAAGGATGTCGTCTACAAGATCCTATGTGAAACTTAAGATGCCGTATATTGTGGTTAAACTAGAAAGTCCGCATTCACACGCACCAATTAGCTGTTCAGAGGCAGACCACCTGTCTCAAATGGTCATGCACACATTAGATACCGGGCATGCTTTTGAATGGGACAAGACTCGCATCGTCGGCGGCTTCCCTACCAAAGAAGGCCGAGAATTTCCTAAAACCATGTTATAAGGTGAGTCATGCATTAATCGGCATCGTGTGTTAGACGTCATGTACAAAAGTCTCACGAAGAAGTGAAAGAGACGAGAACCAATCACTACATAATGAGCTAAGCAACGGACGCTTACAGACAGAATCGACGCTGATGTATTGATTGTTAGGCGCGTCTGAAATTGTGACTGCTTTTTGTACATTTGCTCGAGTCTGACGATAACACGAGGAGCCGACGCTAAAAAGCTGATGAAGTTCATACTTTACCAAGGAAATTATCATTTTCAAATTTTATTTCTTATGAAGCCTGCCTGGATCGGTTTATGCCCATTCCCCAGTGAATAAATACCCGATCTGCAGCGACAGAGAATATCAGGTGGCGAGAGACTGATGAATTTCGGTTCGATGAAGTGCTTATGATCCATCTGGTAGACCCCAATGGTGGACCATCTACGCCAGGTGTGTCTTTGCGCATGTTTGTCTTTCCGGTCCCAGCTGCTGGCCAGCGTTACGATTGGCTGAATGAAGGCAAACAAGACCGAAACAGTTCTGTATCAACCTACGCCCCCCCCCCAGACCCTGCTGTCTCCCATCTGATATATATCTGTATATAGTTGATTGTCTTCGACTCGAATGTCCATTGAAATTTTGGTTCTGACCTTAAGAAGTCATGTTCAGGAGATATAACTCCAAGTCCTGTACTGAGTAATTTCTGCAATTATTCACTTGATTATTCTCTGGAGTTCAGATACCAGAAACCGCATAGAGAACGCTGGGGGTCCCACTGAAGGGCCGAACCCCTCGCAGCTGTGTCATGCAGCGGCAGAATATCGGCGAAACACGTTTCCAGGCTTTTAGCAAGTATCTATGTCAGGCGTACTGTATGATACCTTTACAATATATATGTCTATGTATGAGATGATACCGACGAAGAAAAGGGAGACCGGAACAGCTATTTCGGGCTTTTTGGCCGTCAACGGCCAATCATACCCAACCCAAAGTGTGGATCGCCTGGGATTCGAACCCGGTCGTTGAGTTGGACAATCGGCCATTGAGCCACGGGCCCGCTGTCCTGTCGGTTGGGATTGGGAATATCAATTGGGACAGATTGGCGTTCACCGATCAGGTTACGGAACATGCCTGTTCCGTTGTACCTTAGGGGTCATACAAGAGCCCTCGCAGGTTTTGGGTATGATTGGCTGATGACGGCTGCTAAACCAGAAGTGGCCATTCCGGTCTTCTTTGTCTTTGTCGGTATCATCGCATCTACTTTTACTGCCGGTCGCTGTGCGACCGCCTGCGAGGGCTCTAGAATGAGCCCCAAAACACAACGGAAGGAGCATGTTTCGTAACCTGTTCGGTGGGCGCCCGATGAGTCATGCATCAACAGGCATATCGAATTAGATGCCACGTACAAGAATCTCAAAGAAAAGTGGAAGAGACGAAAGCCGATCAAATGAGTATTGATTTTGTAGCACGTTTGAAATTTTAATTGTTTTCAGCACATTTACTCTACTCTGACGACGACACGGGGAACCGACGTCGAAAATTTACTCAATAAAGTTTTCTCCCTTTCCCAAAGAACGTTTTGATTTCAATATATATATATATATATATATATATATATAGGCAGACTGGCATTATCGACAAAGACGCGGGAGCCTGAATGGCGATTTCTGGCTTATTAGCCGTCGTCAGCCAGTCATACCCAACCCCGAAGTGTGGAACACCCGAGGCTCGTACTCGCGACCTATATCTTGCCTATATCACGTCTAAACTGAGACTGACAAATGATTCTATGATTTGTTAATGCCTGTAACAATGCCTGTTAATTGCAATTTTTACACCTCCTCGGAATTGGCTGGGCCGATTTGAATTTGTCTTAACGAATTCATATGCAGCATCTAGATCGATATGACGGTTGATTCATGCCTAATCTGAGTGCATTTCCTTCAGGAATTCGCTGCCTGTCGTTATTGGACCAGCGCAAACAATGCGAGTGTTTTTCTGCCGAAAGGGTGACGAATTGCAATTAGCTCGTATTTGCACAGACATAAGCTAATCACAGAATCCTTTGTGATACTCAGTTTAGAAGTCATTTGTTTTTGCGCATCCATAGTCTGGAGACGAGCTGGGGAACCAGTGTCGAAAATTAACACAAACAAAATGTACTCATTCTCAGATAATGTATAGTATGTCTGTAATGTTACGCTTATTTCACTGCCATGGTAAACTATGAAGTGTCTTGTTTCCCATTCTACGGAAAAATTTCGCTTTCCAGAACCTTTACATCATTTTCATTTTTCTTATTGGAAATACGTTTGGTACAATTATTAAGCTTAGTAGTATTTGGAAATACCCCTCGGTTTTTCCATTAAGGCCGGTAAATTGTCTGACACAATAAATTAGCACAAAGGAAGTTTGTGCCTTTAGTTCACCCAAGAAAACTTTTCCCCTGCTCCAAAACGTGATTAGAGCGAAAAGAAGCCTGTTTGTTGAAATATAATTTATTAATTTTGAACTTCTTCCAGGAATAAAAAAGACGTCAAACATGCCTATCGACTCAATTATTGACTGCCTTGTTTCTCGCTCACAAAGGCGCATTTAGTCGCATGCACATGACATTGTAGCACTGCTGTAGAAAGCCGCCTGTGCTAAATATTCTAATTTTTTCAAAATGATTAAAGTCCAAATTGTAGACCTGCTATCAGACCGTACCTTTGTGCTGACATATGCAATTTTTGAGAGATTAGGAAACGTCAACCCTGTCAGACGAAGCGTATTTGACTGGGCGCTGCCATATAAATAGGTTACTGTCGCCCACAAGAGCACGTCCGATAAATTAAGTCGTAGGTGTTCAAGCGATTTTAAGTGAGTGCCTTCAGAGTCCCTTAACTGCCGAAGTTCTAAAGACTAAGGGAAGGGAACCGTTAATGTACAGTATGAATATCAACTAATTTTAACATTCATCGAACACACACACAAGCTGTTTTAAGATTCAGTAGGGCTACATTGTAATTATCAGGAAACGCAGTTTGTTTCGTTGCTTTGTTCAGAAGAATTTATCTTACCTTGTCTGTCAAGAGCAATGAAAGTTGCGTTATCTCTGCGGTGCAGTGAAACTGCATGATATTCGCCTCATGGACAGTGCGCAATAAAACACAGTTTGTTGTCTTTACTGCTGCAAGAATATCCATCCGAATCCCAACCTGTAGATATGGACCCAATTTTCCCACATACTGCAGAGGAAACAATCGCTCAATGCTATGTTCCACAAACTCAGAAAGCAGTATGGCTTCCTCATAGTTTGGGCATCGATTTTTACCTAAGGGAAAAGGTCTTAACGACATGGATTCTAATAATATATTCTGCCATAAATAGCACCAGATTATGAAGCCTTTTCATCTGGTAAATAGTACGTCAGCATAAGTTGCTCGCTGAAAAAAGGAAACAAATTACGACAAAAATTATTAAATCCGAAAGCTGATATTGGCCTTTTCCTGTCCCTAATTTTTAATGGTTTAAGTTTGTCAAAGTCAGCATGTTTCAGAAAATGCAGTTACTACATATTGGCAAATGAAAAACTTTAATATCTTCCGATAGCGTGGCGCCGTGTGAGGGCAGTACGATAGTTAGTTGAATATGGCGGCTAAAATGACTAGTGATTTCATCTCAAAGTATGACAAGCGAACATTAACAATGGTAATTGCGTCATAAAAGTTAAATTAAGGATTGTGTAGCACACGATACTCTTACTTAATTCGACTTAAAAAGCGTCAGCTACTGATGTGGAAAGTACGGTAACGTACGGAAAAACTTTGAGCATGCGCAAACGCAGCACACGATTCCAAGCAAACACTTCACACTCAACCTCATAGCGTATGTCCGCAAAACGCACCTTTCCACCCAGACACGATTTATAACATTCACCAGCACACCAATGAAGTCAAACCAGTCAGTAAATTTGGTTTTTGAAGCTTTTATTTTTTGGAAATTTATGTAGACTAAACTGGGTCATTAGAAACTAAAATGACCCCTCTCCCTACTCAATTGTCACAGTTGGATTATCTGTCTATTTAACTAATATAAGCATTTTTAGTACATGCGACATTCACTTAGTCAGTTTAACCTAACAGCTAAGGAGTCGTCTCGGTGGTACTCATTGATAACTCTCACCATTGCCTTCACGGGCCTTTAAACGGCAGAAAGTTTATGTAGCCAAACAAATAACCTTGCACACTAGCTGTCTCCTGAGGAATGTGAGAGCCTACGTACTGATTATTGTCTTGCTGCTGGTTTTTTTGCAAGAATAAAGTAAATCCGAAATCATTGGCAGTGACTGTTAAGATTATTTAGTATCAGGCAGTCCACTAGAGTTTTTTTCTATTTTGTTACCGTATTTAGTAGTACCAACTATACTCGGTCGTCTTTGATTCATGTTAAGTCTTTATTAAAACTATGATTGGCGTAATTTTTTACGAAAATAATAAAAACGTTTTTATGAATGCTGGAAAAAATGTCTCGATTTAATGAATAGGAAGGAAAGAAGCGTGCCCATTCAGTTCACTTGGAAACAAGTTTAGTCCGCTTTCCAATGGGATAAAAGTGAAAAAGACAGACTGCCCTTTAAAATACTATTTACTGATTTTAAATGCCTGCCAACAAAAATAAAAATACTTTAAATGGCAAAAAGCTACTTTGCTATTCGTCATTGAAAAAAGCTGAAAATGCAACCGAACTCATATACAGTTGCCCTGCCAACACTGTTCCAAATCGGAAAATAAAGGATGTCTTGTCATTGCTCGCTACCTTAACTTGTACTTATGAACTCACGTTTATTTTCCAAAGCAGAAAGCGATCACGAAGACAACTAGCAGTCAAGTCAGTTGAGCACCTGCGGAAATGGATTTTGAACCAGAAAAAATTAATCTCTTTTTTACTTTTATTACTAATCACTTACTGATTAACGGTCAGACAGTCGACTCCAAAACATCATTTCGAGCGTCATCAATCGAAGACCCCCAGTCTGATGGCAGATAAGTCGGGAACTGACAAATGCATGAAATGTATGCCTCAATGGAGGAAAAAGAAGAAGACCGGCGGAATAGGAGGCGATAATAAAAGAAAACGCCCTTCTTCTTTCAAGAGGCAATTACCAAGTGTGTCTTCTGCTTATCATTGCGTTTTCGATCACAACCGACAGGATAACGAGTCCGTATCATAGTGGGCCGGATGTTGGAATCTTAGCCAATAGGTGGCGGGTTTAAACCTCAGGCGTTGCACAAACTGAGCTTAAATATGACTGGCTGATGACGACTGACGAGCCAAAAATGATCGCCTCAGGCTCTCTTGTCCTTGTTGATAATACCGTTTTGCCGGTGATACCCATGTAAACATTGAAGAGGTCTAATTCAGCAAACGTAAGTTTTTGACTATTCTGCATCAGGCTCACGCAATGACTTACACCAAGATGATATTTAAGCTCTGTTGAAATTAAAAACGCGCAATTTCGAACTGAAGTATCTAGCAACAAGCACAGAAGTAGCGCTGGGAAACCCATTGTTGAGCCTAACCCCAAGAAACTGTGTCATGCAGCAGTAGTATATTGACGAAAAGCTTGTCAGCGCTTTTAGCTAGTACCTGCACTCTTGAGTATGGTTCATCGCACAAAATCTGTATACACTACTGGTTGCCTGCTGACAGCTGACTCCGTCACTCCATCATGGACGCTGGACCTCGGTCTAAGCATTTAGTTAAAAGGTAAGATGTGGTTTGGTAACCCCACCCGATGGACAAAATAC
The DNA here is from genome assembly GCA_902702965.1 of Spirometra erinaceieuropaei. Classification (NCBI taxonomy): domain Eukaryota; kingdom Metazoa; phylum Platyhelminthes; class Cestoda; order Diphyllobothriidea; family Diphyllobothriidae; genus Spirometra; species Spirometra erinaceieuropaei. Next base: position 99,747 of record CACRXP010000052.1, on the reverse strand, counting down.
AGTTGGGGTTGGGGTTAAGGCGTAAGGTTAGGGGTTATGATAAGGGGTTATGGTTAATCGTTAGGGATTAAGGCTAGGAGTTAGGATTTGGGGGTTAGGGTTTTTGAATTAGGGGTTAGGGGTTAGCACAATTATTTCCAACCACTAAAAGTGCATCCGCGCATTCCCAATAGCTTTTATTTTGCATACAACTACCTGACCTTGTCGCCTGTGCTTTCCCTGGTGCCACATTTAAAAACCTCCCCTTGCCACCGGTCCCGTGTTACAGGTGACTGGGGTTTGTTAAGTCCAGGTGGGGCTACATAACGACGTCTGACCTAAAAAAAATGTCTCAAACTGACTGATTTACTCCAAGTAAGCAATTAATTTCTTAGGAAACTAAGTCATAGGATATATGTTCAATGCGTGACCGATCACATGAAATGTTGGCCAGAATCCTGAAATGCGTTTTTGGATAGGAAGGATTATAATGTGACGTTGCAATATTAATTATCATGTCACACAATCTTATAAATTTTCCGATTTGTCAGGATGTCGGCTTTTGAATGCACCTCCTTTTGTCCTCCGGCAGAAACCGTACTCGGTAAAAGGATGACTACTTATGTAGCCTGCATTTTTCACATTGATTTTCGAAGGTCGTAAAAATTCAAAGGTACTTCAGGGAAAACCCACATAGAAATATGCTTTCTTTTACTTTTTTGGCAGAAAATCAGATTTTCGTCACACTTTATACCCCAAGAAAGGTTAGCTTATGGTTTTAAAAAGGTTTCTAATTATGAGTTTTTTAAGATCGTGCGATGTTCATATATACAACATCACACGTGTCCGTTTAGCAATGTTCCTCATGAAATGAACAACATAGCCCGCGTTCGTTGCAAATTTATTTGAAATCTGTATAGTATCTTCCTAAAGGCATAGAGGAATATATGATTTGACTCACGCGGAACGCATGCAGCTTGTAGACTGAAATCGCTAAACGCCAATGGAACGGCCGATCGGGCTCAAAATTATTCGGGAGTCGGGGACTATTTTTAAAACCGGAAGATAACCTTCATTAGGGTATAATGTATGAAGAAAATCTGATTTTCTAACAAGCAAGTAAAAGAAAGCATATTTTGTGCGTGTTTTCTATGAAATATATTTGAATTTATAAGCCCGTCGAAAATCAATGCGAAAATGCATGCTAATTAAGTAGTCATTTTTTACCGAGTGCGGTTTCTGGGGGAGGACAAAAGGGAATACATTCAAAAGCCGACATCCTGACGAGCCTGAAAATCTATGAGATTGCGTTACATGATAATTAATATTGCAGCGTCACCTTATTAATCCTCCGGCTCTAGGAGAGTGGCATCCACAAGTGTGAAACAGTGGGACAATCGTCCAGTGCCTTCAGTGATGTCATGCCTGAGTCAGTCTCGTAGGTGATTGGTCAGTTTGGACAGCCGGCATTGACCGAGGACCTGACTGCAATAGGTGTGAAAGTGCAAGCAGTCGCGAGCAGCTCAGTATTGTAAATGCGCGCGGCGTTCAACCACCGTGGGGTTAGTGTTACCGTTTGGAGAGCTAGGAGGTCTAGTGTTAGAGTAGTGGTTATGGTTTTGCCCCCCAAACGGCCCACGAGGTAGATGCGCTGGACTAACACGGGGGCCATATCGGACCCTAGCAGGCGTTATCAAATGCACACCATAGGAAATGCCAACATTTCGGGGTGTGGTGGTAGACCCCGATGGCTGGCAGACGTGGCATACATTGGGCTCTCGGATGCCCTCCACATTGTTGTAATTCGTTTAAGTCCTGGTTATTCGCATTGTGGACCAAGGGAAGCGGGCTCGACCGTGTCATGCCTCCGGGCTCCTCCGCTTTCGGTCTTCTTGACTCCTTCTTGACACGGGGCCCAGGAGGAGAGAGTTCAGTAGATGCTGCGAAAGTCTACATTCACCATAAACTAATTCATGCGCAAGTCACTGTTCCTGCTTCACCTTGCTGTGGGGCACATGGTGGACATCGTCTGCAACGACAGTATTACTGCCGGTTATGGTTAGAGTTTGGGTTGAGACATGGGCCAAGTACTCCCTGAAATCTAGTGTACTGGCAACCAGAAAGGAAAATAAAGTCAAAAGCCGCCGGTAAAGAGTAACCGTGGAAGAAAGGGTTTAAGATGTTTAGAAATGTTAGGACCACGGGTAAATAACGTTTGGTTCTGCTAGAGTCATGGGGAAAGTGCGTAAAAGAAGAGGAATATACCAGGAAATAACGCCCATATTTCGTCGTCTTAGGACGCAGTGACAGGTTGCGTTCACGAATGCGAAGATCTTAACTTATTCCAGTGACAATCGACGGCCTGAAACAGGGCCTTTTTTAACACAAAATTACGTTGTTTAGGCGTATAGCTACCGAGTTTACCGTTGTAGGTATCAGCTGGCAGAGAAACATTGAGCGCCTCGACGGCAGTTTATAGGTGACTCGAAATTCTTGATTGATGTCTAATTGGTTGTCGCTGTGAGCCATAACTGCTCCAGAAATAGGCCTTTCTGTGCTCCGATCTAGTCAGTCAGTAGGGCTATCTTGCATCCGCTTGGATAGGCGCCTTATCATCCGACAAATGTTACCTGCCTAGGTGAGATCTGAACCCCTGTGGGAGCACGACAGAAAAGTCAAACAAAAGCAGGGTTTTAGTATAATAACAGCAAGGGACATTTACGTATTATATGGACTCAACTGTGTCATTTACAGCAAACGCACCTCAGAAGTAATCCAAAAATTATAGACGTACTTCTAAGAAGACGAGCTGACGGCAACATCGGAAGAAGCGTCTATCGAAAACACATCTGGTCTGGACAATATACGAACTTCTAAAGTTTCGTACCCCTTCAAGAGGAACGTTATCCGCTCCGCAGTTTGGCGTAAAGTGCTAGAAAGGTCTGTTCGGCAGATAGCGTTGATAAAGAACGCAGAAGAATCTAAGACCTGCTTCGCGAGAACGGATATTCTGACAAATATGTCATAAGTAATCTTGCCGAACGACCGCCAGAACTCATCATACCGACCTCAGAGAAGAAAACTCTGTTACCCAAAGTCCCCTTTCAAGGGGACGCGGCGAGTGAGCTCTTGAGAACGCGTCTTGACCAAGCCGTTTCGCGGACCCCCCTGGCAGCAGGAGTTCAAGTTTTGTTTTCGATTAACCCCGTATTACGCGGGAAAGATAAGAATAGGCTACCAGCTCAGACCGCCTCCATGTGCATTTACTCTTTTACTTGCTCCTGTGGAGCAGGCTACATTGATCGCACGAGTCGGCGCCTATCCACAAGAATACGAGGACACCTGCCGACATGACTGAGCAAAGGTGAAGTTAAGAGCATACACAGCTCTATCCTCGCACACATGGTTAATTATGGACACCGTGTGGATCCCAACGATGCCATCCGTATGATTTACAAGGTTTCACCCAACTACCCTAATCGACTGAGTCAGCGCTTACCAAAAACTGCAGAGACAACTGCCTTCAGGCCATAGAGGTCGGTCCTGTGCGCGCAGAAGAACCTCTTGCACGCTCCGCGTCTACCGTGGGCCAGGATCGATTACATTTATTCAGGTCTCCGCGCCCCCACCTCCTTCCCTACGTCCCTTAAGACACGGCTCAACCTAACCCTCACTTTCACTGAATTCCTGCTCTCCTCGGCCCTCCTCCCCAACTCTATTTACATACCAGGATTATATGAAAGGACGAACCATAATCGATTGCACTCATCGTTCACACGTTCAGTTTGTACCTCGTTCCCATTTGTACAGACTAAATGAGAATTAACGAAAGCACGCGAAAGCTCGCGAAGTACTCTTCTGAATAAACAACATTACTGTAAAATATCCTTAAACAAGTTCTATTCTAAAGTTATACGTACCGACGCATGCCGATCTCTTCCACATGTCGGCAAAGGAGGTTTTCTTCCTCTATCTTTGATATCTGATGTCCCTTGGATTAACTAAGGGCTTTCTTATCAATGTAAATGAACTATGCCGTTATGAGGACTAAAACAAAAGTCCCATTGATCAGATCTGCGATCATAGACTTATAAGTGAAACTTTTGGCTAAGAAACACATTAGAGAGATTTTCATAGCAACCGTCTGTTCAATGGCTGTTCTAACGAATAGTATATGCTGTCTAGTAACCTTGGATGACTCACAAGAGTATATAGTATTATGGGATATTTATTTGCATGTTTTCGTTAAATCAACTACTTTAGTACTACCAAGTATATCAAATAACTCAACTGAAATATGCTCATCTAAACACTTCCAATTTTGCCCCAAAATAAAATCTTAAACGTAACTTAAGTTACTACCAGTCGGTCGTTTCTTAAGGTTTTGACATTTGTTAAATTTTCGACTCTCGCGTCTGCTCAATACACTGACGCGGGTTGCCGAATTTTTCGCGTATTTTCGTTGAAATTGAAAAACTCCATGATAGCCCGCTTAGACAAGCCTTCATCAGGATAGTGCAATAATAGTAACATATAATCTTGCAGAATACCCTCCAAGACTCTTTAAATAAATACTGGTAGTAGCAATTGGTGAAAAACATTGTTCATATCTTGAATATACTGTGAGCGACTAATCGCATAAAACGGCGACCAAAATCCTGTAATGCCTTTTCGACTAGAAAGGACTGCTGAGGTGGGTTGTAATGCTGATTATCCTGCAGCATTACCCTATTATATTTCGCACTTTCCAGGTAGCCGCCTTTTGAATACGCTTTCTATCAGCTTCCTGCAAATCTGTACTCCGCAATAAATGACCACGTGAATAGTATTTGTGTATCGCGTTGATTTTTGATGGTTTTACAAATTCGAATATATTTTTAAAACCTAAGCAAAAAATTGCTGTGGCTTTCTGGTTTGGTGAAACAATACACTGTTTTTACAATTTTAACCTTAAGAAAGCATATAGTTGGGTTTTAAAAAGTTTCCACAGGATGTTAAAAAGCAGTGTATTCAAAAGCCGACACCCTGGCGAGTGCAAAATATTATAGAATTGTGCCGCATGTTAAACAACATTACAATCCCACCTATGTAATCTTTCCTAATGGGGAACGCATTTAAAAAATCAATCAACATTTTAGGGGATCGGACATTCCCTGTAATTATATGAAAGAGACCTCGACAAACAGTATGGATGATAGGTCGTAGAGGCTCTACGATTGTGGCTGGAACAGTTGGATATTTAAAATTACTTTTCTGCAATATATGGTAAGGAGGAACTTGAAACGCGGCATACAACCTCAGTATTATGACTACAGGTTTACGATAACGTAAAGGCTGAGGGCATTTATTTGACTGGCCAGATGTAGACTTTATCATCTGCTTGGATTGAATTTCACGAGGTCGATTATCCTTGCTATCTAAAATTATTTATTTTTAACATGTAGTCTTATTTATCGGTTAGTATGCATACTCAGTTCTATATTGCGAGGATCATTTCGAGGGAGGAGCAAGAGGCGATTCGGAGGCGGAATACTTAAAAACGAATCTTGCCAACTTCTTCATGATAAAAACAGTATTAGAAGGGTTCTGAACCAGACCATATAGAATAGTAAAATAAAAAATTGATTCAAAGAAACAGTTGATGGCAGCACTAAAAAAAATATTCTATATATATTCTTCAAGGGGTGCAGCAACGTGCAACAAAGGCTGTTCATGAATTCAAAATTATGACTGCGAGCATCGCCTCTTAAATCTCTATCCCCTCCGCAACAGGCAGGACAGAGGTGAAGTCATAGCAACATTTCACTTGTTAAGAGGACTTCAACTGTATGCCGGCCGGGGGGACTCTGTCTGAACTGGTACCAAAGACTTGTCTCAGACGACACGCTTACCAGCTTAAAAAGGAACTGCGCCACACAAATCAACGTTCCGCCTTTTTCTCGCAGGGAGTCATTTGCCAATGGAATTCTTCACCAATGTATGTTGTTAACTGCCCAACCGTGAATGTATTCAGGAGACATCTTTATACTCACAATTTTATAATGCAACCAAAAGTGCCCAAGGCTCATCTAGTGGATTAATGAAATGGCTATCAACATGATACTAACATAAATTAAACGGATCATTTTGTGTACATTAGACTCGGCCCGAACGCAAATTTGCACAATGTGAATGCGGTAAACGAGTTTCTTGCCGTTTTTCCGCAAATGTCACATCTTTTTCACACTTATATTTCATTATTAGATCTGCGCTTTGCGCGCACTAAAATTACGTGTCAAATTTTTGCGATGTAACTATTTGCATCCATAATTGCACCGTTTCAATTGGGGTTTTAAGGGCTTCTCTCATTTACTCCAGATATACTGACTGGTACTGAATGATAATCACACAAGAATTCTTAGAGTTCACATGTTTTACGGGAGAAGTTAGAGAGTTTTACAAAGAAGTAAAGTGTAGGGTTAAAATATGCAATTCTGCATCAGGTTTTTGATTAGAACAATTATGATCATCTACGCAAGGCGGCATCACACAATTGATGATTGATTGCAGTGTGCAAACAAGTTTCGATGTTAAAATACAAAATTGGCGCTTGAAAATTCGTCCACAAATACTAACCTATGAACTAAATTCATAAAATATAAGCAACCGTCGGGCCAGTTAACAAATGAAATGGGCTACTCAAAGACACCAAGTATGCTTATTTTTCTGCAGTCAATTATTCCAGAAACATCAATAGATCCCGCTATTTTGTGTCTGCCTGTAGTTAGATTCACGCAGTTAATTTTGAGTATCGAATGGGTCTTTGGTTATCCATGACATTAGGTGTGGTTTTACCGTTCTCCTATCTTGTTATCCATTGGAGTACTGATTATAGGGAGAGAGAGTTCGATCAGACGGTTTAATAAATGATAACGATCTCGAACTTCTATGGCCTGCCGGACACGCATTCCTCGACTGCCGGTGAATAACAGACACGATCTGTCAGTTCTTTGCTTCATGTGGCTGTAAAATAGCCGCCAGAGAATTTCAGCACAGATAGTCCCGGCTGTCACCACGTAATAACCTGCAGTACCGCTAAATAGACGAACGTATGTCGTTTTCTCTAGATTACCCTTCCTTTTTACAAACGTTTTGCTCATCGGACTTATCAGTTACCGTCGTTAAATACTATCAGTTAGCTATAAGTAAATATTAACACATAAATATCACCTTATGGAAGTGCTCCCACGATGCCCAGTACATGAGTAGTTCCTTTTTGATGACTTTAATCCGATATACACATTACGGAGATTCTAACTCGTTTTCTGGTCCTCATTAGGCACTGTGATCTTGAACACTTACACATGCAAATCGATGGGCTAGTTAGTTACAGTCTTCTAAAGAAGAGCATTTTCACAGATTTGTCAGACACGTAAGCATGATTCTTCTCCTCCACACCGATTGTCAGTCACACAGATAGGTCATGTGCGCGGTGGTGGAACTGGCGTTGCCTTATTCCTCGATGTCACCCTAAACAAAAGGTCCGACAACATCATTTGATGATTTGTCTGTTGGTTAAAAACCTGATCATAAATAAAATCGATTTTTGACATCATATCTCCTAGCCAGGGGTGAATTAAAGTTGATTTTTAGTGCCAGGTGAAAATGAGAGGTTGACCGTTGGGGTTAAAAGGGCTTATTAACATGCAGAGAATGCATTGTCGGCATAATACTAGCAATATTATCAAACGGTCGATGAAACTCTCCCTGTTGACGATTGAGAAGATAAATCTTACAATTGACTTTTAATTTCCTCAAAGATTAATTGCGGACTTGGAGCAGATTAGTCTAAACCAAGGTTTATAGGCGCAAATCGAAATTCGATGCAGGAATATTTGAGTCTAAGTTCATCAACCACAGCGGGATGATCGCGTAATCTTCATTAACTGCCGACAGGCAGCTAGCAGTATATTTTAGGGTTACGAGATACCATATTATCAGCACAAGTACTCGCTAAAATCCCGGAAACAAATGCTTCACCGATATCCTGTCGTTACATAGTACAGCTGCGTTAGTGAATATTACGCGGTTATCTCGCTCTGGCTGATGGACTTCGGCCCAAATACTAATACATCAGATTTCCGTCTGCGCCTACAGACTTTAGTATGTATTAATCTACTCCAAGTTCGCAGTTAATTTCTGAGGAAATTAAAATGCAAAAATTTGTAAACCGAAGCATCTGTCAGAAGACAGAGGGGAGTGATAGGGGACACACTGAAGGGTCGAACACCTCGCGGTTGAGCCATGGAGCGGCAGAATATCGGCGAAATGTGTGTCTGCGCTTCTGGTGAGTACCTGTGCTGTTAGTATGGTATCTTGCAAACCTAAATTACAGTAGGTGGGATAACTCACGAAACATCAAACGAAAATTCCAAATGCGTTTTTGTTTCGAAACGATTAATTAAGTGGGCTTGTAAAACTTGTCCGCCAGGAAGCCGCCTTTCGAATGAGCTTTCTTCGGCTGCATGCACAAACTACCCACTGTAAAAAAGGACAACTTAAGTAGCATGATTTTTTTCAATGATTTTTGACGTTCCTAAATATACAATCATATTTCATGGAAAACATACATATGAATATTCATTATTTTGCTAATTCGGTAGAAAATTACATCTAATTTTATACTCGAATGAGGGACATAATTCGGTTTTAAAAATGTTTCAAATTGTGAGACTTTTAAATAACGTGAAATAACCGTTCATAAATAGTCATATCACTAAACTTACCAATTTGGCTTGTAAAGTTAACAGTATGGATCAAATGCACTGCTAAATGTTATAACCCTATATGGTCCCCTTTATTACCATAAGGAAATGTGTGGTTTTCCGTACGCGGAAAATACATGACTTGTAGTTTGGAGACGCTGAATACAAACGTGACGATAAAGCGGATTCAAAATTAGTCGGGAATCGGATAGCTTTTTTTAAAACCCAATTGTGTCCCTTCTTCGAGTATAAGTTGAAATATGTAAGTTATGTAAGTAATTACCCAATGATCAAAAGAATGAATAATATTATGCATATTCGCCATAAAATATAATTTGACTTTTAGCGGCATCGAAAATCAGTAAGAAAAATGCATGTCATGTAAGTGGTCATTTTTTACAGAGTGTAGTTTTCGCATGCAGCCGAAAGGACGTTTCGTCGAAATCCGGCATCCTGAGGTAACTGAAATATTATAAAATGTTGTTTCAAGCTGACTAGTTTTACAATTCTACTTCAGCAATATTTTCGAAACGAAAACGCATTTCGGAATTTCGGTTGACATTTTATGAGTTCATATTGACCCAACTGTGAAAAACTCGGCGCTTGGGTGGAATTCGAACCCACGCAGTAAGGGGAAGGCTTTAGCGCAGCCAACGCTCTAACCACCTGAGCTACGAGGCCCCGCCGGACGACACGAGTTTAATCACATTTGGGTCAAGTTACCCGCCCAACCTGCTTGGGCAGTCAACTTGCTGTATCAGATTTGGTGGATTCCAGACGTTGCAGTAGGTTGGGCGGGTAACTTGACCCAAATGTGATTAAACTCGCGTCGTTCGGCGGGGCCTCGTATCTCAGGTGGTTAGAGCGTTGGCTGCGCTAAAGCCTTCCCCAATACTGCGTGGGTTCGAATCCCACCGAGGCGCCGAGTTTTTCACAGTTGGGTAAATATGAATTATTTAAAATCTGCCAAAATATCAATGAATTTTATGAGTAAGCCCATCACTGTAACCTTACCGTCACAGTTTGCTGCCCAGGATATTTTCTGAATGAACATTAAAACGACGCCTCACCCAGGCTGTATACTAGCCGCTTAAATTTGGAATAGTTCCTGAGCAGCCTCACGTATTAAATGTGGCCTTGCGCTAAATTCCCGGGAGGTCAACTATCTCCGAATTCTAAAGCTAAACCTAACCATAATCCTAGTTGGACCTTTGTGCAACTACCAGGGCTTATACAGTAGATGTGCTTACTCATGAAATGTCAATCGAAATTTCGAAATGCGTTCTCGTTTCGAAAAGATAAATTAAGTAGTGTTGTAAAACTAATCCTCATGCAGCATAATTCTATAATGATCCAATTACCTCCGGATGTCGGCTTTCGAAAGAACTCATTTTCAGCTGCATGGAAGACCTTTACTCTGCAAAAAATGACTACTTAAGTACCATGCAATTTTCCATTTATTTTCGATTCCCTCGAAAATTCAATTACATTTCATGGGAAGCATGCATAAAAATATTCATTCTTTTACTTATTCGGTAGAAAATCACGTCTTCTTCCAATTTCATACTCAAAAGAAGAGTATAATTCGGTTTTAAAAAAGTCTCTTATTGTGACATATTTTTAATACCGTTACATGGCCGTCCATGAAACAACATGTATCTGCATTTACAAATGTGGCTTGTTACAAACGTTTCGCTCATCGGAATTTTCAGTTACCGTCGTTGGCTGCTATCGGTTAGCTATAAGGAAATAGTAATACCTACACATCACCTTAAGGAAGTGCTACCACAATGCCCAGTATATGCGTAGTTCCCTTGTGATGACTTTAATCAGATATACACAATACGGAGTTCCTGACTCGTTTTGTGGTCTTCATTAAGCACTGTGATTTTGAATACTTGCACATAAAAATCCATGGGCTGGTTAGTTGAGGTCTTTTAAAGAAGAGCATTTTCACAGATTTATCAGACACGCAAACATGATTGCTCTCTTCCACGTCGACTGTCAGTCACACCGATAGGTCATGTGTGCGGTGGAGGTACTGGCGTTGCCTTATTCCTGGACGTCACGCCAAACAAAAGGTGCGACAACAGCATTTGATGATTTGTCTGTCGGTTAAAAACCTGGTTATAAACAAAATCAGATTTTGACATCACATCTCCTGGTTAGGAGATAGTTAAGACTGATTTTTAGTGCAAGGTGAGAATGAGAGGTCGACAGCTGGGGTTAAAAGGGCTTATTAACTACAGGGAATGCATTGTTGGCATAATACTAGCAATGTTATCAAATGGTCGTGAAACGCTCCCTGTTGACGAGTGAGAAGATAAGTCTTGCAATTGACTTTTAATTTCCTCAAAGATTAACTGCGGACATGGAGCAGATTAGTCTAAACCAAGGTTTATAGGCGCAAATCTATATTCGATGCATGAATATTTGAGTCTAAGTCCATCAACCACAGCGGGATGATCGCGTAATCTTCATTAACTGCCGACAGGCAGCTAGCAGTATATTTTAGGGTTACGAGATACCATATTATCAGCACAAGTACTCGCTAAAATCCCGGAAACAAATGCTTCACCGATATCCTGTCGTTACATAGCACAGCTGCGTTAGTGAATATTACGCTTTTATCTCGCTCTGGCTGATGGACTTCGGCCCAAATATTCATGCATCAAATGTCCGTCTGCGCCTACGGACCTTAGTATGTATTGATCTACTCCAAGATTGCAGTTAATTTCTGAGGAAATTAAAGAGCAACAATTTGACAAACTGGAGCATCTGCCAGAAGACAGAGGGGAGTGATGGGGGACACACTGAAAGGCCGCACAACTCGCGGTTGAGCCATGCAGCGGCAGGATATCGACGAAACGCTTGTCTGCGCTTTTAGCAAGCCCCTGTGCTGATAGTATGGTATCTTGCAAACCTAAAATAAATCTTACTCTCAAAGTTCACTGTCAAGGAAATGTGCTGAATGAAAATTAAAACGACGCCTCACCCATGCTGTATCCCAGCCGCTTAAATTTGGACTAGTTAATGGGCACTCTCACGTATTAAATGTAGATTTGCGCTAAATTCCAGGAGGTCACCTATCTCCGTGTTCTAAAGCTTACCCTAACCATAATCCTAGCTGAACCTTTGCATGACTACCAGGGCTTATATGAATTCCTGTGTAATATCGACCTAAGTCCCGGAAGTATTCTGGAAAAATTCCCTTTTACTGTGAGATGGCAAAGCGAAAATTCCAAGGTAACTCACCTTTGTGTTCATCTATTTGAACTTGCGCGGCACGGGATAATCTCATGATTCAGAAACCCAAGAGAAATATCACAGTGACTACGAAATGGCTACTTGAAGAACGCAGACAGTACTGTTTTCTTATCATATTGGTGATTTTGAGGATTTGGTGGATTATACTGGGGCCGAAAATATGAATACAACTTCACCAGGACAACATCCACAAACGAAAACGAAGCCCCCCAGACGTCTTGCATGCGGCCTTATTCCAACCTGTCAGAGTTGAAGTTCAGTTAATAGATACTCCGATTTTATTTAGACAAGCACGCATGACGACATTTTGATCGGCTTGACTGACGATGTCGACCATTTACTCCACAGGCTGGTGAGAGCAGGGGCGGCGACATGCGTGTGATTTCTTTTATACTGGAAGGGGCTTGCGCAGCATCAGACGCACTCTCTCCTCCCCACCTTTGCCTGACAGAGCTAGGAAGACCGGAAGCGGGAGAAGATGCAGGTGGCTCGCAGGGCGAAAACCAGCAACTAGGGGTATAACCATCCCCTTGATCCATAACGAACACTGACAAGGATTTTATTCATCATGAAAGTGCGAATGGGACGGCCCAGATCCCAGTAGGTGCTGTGTGAGCCTACAAATGGCCCTGCCACCACATCCTCAGTGTTGACCCTTGTTGTGGGTGCGCATTTCCGAACACGCCTGTCGGACTTCGATCTAGCACCCCTTTTAGTCCAGCGCATCTACCCTGTGGCCCGTTTTGGAGGCACATCACAAACATACAATTAGTGACCTTACTCATGAAATGTGTCGACATTTACGGATGACTGTTAACCACTCGCAAACCAACACCATTTCATGAGCACAAAGTCTATGTTAATTAAATACAAGTTTAAAAGATTAAAAACGTAAAAGAAATATTAAAAGCAATGTCGCCTTGTTTAGAAATGTCGAGTTGCTTAGAAAAGCACAATATGCCGAAAACGTCAGAAATGGCTCTACTTTAGTAAACTCCGTTTTTAGATGTAAAGAATGTATTCTTATACTGAAAACTTAGTAAATATCAAAGCAGAATTAAAATAACGTCCAATAATAGTGTTTTAGTGATGGCTGTATCCAAATATCGTATAACAATTGGTGTAATTTCATGTATGAAGGTTTGTCAACTGCGTATATTCGGAGTGTAGATTCCAAAACAGTTTTCCAGGGATTCATGTTATCCTTGCTCGTTTGATTTAAATAAGATGGGGTTCAACAAAGGCAACTGGATTTTGCTTGATTTCACCGATGGGGACGTCGTAGGAACAAACGTTTTTATTAGGTGACATGCCAAGAGGCCGGTCGGTGTTTAATAAATTTAAATAGAAGCTACAGGCTTGATCGTAAACATGCTAGTTCCGTTAAATTAATTTACACCTTTCGTTCGTTTTGGATTATGTTGAGTTTCAGATCGGCCTCGAAATATTTCTGAATACTTCATGATTTTCAGTGTTTTCACACGATCTTCCATAAAGACAGATTATGAATTACCTGTTTGATGAAACCTTTAAAATACAGTTATTTTGGAGTTATTTACCGAATTAGTAAGTGTTCGGGCGCTCCTGTTCACGCTTCGGCCACATGTGAATACTCATTCAAACATCAAACTTCAGTTTCGAGAAAAGTGGCTGTCCACAACGAAAGTCAGCAACTACTATGCCTTCGATCAATAAGAAAACTTTTCGTAATAAGTTACCTCCTCAAGAAATACCTTATTACTGCACTCCGTTAACGGATTTATGTGTAATTTGCATTACTTCACGCTGAGGCCAAGTAAATCTTGACACTTTTGGTCGTTTTTCTCAAGTTCCTAAACGATTTTAATATTTTTTTACCGTACACGTTAGAATATGTCTTCCTCTATACATTGAGACCATTTCCAACATTGTTGCCCGCTTTTAGACATCGTTCTTTGATTATGAATGCACGGCAGAGCTCCCATATAAGTACTGATCTTTTGATGAAACTATTAATGTCTTGCTCGATTTATTTTTGAATAAGATAAACGCATAAACTAAACTAAATGACAAGTGGTGTTTCATATGTTCAAAACAGGAAATGTCCAATCGGTGGTAGTCATCTATGTGATATCATGTAGACTTTTCCAAATGGTAAAACAATTTCAGTTCAATTAAACGAAGTAATCCCTATCTGCGTTATTGCTGGACTTTAGGGCACCAAATCGCACAGATCTCTTAATTTGACATTTCGGAATTTATAAAACCTCTAGTTTTCTTAAAATAACCTTTGTGTTGGCAGTTTGATTACCCCGGTTAACATCGGACATAAAATAAATTTTAAAGTTCAGTTAAATCTGTTTATTAAAATTGTGCGATTAAATTACTATCCTTTCAATAAAAAAGTCGCTCAAATGCGGAACCGGAGTCTAGGATATGTATTAGCATAACAAATTGCACAAATATATTCCAACGTCCATTTCTGCTAAAATTTACTGATATTTTACTTACTATAAGTACGTGAACGAAATTTCTGAACAAGAAAAAAACATTTCATTGAAGGATGTGAGTTAGCAAACAAATTGCGCTACGTTAAAGGCGTCCAGAAATTCTCTCATCAGTTTCCGTTACCAGATTTCATAAGATAGGTCACGTACTGTACACACTGCACAGTAGTAATTATTGACTTTACCTTGTTGTGATTAGAGTAAGGTAAATATAATAGTTTTGGATATGATTTGCCTGCTGTTTGGAATTTAATAAAACCCTGTTGATTTTTAATCCCCTTTAGTACTACACAGGCGGCATCGTAGAAATACTGTTCTTTTTGGATTCTTCGCAATATATCCATTATCTGCTTAATTTTCTCCGGACCATGGGGTTACGAACACTTTCTAGTTCTATGTTGGGTGCCCAGCAAACTAAATTTTAGCATAAAAACTTGAGAAATGACTTTCTACCAACGGCTGATAAGCCAAGATCATTCCGCATTAATGAGAAGCAATAATGTTCGAAATATTCTCAACCGCAGGTTTCTTACCGTTTTCTAATTCCTGCTTGTTATGGTCATGTATATATAGAAGTTGTGGCTTTTAGCGCCTGAACGAGCTACAATTCTTTGTTATTATTTCTCTTAGATGGTCGTCTCATGCCTCTTCTATTCTTCCATATAAAGCTTCTATCTGATCGAACAGAATCGTTATGGCAGAACAACTAAGAAGCAAAGTTTGTGCTCAGCATTAACGCATGGGTATATAGTTGGTATTGACCAATCAGCAACCAGTGACGCAGGCTTGGTTGTGATCTTAAATGGATCTGTATTCCGCTCCAAATCGGTACGCTGGCTGCCTGAATTCTTACCCGAGGGCCACGCTTCATTTAATTTTCTTCTTTACTTGTTTCCGGAGTGCGCAATTACCCTGGTGGCTGCGAGGTTTAACTCGTGACCAATTTCAAAAGTGTGGGGCATCCAATTATGGCAATACGTCATCCCGCACACCACCAGCTTCTGTGTATGTGCGTGTAGGCGATCCGAGTATGAGTTTAGTCTGACCTGTATAATGCATATGTTGAATATATATTACGATTCCCTAGATTAGACCCGACTAGGCTTTTGCATGCGAATACCCATACTGGAAAAGATTGCCTTCCTCCAACATGAACCGGTGTTTTGGCGACCTTACGTTGACGACACGTTCGTCATCGTAAAGAAGGACATGCTGCAACATTTTCACAGCCTGCTCAACGCAGTCTTCCCGGATATAAAATTCACGAGAGAAGAAGAACAGGAGCAGCAGTTGCCCTTCCTGGATGTGCTCGTCAGACGAAACCTTAACGGTGAACTTGAAACGACGGTTTATAGGAAGGCAACGAACACCACACAGCTTGATCAGAAGAAGAAGCGATCGCTGGAACAATGGCTTTATTCGCCTGACGTTTCGGATTCTCTCTTGAATCCATCATCAGAGACAGTTGCAGAAAAGGGTGGTTAGTGTACAGGCAGTCGCAGTATTTATAGGATGCGGTC
>CACRXP010000052.1:30445-81869 GCA_902702965.1 Spirometra erinaceieuropaei | reverse complement strand
ACTAACCACCCTTTTCTGCAACTGTCTCTGATGATGGATTCAAGAGAGAATCCGAAACGTCAGGCGAATAAAGCCATTGTTCCAGCGATCGCTTCTTCTTCTGATCAACTAGTTCCTGGAACTCGCATTTTCGCTTGTATCGACCACACAGCTTCTCAGTTTTCACAGCAACCATCCGGTGGCTCACAAACGAAGCTGTGTGAAGACGCTCTTCAAACGGATCCAAACTCATTGCAGCAAACTGGAAGATAGAGCGCGTGAGGCCCGTTATCTCCGCGACCAGTTTATGCAAAATGGCTATCCGAAGGCATTCATAAGTCGCTGCCTACGCGGCCGCCACCAGAGAACTCAAACATCAACGCCACCGACGATATGGCATTCTCTGCCATACATCAAGTGTGCTTCAGAGGCGACCGAGCGCATTGCTGCGGAGCTAGGGGTTGGAATCGCACACCGCCCCAAAGCCACCATGCGCAACAGGGTCATGAAGATCAAAGACCGGTTAAAACCTGAAGAGGAATCTGGAGTAGTGTATCGCATTCCGTGTCAAAATTGTCCTTGTAATTACACAGGACAGACTGGACGCATGCTCGGATCGCGCATACATGAACGTAAGCTGGCTGTGCGGCGAGGCGACGCATTATCACAAGTGGCCGCCCACACCTACGAAATGGGTCACGAGTTTGACTTCGCAGCCACCAAAATAGTTGCCCACGCCGGAAACAAACAGGCCGAGAATTGCTTGAAGCCTGGGCCTCGGATGAGAACTCAGTCAATCGATTTATCGATCTGGCGCCGGCGTACAGAGCCCTTCGTAGTCACCTCCAGTCGTGCGACGTCGGTCGATGATTGGGTCTACGTGCCTTATAACTGCCACTTGTCCTGTTTCTGCCACTACCTCTGACGATGGACTCCTGTACGAGTCTGAAAGCTCAGGATAATAAACGAATTGTTCCGGTGCTCGACTCTTCTTCTTCTTCAAATGCCCATACTTTCCTCATGGGTGATTCTCACGCCCAACTGGTCGACAGTAAGGAATTACTAGTTCTGAAGCTCCATTCCTGCGAAATTTGTTGGGTAAGCGTCATCAAACCTAGCCATAAATCGAATTTACGTGATAATCTTATCTCTTTAATCCAGAATTACTGTCTTTTTTACATGCATCGAAGGAAGGAAAAAGTGCTCCGGATGCGATTGGCCAGGCATAAATACAGTGCGAAGGAAGAACATCAAATCTAAGGTCACTCACTAGGTATGCTAGTCGCAAAGCAAGCTTACCTTCGTAAAGATACCAATTATTACGGCAGGCAAGAAGTATGCAAACGTTGGACCGCTTAATATGTTTTGGAGATAATATTTCTGCTGACCATTCGTAACGACTTCGAATTGGAGGCTGGTTAAACATCTCTCATTTATTTCTTATGATAAGAAGGATATTAGGCCCTTCGTTGTTGCCCAAGCACTCCATGATACGTCTTTACACACTTCGTTTCGCATGTGCCCATGAGCAAGCGACGACCTAAATTCAACTAACCCAATCATGCATGTAATCGTAAACATCTGAGGACGAATTTCTGAAGGTGTTCATCTACCTTACTTCTCTACAAATCAGTGGAAAGGTAATTTCTGAAATACTTTGTCGCATTTGTTTTTAATTCTTTCGTTTAAAAAAGTATGATGCATCTGCCTCGCCTTCAGACTCGTCGCGTACAAAGTTTCTACGTTAAACCTGTAATCAAAGTATTTGAAATAATGTTTGTGTATACCATGAGACAATTATTGCATTTATAGTAACCAATACATCTACAGTGAGTGACCGATTCATGAAAGGTTGGCGAAAATTCTAGAATATGTTTTGATCAGGAAGGAATACTTAGATGGGGTTGTAATATTGATTATCATGCGGCTTAATCTTATTGTATTTCGAACTTGCCAGAATGTCAGCTTTTGAATGCACTTCTTTTCGACCTCCTAAAGAAACCGTACTCGGTAAAAAATGACTACTTGTATAGCATATGATTTTCACGCTGACTTTCGATGTTCTTATAAATCAATCTATATTTAATAGAAAATAAATAAAACATATGCTTTTCTACTCATTAGTTAAAAAATTACATTATCTGTATATTTTAAATCCTAAGAAGAGTTATAGTTTGGTTTTAAAAAGGCTTCTAATTTAGATTTTTAAGACCTTGCGATGTCCATACATAGAGCGATGTTCCTCGTTAAATTTAGAACAAAGTCCTTATCCATTTCCAAACTTTATGAACTCGATATGGTGACTTCTTAAAGGCATAAAGGAAAATATGATTTTCTATAAGCAGAAAGAATGCATATCGTAAACGGAAATCGCTACGCGAACGCAACGGTTGCTCGGGCTTAAAATTATTCGGGAACCGAACTTTAACCTTTCTTAGGTTAGAAAATGTGAAGGCAACGTGCGATTCCACCACACAAGTAAAAGAAAGAATATTTATATCATGTTTTCTGTAAAACATATCCTTATTTATAAGACTGTGGAAAATCAGTTAAAAAATGCACGCTAATGAAGTGGCCGTTTTTATTGAGTGTGGTTTCTGTAGGAGTTCGAAAAGAAGTTTACTCAAAAGGGAAACATTAAAGGGCCAAGCCACGTGGTAATCAATATAAAAGCCCCACCTCGGCAATCCTTCCTGACCGGAAACGCACTACAAGATCTCGGCCAACATTTCATGGGATCGGTTACTCACTGTATGGTGAAGCCTCTGCCAACTGCAGTCGGATCGACTAAAAATATTTCAGTTACCGCAGGATTCCGACTTTCGAATGATCTGCCTTCCGGTTGCATGCCAAACCTACACTCTGTAAAAATAGCTACTTATGTAGCATGCATTTTTCTCATTGATTTTTGATGTCCGTAAAAGTTCAGTTATGTTTCATAGAAAATATGCATATAAATATTCATTCTTCCGCTTATTCGGTAGATAGTGACATCTTCTTCCAATTTTATACTCGAAGTAGGAGCATAATTCGGTCTTTAAAAAATTTTTCAATTCCCGAATAGTTTGGAACCCGCTATACCGTCACACTTTGATTCAGGGTTTCTAAACTACAAACCACTTATTTTCGCGTACGGAAAACCACACATTTTACTACGGTAATAAAGGGGGACTATATTGGGTTCACAAAGTTTAGCAGTGGATTTGGCCCATACGCTAACTATACAAGCCACTGGTAAATGCAGAGACGTGACGATTTATGAACGGCCATTTTACGCTATTTAAAAGTCCCACAATTTGAAACTTTTTAACAACTGAATTATGCCCCTCCTAAGAGTATGAGATAGGAAGAAGACGTAATTTTCTACAGAATGAGCAAAAGAATGAATATTTTTATGCATGTTTTCCATGAAAAATAATTAAATCTTTAAGAAAATTGAAAATCGGTGACAAAAATTCATGCTACATAAGGAGTCATTTCTTACAGAGTGTAAGTTTTGCATGCAGCCGGACGGAAGTTTATTTGAATGCCAGCATCCTGAGGTAACTGAGATGTTATAGAATTATGCTGCAGGCTGACCAGTTTTACAACCCTACTTAATAATTCCTTTCAAAACGAAATCGCATTTTGGAATTTCGGTTGACATTTCATGAGTTAACCCACATACTGTACTCCTTCGCCATAAGATACATAGTTGCCTATGGAGGAATCTCAACGGACGAACTGCTGGTCTGAATATCTTTTCATTGGTAATGGTCTTGTGGAAGATTACTGGAGGAATACAACCAGTGCTGAAGCATGTGATTAGTACCAAATTAATCAATTGCCACAACCATTACAGAAAGCCTCTCAAACGACTAGAACAGAGTCGGGTGGGGAACATACCGGTTGGAATGAAATATATGGCTTCCTAAACAGAGCATGAGAATAGGTACGTCCCGTCCAAGTAATAATAGTTGGTGCGCGTACAATTCCAGGAAGGACGAAATATTCTCGTGTTATAACTCCGACAATAACCATAATATAAAACTAAACTCTTTCCCTAATCTTGATCCTATGCCTACCTTAAACCTTAACTCTGCATTTAACACTGGCCCCTATCTTAACACTAAACTTGATCCTGACTCAACTCACCGTTGACATTAAAGCTAGCCTTATGTCTAGTCCTTAACAAAAGAACCACAACTTTAAACATTATCCTACTGTCACTAAAGACTGACTCAAAGTTGCCCATATTGCAGGTGGATGCTGTTTTCCTATCCTGTTGATCAAGCCACATAGGTCAGTCCTACCAGCAATTCAAACTTCGCTGAACGTTTCCAACGGCCACTTGGCGAGAACCGGCTCCCTATTACGCATGTGGTCCAATTATGTAGATCATTTCAAGGCCGACGGCCATGGCGCGTGCGCACCGTGGTGTCACACACATTCGAGACTGGTCACTTCATCGGACCAATGGGGTGGTTAAGTAGCGGGAACTTGACGCGCGTCGGTGACGGACAAACAATCCAAACTTGACGGTTCGTCACGCCCAACGGACTGGGCTGGATTGTTTGGGTGCAGTGGCGCGAACCCCGGATGGAGATGGTGTGAACGCATGTCGACGAAAATGACTGCTGTCCCTTCCCAACTCAACTGCCAACTCCCCGCAACTTCTGTCGTAACGCTCGGCTAGTTCATTCTATGTCGGCGCCTTCCGCGATCACCCCATCTCCACAGCGCCGCATTCCCCAAAGATTGTCTGGCAGGCATTTAGGTTTCACCTCTTCATTCAAAGAGGCCACTGTCTTGTTGTAACTCTTCCTTTCTTGTACTGTTAAATATTGCTCTGCGTCCTATATTTGCTTTCGCTCCTGGTACATATATATGTATACGAAGCTAAAAATTTCAAAACTTATTCTGTTCAGGACATGGGGTCAAGTAGCTGGGACATGACATTTTAGGGTCACACTTGAAATTTCAATGAACACTGGAGTTGAAGACAATCAGGTACTGCGGAATAACCATGTAATGTCCATCCATAAACGAGTAGTATTACAAGGAGTTTCAATTGTATATACCTGAAGTATTATACCGTACTCCTGACATAGGTACCAGCTAGAAGCCCATACACGTGTTTCGTCTATTTTCTGGGACTTCATGACAGAGCTGAAAGGGGTTCGGGCCCTCCATGGATCAACCAGCGTTCCATATGCGATTTCTGACATATGGATTTCAGAGAATAATCTGGCGACTAATTTCAGAAATTACAAAAAGCAGTGCAAAGAGGCACGCAGAGGCAGAATATATATTTACAGTAGGTGGGCTAACTCACGAAATCTCGGTCGGAGTTTCGAAATGCGTTCTCTTGTCGAAGAGATTAGTTAGTAAAACTAATCATCATGCAGCATAATTCTACAATCACCGGTTACCTAAGGGAGCCGGTTTTAGAAAGAACTTATTTCGGACTGCATGCAAGAATTACCCTCTGCAAAAAAATGACTGCTTAAGTAGCATGCAATTTTCCCATTGATGTTCGATGTCATTAAAATTCAATTATATGCCATGGAAAACATTAATAAAAATTTTCATTTTTCACATAAAATAAAAATATTTCAGTCACCGCAGAATGCCGGCTTTCGAGTGAACTTCCTTCCGGCTGCCTGTAAAACAACACTGCAAAAAATGGCTACTTAATTAGCATGAATTTTTCTCATTGATGTTTGATGCCCATAAAGGTCCAATTATATTTCATGGAAAACATGCATAAAAATATTTATTCTTTCGCTCACTTGGTGGAAAATTACGTCTTCTTCTAATCTCATACTCGAAGGAAAGGTATAATTGGGTTTGCCGAAACTTTTACAATTCCCGAATAAGTTTGAACCCACTCAAACGTCACACTTGGATTCAGGGTTTTCAAACTACAAGCCGTATATTGTTCGCGTACGGCAAACCACTCATTTCTCTACGCTATTAAGAGAAGACTATATGGGGTTCATAAAATTAAGCATTGGATTTAATCTATATTGTTAACTTTACAAGCCACATTGGTAAATGCAGGTACATGACGTTTTATGAACACCCATTTCACGGTATTAGAAAATCTCACAATTAGAAACGTTTTGAAACCGAATTATTTCTATCCTTGGGGTACAAAATTAGAAAAAGACATGATTTTCTACCGACTGAGTAAAAGAAGGAATATTTGCATGCATGTTTTCCATGAACTATAATTGAAAATTTTGGAGCATCGAAAATCAATAAGAAAAATGCATGCTACATAAATAGTCGTTTTTTGCAGAGTGTAGATTTTGCATTCAGCCGGAGGGAAGTTCATTCGAAAGCCGACATCATGAGATAACTGAAATATTATAGAGTTATGTTGCAGGCTAATCAGTTTTACAACCCTGTTTAACTAATCTTTTTGACACGAGAACGCATTCCGAAACTTCGGCCGATGTTTCATGAATTAGCCCACCTACTGTATGTACAGTAGATGTGCTAAGTCATGGAATGTCAACCAAAATTTCGAAATGCGTTCTCGTTTCGAAAAGATAAAGTAAGTAGTGTTGTAAAACTAATCATGACGCAGAATAAATCTATAATGATCCAGTTACCTCAGGGTTTCAGCTTTCGAAAGAACTTATTTTCTGCTGCACGCAAGATCCACATTCTGAAAAAAATGACTACGTATGTAGTATGCAATGTTCTCATTGATTTTCGATGCCCTTGAAAATTCAATTATATTTCATGACAACCATGCATAAAAATATCCATTCTTTTACTTATTCGGTAGAAAATCACGTCTTCCTCCAATTTCATACTTAAAAGAAGAGTTTTAAAAAAGTATCTAATTGTGAGATCTTTTAATACCGTTAAATGGCCGTTCACGAAACGTCATGTATCTGCATTTGCGAATGTGGCTTGTAAAGTAAACAATATTGCTCAAATCCACTGCTTAATTTTGTGAACCTCATATGGTCTCCTCTTAGCACCGTAGAGAAATGTCTGGTTTTCCGTACACGGAAAATATACAGCTTGTAGTTTTGAAATCCTGAATGCAAGTGCAACAGCAGGTCGGGTTCAAAATTATTCGGGAATTAGAAAAGTTCTTAAAACCGAATTATACTCTTCTTTTGAGTATGAAATTGGAAGAAGACGTGATTTTCTACCGAATAAATAAAAGAAAGCATATTTTTATGCATGTTTTCCATGAAATATAATTGAATTTTCAATGACATCGAAAATCAATGAGAAAATTGCATACTAATTAAGTAGTCATTTTTTGCGGACTATAGATCTTGCATGCGGCCGAAAATAAGTTTTTTTCGAAAGCCAACACCCTGGGGTAACGGGATCATTATAGATTTATGCTGCATCATGATTAGTTTTACAACACTACTTAATTTATCTTTTCGAAACGAGAACGCATTTCGAAATTTTGGTTGACATTTCATGAGTTAGCACATCTCCTGTATGTATGTAATGGTACACGGACGCTCATTAATCGTCTTGCGGATTTCTGTCGTTTCCTTTTGTCTTGCTGTTCCCTCCCATTCAAACTAAAGAGCGGTGCTTGATACACACAGAATAGCGATACCGACAAAGACGAAGTAGTCTGGGATGGACATTGTTGACTTCTTATTCACTGCCAGCCAGACATTAACAACTTCTAGAGCTCGACATCACGACTTGTGGGTTAGAAGCTCAACCATTGAGCCGTGAGCTTGTTGTAATGTCGATTGCTGTCGGGAATACACAGTGGTAGAGGAGCGCCAACCGGGTGTGTGTTGCACACCTCGGGCTTTGGTATGGCTGTATGAAGACGGCTTATAGGCTGAACATAGCCATTCCATTCTTTCTTTTCTTTGTCGGTAACGTTATTTCGGCTATATATATATATGTTTGTTTATGTATACATATACACATATATTGAGGGAGAAGTCTCGTCGGAAAAATTTGAGTCGTAGTCACGAAATTTCGAGCTGCTGACGCCAAACCGTCGTCAGGCGAAATAAACAGAGAAGAAAGTGGAATGGCCAGACTAAATTGGCTGGCGCGATAGGACAGGAAAGCAACTAGCGTGTAGGGTAGGCGCATACATACGCTAGAATTTGGGGAGAGGGATGGAGGAACTGTTGCGGTTCCCTGTCTTGGTGTGAAAGGGAGATGGCGATTCAATAGGACTGCAGACAGTGGGATCGGTGGTCGTCGATCTGGCATGGGGGCAGTGTTGGCGGTGTTAAGAACTGCAGTTGTAATTCGCCGTGTCTGAGGGAGAGGGTGGCGAAACAGTGGGATTCTACGTGGCCCAATATGGATTGGTGGCTGTTAGGTCATGGGCGCAAGTTAGTGAGTCGGGCACGACGACGAGCCTTGTCCCTTCATCGTTTCATCTTGGAATGCATATTACTTCAGCAATTCCACATTTATGTATTTGTACTCGCTATATTCTCCTACTTTGTAGTCTGGATGAGTGCTAAAATATGTCTAACAACTCTATTCAGTTCAATCTGCGTCAGAAATCATTTGCAGTGCTTCACGTTTTTCCGCGTGTGATACCGTTAACGTCTTCAGCCGCTACATCACCGGGGCTTCTGTAACGCATTTTGCCCAAATCGGGAGGTTAGATATGCCATTTCCAAAAGTTTAGTGTGATGATGTACGCATCAGAGTTATTTGGTGTAAAGCAGGGTACTATTGGAAATTATTAGGAATTGCAGATACTCTGAGGAAAACCAAATTAGCAGAAAGAGTAATATTCTGACTTCCGCGGGTGTCCAGAACGTTAAAAGTCCACGTTGAAAGGGTACTCCGGATGACCGATCGCCCTAAAACATGCATTTATTAAATTCAACAGTGGGCCAATCAAACTTACATTGCCGCAGTGTAGACACGAATATTGTGACCGCTTGTATTAAGAATTGCCATCTCCTCTTTCTTCAGGGCAAAGTCAAAAAGCTGGAATGATTTTTTGAAAAAAATGGGACAAGTTAGGCTAATTGAAATGGAAAGTCAATGACTGGCTAAGCGCCCCTTACGTGTCGCGCGTCTAGACAGCATATCAACGGGGAAATTGACTAGTGACTAATGTCGACCCACAGCCTCTCGTAATCCATGTCAATATCGAACGTGTGAATGGAAGACACGGCGGACAAGGAGATATTCAACCCTCTGTCCGTTTCTCCCCTCCCTACCCGCTGAGAGTTTTTGGAGCAGTTTATATATGTAAATACGTACAACAGCGTTTGGTGAGGAATGGTCCTGCAGTCCCATTTGACTGATACCATATGGTTAGCTAACTAAAACAGTTTCAGATAATATACCTAACTTAGTCACTCGCTAGACTAAGAAGGGAAAGAGAGCACATGCAGAGTTCGAAACACGCGCCGGGAAGCCCCTGTGAACCGATGTTTGGTGTAACCGAAAGTGGCCTGGGCACAGTCTCCGCTACATACTCACTCGCTGGATTAAGAGGACAAGCAGGGCGCAATCACAACTGGAAGGCCACGAAGGGAACCGCATGTTAATTCTTACTGCATTGCCATTATGATGAAACCGACGGAGAAGCGAAGAGACGAGGCCCAGGAAACAGTCTTAAAGGAGGAGACACGATCGCTGGGACTTTTCGCCTGACTTTTCGGATTCCTGCTCGAACACGTATCTGCTTTTGTCCCTGATGATGGGTTCGAGCAGGAATCCGAAACGTCGGGCTAATAAAGCTCTTGTCCCAGCGATCATGTCTCCTTCTTCAGGAGTTTGACACCGTCCAAGCAGTGACATTAAAAGGCCTGCTTAGCCAGTCTTTGGATTGAGATAATATAGTGGGCGCCAGCAAAGCTCGAATCACGCGCAGGCAAGCGCGGGTGAACTATACTTGACGCAGCCCAGGTTGGCGTATAAGCACTCCCCTCCCCTTAGGTACAGTCACTCGCTGGATTATAATGTTAATGAAAGGCTCAAACACGTGATATATGTAGTTAGCCTAGTCACAACTGATAAGATTGTTTTAGTAAGCTAACCGCCTGGTAACAATCAAGTGGGGCTGCAGAACCAAACCTCGCCGAGAGTTTGAATAGCCAAAGTCATGGGTGCAACGGGCCACAGACTTCTGGCATGCCAAACATTCTAATCAAATATGCTTATTATGAATGAAGGTGGTAGTGTGCTTTGCCGGGAGGCGTACTCGAATAAAATCATCCGGAAATGGGACCATGGACCACAGATGCCACAGGTGGCCTCGCACTAAATTCCCGGGGGCACCTTTTCGCGTGCCCTTACATTAACCTTAACGCCTCCTAGGCCTAACTCTAAACCCCTCTTGGAGTTTAGGGCAATACGGGGACTCAAATTTCGCCTGCTCAACCCGAAAATGCTAACCTAATAAAGAATCCGTGGCGTACTGTCGATGAATCTTTACAATGTACTGCTGGAGGCAGGATGATCTTCCAGGCGTAATGTAACATTAAAAGATGAAGAGGCGTTCGCCGGAAGGGGTTTATTGGACGCCCGACGTTTAGAGTAGTTGATTCGTCTACCCACCTTCAGACAATGAGAAGTCATTCACACCGATTTTCGTATATGGCGCACTTTGTTCAATGCGTGACCCGCCAATACAGACTGTGCGGCTGCATCCAAACCTGAATCGTCGCCGTCGGCCGCGGAGATGACTGCCGGCCCCGATTGTCCCGCGCCGTGACTGTCCCCCGTTAAGGAGGTTTGTAAAGTCAGATGGGGGGGGGGGGGGTTGGGGCAAATTGAAGTGGCGGTTTACAGAATAGTCGATGGACATCCAGGCTTCTTGCACTTGCCTTGCTGTATGATCACCGCCCCCGCCTACAATCTCAACGGCGTCAAAGTTGAAGATGGGTCCCATTTGCGCGGCATGAGTTGCTACCTCCGACTTTGGGTCAAAAATTCGCAAAGGTGGAAACTCATTGCAGCACGCGAGCCGCCAAACTGGACGAGATGAAACTGCTCCAAGAAGTCTTAAGAGCCAACGATCATCCGCGGGTATTCATTGAACGGAGCCGAATGCAGCCAAAGAAACGAAATGAAGATCATAGTCAGTCAAACTCGTGGGGGAGCATTCCGTACATTAAAGGGGTCTCCGACGGCGTGGCTAGATCCCTCGCGACACTTAGAATAGGTTTCGCCCACAGGCCTGGCTTAAATATCCTCCGGCAAGTGATGCGGTCAAACGATCCGATCCCCAAGTAGATGTCGGCCGTCGTCTACCAAATTCACTGCTACTGCAGAAGGTGCAACTACGTTGGGGTAACCGGCCGACGGCTGCAAACGCGAATTTACGAGCAGACTTTTCCAGTCTCTGAAGGTGGGTAGACAAATCAACTACTCGAAATGTCGGACCCCCAATAAACCCCTTCCGGTGAACGTCTCTTCTTCCTATGATATGCCACCTGGGAATCGCATTTTAACTACTATTGAAGTAATGTAACATGCTAAAAGACCATAATATGACGTTTTTACAAAATCGCAAAAAAAGTAAACATTCATTGCTCACATTGAGGTCCGCTTTAATCCTCTCTTCTTTCGAGCTGTCTACAATGACCGAAAGTCCGCGTTGTATGGCATGTCGAAGGAGAATCTGGCCCGGCGTCTTCCCATGGGCAAGGGCAATTCGCTTAACCTGTTCTTCGTCCAACGGAGATGCGATATGTCTGTTCAACACCAACAGTGCAAGATATCAAAAGAAGCTTATCAAATATTTTTAAGCAAATGTTGTGCACGTGCTTTGCAATATACTATTGTGTTTTAGCGGTGGAGTAGTTCAAAGTAACTTACTTCATAATGCCCGGCGAGCCGAAGATTGCGAAGGCCGTGACCTGAATGCTTTTCGAGTGACAATAGTCAATCAGTTTTTGGTTCAGCCAATGCACGCAGACTTCAATCTGATTCACCGCTGGAGGTATTTTGCAGTTGGTCAGAATTCGATTAAGCTGGACCATATTGAAGTTGGAGACGCCGATCGACCTAACGAGGCCGGCCTTAACCAACTCTTCCATGCCCTGATCAAGAAGAGTTGCGGACGACAGAACGGTTAACAGAAAGACAAAATTAACCATGAAAAAACAATCAAGACTAAGGTTTATAACTAACATGCCGACAAGCCTAGAACCTTAACAGAGGCGTCCTAAGGCGGACGTCGAATAAGTTGATCCACTTAAGTAGATCGGCGTTCTATATAAGCGATCTGTCATTTCTCTCTGGATTCAGCAGTCCACATTTAAACCGTACTGACGTCAACCGGCGCTTCGAAAATGCAGGGATTTTACATGAAATTTACACATACATGGGGATTGTGCCCGACCGTAGGTTAACTTACCCTCCATGTTTCCTCCAGCGGTACGTCCTCAAAATCAAGCACACTCGGGTCGACTGCTGAGAACTCCTGTCCCTCCTTTACCTTGAAAGACACAGGTAATTGAACGAGATACAGATCCAGATACTCTATTTTCAGCCTGCGCAAGCTCTCCTCGCAGGCTGGACGCACCTCCTCCTGTCGATGCGAATCGCACCATAACTACCATCGGAGGTGAAGGTACAATTGCAAGCTACCTTTGATGTGATGAACATGTCCTCGCGTCTGACGGTTCCATCATCAAACTTCGTCTTGAGGGCGTATCCCACGCTAGCTTCATTTCCATAGGCGTGTGCGCAGTCGATGTGCCGATAGCCTGCCTCAATCGCCCATTGAACAGGTTCTCCCACTTCATGCGGCGTTGCCTGAAGTTGAATAAGAAGAAGGAATGCCAACCATAATGGTGCCAAAAGCGACTAGAGGCATTTTGTAACCGCTGTTGAGAGGCAGGAAGGGTTTCTGTGGATCCGTGGGGTAGGGAACGTCCACCCGGCTGTTTTGATAATCAGCAATTTTAGTGTTCGGTGTTCCCATCTCTGTAAGGTCTTGATATGCTTTTAGCGACGCAGTCGGAGTTAGTCCGCTTCCTCAAGGTAGGAAGCCAACGAACCACTGTACAGAGATGAAACGATCCTAGCTAACTGGTGTGCAGAGTTCTGTTACTCCTTGGAGTAGGGCTGATCAAATGTCCACAATACGGTTGATGGATATAGAAGCTGTTAATCCAAGACACTGCCGCGTTCCCTAACCAGATCACGGAGAAACAGAGCTGACAGCCCTTATTGGATGACAGTGTGTAGGCGGTGATCAATGTGTGCCAATAGGATGAGTGACGTAAGCTATCCTAATACACGCGGTGCCCGTATGTAGGCGCACTGAGGAGTGTGCTGAGACGAGGTGTTGGGCTTGGAAAAGCTCATCTTGAATATTTTACGTCGTGTTTGTGATACGCAGAGACGACCGCGTATGTGCTGACGCCTGTGTATAGAAAACCTGCAGGGCACTCCGGCGCCGTCCCTCCCCCTGTCTCAGAAGCCCACATAACCCCGTGTGTGTGCATTACGACAGCACGTAAGACAATGCAGCTAGATGAAGGCAGACTTCTTCATCCGTGGAGTTTATTCTCTAAGTATCCCAGTTTCTGGACTACACCCTATAAGCAGTAGCCAATGGCCTACCCGCTGAGTCCGATCAAATCAAAATGCAGCAGGTATTGGTGGGATTTGTAATATACGTGTCCTGCCAAGAGCTTCAGAGGGTTTCCATTTTGTATGTGGGGGAGGGGAAAACAAATAGAAGCCTCAGCGAAGACAACCGTGCTTATTTTGTCTATCTCGCCCGTTCGACAGATCACCCGATGTAAATATACAATTTTAGCGCTCCCAACATTAACTCCCTCTAGGAGACTACCTACCCCGTCGGGTCTTAATCATGACGTCATGATTCAAACCCATACCCTACTTAAGACCTCAGGACACCTTTCGGCAAAGAGTGAATACGTAAGTCCACTTCAAAAGTAGGACACAGAGACTCCTAAAATACGGGAGGGATGTTCATACTGGTTTTATCAGTAGGACAGGCGGACAAGCCAATAAGCGGAATCTGCAAACGGTACTGAGCGAACTCGCATTTCTGCTATTTGTTTGTTTGATTACTCTAACATAGTGCCGGAACAGAACACTCAGTTGGAAAGATGCGAATTTGGGGTATGTAAGTGGGCGGAAAACAGGTACGCTAGGGTCATTGGTTAAAGAGGCCCGGATTCGGTCATGTGATATGCGGCAGGTATGCTTGACCCTAATCTTAAACCTCTTCCTAGCCCCATTCCGAAGCCAAACCTAACTCTTAAATTTAATACCAACCTTAACCTTAGATTTAGCCATTTTCTTAAAGTAAGCTAGAAACGTGGCCCAAATGCACCTCATCTACCAAAATCAAATAACTAGACAGGTTATAACGCTATGCACATGGGTTTACATACTTTACCATTATCTACTTTACCTGCAGACTCCAAATCATTAACTTTGACAAAGGACAAAGGGAAGTCTATACTTTTCTGTCTTACTGATGACATCTTGTTACTGAACTAGTGCAGGCATCGCGCGCACATCGGTGGGAGTGAAGACTCCTGGTAGCCCAATTCAAGCATAACAGCTTGAGAAGTCAGTTGCTTGGGTGATTTCTGTGGGTCACATGGCTGGTCACCACATGAACGGACTACGTCTACTTAAAAGCATAAGTAGGCCTTTTATTTGTGCGGCTAGTAAGTATGTCTGCGCATCCCCGTGGACGACCGCATTATTCCCAGTCGCGGAATTGCCTTTTCGTATACTCACCCATCCCTCTTGTCTGAGCCCCTTAAATTGCTGTCAATTTTGCCTTGGAATTCAAACCTAGCTTCCTCTCCCAATCGGACATCATCCTCTAAATACCGCCACCTTCATACTCACCAAATGCACATTCTACGTCGCCAGTGCATCAAGCAATAAGAGACCAAGCGAGTCCTGAGTGAATTTCATTGCCATTCCCTTTAAAATCAGCCTGCCTTAATACCTAAGTTGTTTAGTGAGGAATTAGAGAACAGCGTTCACTTGTCAATTGGGTTTTGAGGGACGCTTTACTGAAAAGCATCTGCTACACTCAAGCAAGTTTCACAAAAGCAAACTTAGAGGTAGAGCTTAAATTAAGCACTCTAGAGCCCTTCTGGCCTTCCTGAGAATACTTTAAGAGGAAATTTCGAGTGTGCAAAGTCCGTAGGACTCGGAACAGCTATTGTGAGAGACCCAGGTTGAGACAAGACTGACAATCTCATCACTTTGTACGTTCTGTCGTTAAAGCCAACCGAATTTGTTTCAGGATCAGTCGGTGGTTGGTTTCTCAGGCAGCTAGCCTTGAGATCATGACTGTTTCACCAGTTTTTAGAGTTTAATACGTAAGGCCCGACACCCAGGTTAGTTCCAGCTGATGAGATGGTCACAGCGACATCCCTCTCTGTGCATATCGGGATCTTGATGTGCGTACCATAGTCCACGGCACACACGCGCGGACTGGATCGCCCGGGACCAAAGTTCTTGTCTACATTAGACCAAATCTGTAATTTAACCGACTCGCATATCGAAAGTATGCCGCAAGGCGCCTATGTTCGTGACAGATCGTCTGGAGCAATTTTTCACGCGGCTTGGATGAATACTGCTCATTCTGTCTGTGACATTCGTATCCGCAAGATTCGACCACTATTTTCTAATCACCCCGTTAGGAACTATGGAAAGCAGCGTTCCGATGTCCTAGATGGGTATGAGTCGCTGTTGGTCCTCGGATTTCATGTTCACGGTGGGAAGATGCGATCGATGCCAATTCTGTGTGCTAAGTGGACGTTAAAATTAAATAGGGGACAGAAACGCGAGTTCCTGTTACATTACTGCCCATCCGTTGGGTCCGTTCTTGGTGACACTGTTACCACAAGTCTTTAAAGACAGCCATGACGTGTTTATCTTTGAGACGAATTTCAAAGGCAAATACATCAACGAGGATGTGGATAGTTGCTATGACGAAAAGACTTTGCGGTCGGCATGGTTTGCAGTTGATTCCTCAAAATAACTTGAGTATTATCTCAAGTAAATACGTTGTGGTGGTATCATACCGTTAAGGAATGTCCTGCCGTGGCAGCTTTTCCTATTACACGTTTCCTGGGTATTCGGTAATCCATAGGGTCTTCTAATACTTTTTAGTGTGACAAAGCGTATGGGATAATGAGAACAGCTGGAAAACGCTTTCCGCCTGTCAACGGGAACCGGAAGACCAAGCTTGTTAAGTCATCGTCCACTGAAAAGTGTGCACATTACTATCCGTGAGGAACTGTTACCTAATCACCCTCAGTCGCTGTAAACGTGGAGTTCAGCGGTCAATGCAGCCGTACCTAAAGTGATGGGGTGTTTATTCGGTCTTCCAGTCCTGGGAAATCTTTTTACTTCCGCCAAATAGGTCTCCTTTTAGAAGGGAGTCACGACAAAGGTAAGAGAAACTGAAATGGCCGTCTCGGGCTTATTACCCAACGCCACAGTAGCGCTCTCATGCCCACTGCTCTGCCATCCGGGCACGGGCTCTTTGTCCTGTCGGTTGCGCTTGGGAATATTTGCTCTCCCTGGTAGCACGTTCGGCGACCAGGTTGCGAAGCATACTTAATCCCCTCGCACACTGGGGCTCAGTCACCTAGGGATCAGTATTTTATGTGCGGAGAGGTAGGTAAAAAATGAGAGAGACTAGGAAGTCCATCTCTGACTTATTAATCTTCATCAGCAGTGGAACCCGAGGTTTGCATTCGTGATATGTGACAATCCAGAAACGGCCAAATCGGTATACTACGAGTTCACAGTTAGCCAAATGACCTAGAGAATATTCAGTCATATTGGGTTTTCATAGAAATGCGCATTTCCACCACTGAACGCTAGTCACTACGGGGCTGCCTGCGTATACAGTCAACAATAAGCTCCGAGACAAAGTTAAAATGTCCTCTTCCGCCAGGCAACCAGGCTCGATCAGTGAAGGCCACTGTCACCTCATAATATACTCCCGTGCTTAACCGGCATTATGTAAGGCCGCAATGCAGCACTGAGGTTGTTGAACGGTGATCAAATGGCCCAGGTCAAACCTAGCGTGCGCAGCCTGATGGCACCAAATAGACCAGAAGTGTTTTTCCTAATGTCCTCGTAGTGGCCAAACTCCGGGCGCATGTTGCAACGTTTAACCTCTCGCGACCACTTATATGTGCGCCCCCAATTACAGTCTGATTCCCGGCCAATTCCGGCTTTCCATGCTGGCCAATCATAATCGAGGCTGATTCAATCATGACCTCACTGAAGGCGTTGTACAACTGCCGCACTATCTCACACTCGGGAGGCCGCTCTCCCAGCGTCGAACGTACCCTCGCCCGGATGTCAAATCTTTCCAATCCATTCTCCGGTTATTCTGTACAGAATACGCAGTCCTCCAAGCTGGCGTCCCAGTGTTTTCTCTTCCTGTTCGGAGCTGGGCCTGATGGTCGCTGTTTCTAGGGCCTCCCCATGCTTAAGCCGCCGCGATCTCGATGAATCCGAGGCAGTAGGACCAAACAACTGCTAGATGTGGGTGAGCTCAATCATCACAACTTTGCGCTGTCAACTTCAACCAAAATTTCCTGTGAGGGCAATAGGGAGAATTTAATTACCAGCATCCTGTTGTGAAGCGTGATGGAGGTCATCAGACAATCTCAGCCCATTGAGTCCTGGTCACGGTCCCGTTCCAGTCCAACAGAACAGTCTCTCCATCAGTGGCAGCACCCAGCATCCTTCCTTCTATCTGATATCTCACCTTTACCACTAACGGTATTTTCTCATTTAAACTAGCAAATACAGACACGACATAAGATTTTCCCTCGCAAACTATGCAAATGACTGCACTTTATGCTGACTGTATATGACTGCACTTAAAATTTCATATGTACATGGGAGTGACCGCCTGCCGCACCCTTCGCAGTCCCGCGCCGCAAGAACGCCTTTCGTAAACCAGTATGTTACTGGCAAAATGTTAGTACGATGTGCATTTAGCATTTATATTGTACGCACCGTTTCAAGTACGGTCATTATGGGCATTGCCTACTACCCTAAAATATACTATATACGAATTTGCCGTCTCTCGATGACTTAAGCCGCCGATATAGGTCTATCATAAATGGCAAGAGTCCTCAAAAATTGTCCTGCAGTGTGACTAAACACCTACTGTGTGTCGACTTTTTCTTAATCATGATCAGCAACACGTTCCACACCTTAGCCAAAGGGGACTGTGAGGTCACATGGTCGGAGACAATTTACCACTGCAAAACCCAGACCCATGCGGGTACTTCATACCATCTGTTGTAATTCCTCTCTCAGGTACGTCTCTCAGTCTAACCTGGTGGCCTAATGATTGCCCGCTCATCAGCGGCCTTTGCTATAATGGAGTTTATTATCACCTAACCCTTGCCAGGATGGCGTACGCATTCTACTCGCCTAGTACTGGCCAAAGAAAGGAAATAAGGGCTTACTGTCGCCCTATTGCAAAGCATTTCGATACAAACGTCACATTATGGTATCCGCCTGTATATATGTGCAGCTCAGTCATTCGAATCGGCCAATTGGGATTGACGAAAGAAATATAATTACACAAATGATATTCTTAGGGGTTTATCATGTAAGGCCTGCTTTTTGGAAACTGCACAAAGGCTGATGATGGACACAGTTATCCAAGTCTGACGCATGGGCACTTCTTAGAAAAATTTGCCGGCTGTTACACCCATAGAGATCCGAGGTCAGTTGGTTCAGGTGACTCGCATTACGAAGGTACTGTGTTAAGTAGAAAAAACTAGGCCGTCTGCTCTCGCTTTCGTCAGCTCATCCGGTCACCCACGCTACGTTTCGTTTCGTCTCAAGCTCAAAGTTGATTCGCTGCTCGATCTACGTCAAACTTGGCACCGGCGTTGAGAATGCTCAACTTCCATCGAGGCTGAGCCCTTCAATGATTGGCTGACGGCGGGAGATTAAGTAGGCAAAAGGGAGACTTCGCGAAGGACACCGCGAACTCGGTAAGAAGGATGTTCACGGACTTTTTCCAAGAATTGTGTTCACTATCTGACTCCGGTGCTTGAACCAACAGTCGGGAGTTGATTAGCTTTAGAGCGCGGGACGATATTCCTATACGCTGTGGAATTATGCAGGAAATGTATCCTGCAATTACTGTACTTCTTGTGAGCTCCCCAGTTTTGGTTGTGCTTTACGGTTTCGGGGTCTAATTGAAAAATGGTTTGTCTGGGAGTAAGTTATTGCGCTAATTCAAGTTGCAGCTTTAAATGACCGGCTCTAGAAGAGCGTAACGATCAAGGAGAATCCGTTGGCATCCACTTCAGCGGCCAGCTAAGTTAATTCGAGGTCAAGAAACTGGATCACACATTTATAAACCTGGTTAGCTAGCCAATAAGTCTAAGACGGTTTCGACCTTTTGAGCTTGTGCGTGGCAGATACAATGGCAAATAAATGTAAATGGGCTTAGAACTGCAATGGGCTACAATGCGCGAATTTTTGCTGAGGACGATAGTAAAAAAGTGTTACTGAATTAAATAAGGTAGTCTTGAATTTTCAATACCGGGACTTCGGTATGTTCCCGCCAGATCTGCTGGCAACAGCTACTTATCTGAATACTTTGCTGCCAGCCCGGTTGACTATTCTCGTGCCTGTGAAGTTTAGGTTAAGACCACTGCGGAAGATAAGTGCGGCCGCTTATAATGACGCACGAAACCTCCACATCATCTGTTTTTTTGCCTAATGACACGTCCAGGCTTCGTCCACTTCTACCAATCATATTCTTCCGTTTTACCAGCCGAATGACGATGTCCACTATGTGGTCTGCAGAATGGCGAATGCAGGACGGCGACTTGCATGCGAAGTAGTTTTAAATGGTAGCATACTTGCTAAACATCTGCCGCAGTCATTTCTCCTTCTCCTACCTGAACTCGATGTCGAGACGAAGTCAAAACAACCGAGGGGGGGGCTGGGACAAAGGGGCTGAATCGCAAGACTGCATCAAATTGCGATTGGGGACTGATTCGACTGTCGCGATGACTGGATAGGCAACCCTGCTGAGAAAGCAGAGAACGGGTAATCCTGTAATTCAGGAAGGACGTTAATATCACTTTTATCAGAAGGACAAACGGATGGGATAATTAACGAAATCTACGGAGGGTAGTGGTTTAACTTGAATTCTCGCCATATGTTTGTTTTATCACTCCAAAGAGAGGCCGGGGTAGCCAGCGCAATTTGAAAGATGCGAAGTAAAAGAGCGTGAAATGTGGAAACTTGATCATCTACTTTTATTGGTTAAAGGCGTTCGGAGTTGGTCGGACGGTATGTTGGAGGAAAAATTACACTAGCCCTAAGATTGTCACAAACCCCATCCTTTCTCCTTCCCTAATCGCAATCTTTAATCTCACCCTAACCGCAACCCTAGGTGTAGTTATTTTTCTAAGTTTTGACCACGACCTAACCCTAATATATCATACCCAGGTAAATAAAGTGTGCAAGCACGCTATAGTAATAGAAACCAGAGACCACATATTCAGTCGTTGCCCAAGTCCCTCATGTTTGCAGCATGCAGTCACGAGATACTGGAAAAATTCTATGTGCATATGTAATTTAAGTGAATACAATTTGCAAAAAACTGAGCGGTTTTCGCTTTCGATGTGCGCACAAAACTAAATTTGATCCGGACCACAAAAGTCCGGCTCCAGGACACTGCACTAGAAGTATAGTCAGCCCCTCCTCGTGAAATCTTAGCGTTCTGTCTAGGCTCGGCCGAAAAAAGTCGGTTCGCTACAAGTGTCAGTTGGAAACACCGTGACACCTTCAGGTACAATTCACGTCGTGCGCTTTCTAAGGCCGAATTAAAATGAGCTTTTCCTAAAACGAGCATGCCAGCAGGTTGCCAAATTCTCAGAATGCAGCTAGGACGCTCGAGAGATTCTCAAGAGCCTTACGAATCTGTGTATATGACATTTTTAAATTCGCATCTAACAGAGACATATAATCACTCACAAATAGAAACCTGGCAAGAATTATCGTCCTCCTGCCAACAAAATAACTCAAGCCAGTCCTCCATATGGAGTTTTCTGAAGATCAGTCGCTAACGCAATCGCGGACAGAGAGCGTGCGCAAAACATAGAGAACTATTAAATAAAATGAGTTAGTAAGGAAGCACGGAATTGCGATGAAGAAGTCAACATTACTTCGGGGCCATAAACATTTCTAAGATAAAAAAATCAGCCTTATTCGACTAAAAGTGTATACCTCATTGCGTCTATCGAGTAGTAGACAGAACTCGTATGCAGTCGTAACTACCAAACCCTTGGCACAGATTCCTTCCTAAAATAGTTTTTGTCAGTTTGAAATCTAACTGACAGGGAACACACGGTCGAGCCAATCTTTACATGCAGGCATGAGGAAAGTCCCCTGAGCACCAATGGGCACGACACTCACTAGCGAAAATTCCTTTACTTGCACATCGTTCGTGTGCCTCTCACCTATTACAGTCCTCATCCATTTATTCGCGTCGTAGAGGAAGGATAAGCAGGAATTCAGTACACATAAGTCATGAGTTGGAAAAGATATCATCTTCGAATATGTGTCCCTTGAGCGCAGAAGCTAGTGCGATACATCAAGGAAAGCCAACGATTCTGAAAAATTTGGAAATACTAACGTGATTAACTATGTAACCCGCCAGCCTCCAAATTCACTGAGTCTACCCGCAAAGTATGTAGTAGAATGCACGTCCGTTTGCATAATCCGGTCAGCAGCAAAAAAGCATATTTGATGTGGACACGCACGATTGCTAATCAGCCTCAGTGGAGGGGTA
The DNA here is from genome assembly GCA_902702965.1 of Spirometra erinaceieuropaei. Taxonomy (NCBI): domain Eukaryota; kingdom Metazoa; phylum Platyhelminthes; class Cestoda; order Diphyllobothriidea; family Diphyllobothriidae; genus Spirometra; species Spirometra erinaceieuropaei. The sequence continues at coordinate 60,112 of CACRXP010000052.1, read as the reverse complement.
TGGAGTGCCATTTGGAATTTCCGGGAGCACTGGATTGGTTTTGGTGGACTTGGACTGGTGATGTTTTATAAAACCAAGAAACGTCCTTCCCTCTAACACAAGTTTTTAGTGAAGATGACATTTCCCATAAAATGTGGATTTATGAGTGTTTCCCGGGCGACATCTGCTGTAGTCGGCAAGCGAGATAGGTAGTAGATTGTTGTTGACATTTCATAATAAATCGTACACCTGTTGCAGCAAACTAGTAGATACGGGTCTCGGATTGCGCTGCGCCCGCCTTGCCAGTCAAGTAGGAGCGGACATAGAAATTCATGCAGACGGCAGTGGCGGCCAAGAAATCGGAAAGTGGACGTTTCCAAACCCTCCAGTGCTAAATGCTCCTGCCTGCTTAAATCCATACTTTGGATAGCCTGTGGCGTAACATCGAGCTGCTAAAACAGGTCGCACTTACGACAAGATTTAGTCTGACACGGGTGAGCCAGACAGCCACTGGCGCCAATAACGAGCTGTGTAGGGCGCAATGTCCATCATCTGCACGTTAGCTCCTCCCTGAGCCAGACGGATAGAACACGAATCGGTTCTGGCGTCCCAGCCAACGTGACGGCCCAGAACAGACACACACAAAACAGACGCCAGTCTCGAAGAGCACCTGACACACTCATGCCTACGCAGCTGAGCCCAAGCTAGGCTGGAGTTTTGGATGGCTTACGCGGTTAGCATCGCACCAACAACACACTTCTGAACTGGTCTCAAGCTGAAAAAAACTTGCAATGCTGCTGCTGGACGGGCGTGTCCTGACCTCAGAAATTGTCTATAAAATAAACTGTAGCGGTCGCGACTGCAACTATGTTGGGGAAGCCGGGCGAAAATCGCAGAACCGCCTGCAAGAACACAAATCGGCGACTCGGAGGCTATATCCAAACTCTCAACTAGCAATGCACTTTGAGGAAGCGGGCATACCTTCGATCTCCAGCGAGCTACCATCTTAGGCCGGGCAACACAAAAGCAGAACATTTAACACTCGAAGCTTGGCTCTCGGATGTCAAATCCATCAACAAGCATCTGGACCTTCGTACAGCCTACAAAGACCTGCGTCATCACCTCAGTAGAGCTCAGGACTAAGTAACAACACTGGACTTAAGAAGGCCATGCATAGACAGGCCGATGGCGAGTCTAATCGGTAAGGCAGAAGAACCACCAGACCGACCTCCCGACGAAGGTCCAATCACCTCCCCCCCTCAACGTAGCGGTGACTTACAAAGCACGCAGGCAAAACGCCCGTCAACCACCCCCCCCCCCCTAGAGGCCGAGTCAGCGAGAGAAGAGATAAACCGATCGGCATGAGGCCGACCGGTGCGGCATGTCACTTGAAATTTCAGTTTGATTAAGTGCACCTTAAGCTTTGACGATGGGGGAACGATCAAGTTCTTCGAAACGTCAGCACCTAGATAAACCCGTTCCGGTGAGCCCATCTCTTTGTTCAAATCATCAACCCCAGATCTCTCAACTTTGCCAATCTGGGTGTAAAGTCCTCTTGGAAGAGAAGGGCGTCTGGGCGGTCTGATGTTTCTATAGTTTAGTGGGAGAGGAGGCCATTCGCTGGACCATCTCGGGGGCTAGATCGGAGTCTGGCAGGCATTATGGCGGATGCGCACCCATAACAAATGCCACCTCCTTCATTTTTATTGTTGTTTAAAATCCCGGTCAAGTGGTTGTTGTGAAACAGGGTGCGTGGTGGCACGTCTAGGGGCGGATTTTCACCTTACTAGCCACTTGTATCCTTTCACGCCTCTGGTCTTCTTCATTTGGTCCTGACATCGGGTCAAGTGGGGGAGAATGGGAGAGTGCGGTAAATGCTGTGCAAGTCTACTGTCACTACAAACTAATCCACGCGCAAGTCACCGTCCCTGTTCTCACCCGGCTGTGGAGCACACAAAATCAACAGTCAAACCGTCGGGAGAGAAGTCCAGGTCGCCTTCTTCTTTGCCTGTACACAGCGCAGCACACACAATATCAGCGTTTATGACCGGCTGGGTGTGGGTGCTTCCATTTTGCAGTCAGTCTAGACAAACCGTCTGACCTTGATCGAGGGTGTCTGCTGTCGCTCCCGAGGTCAGCTACTAATTATCGGTCGGCGACAGTCAGTCTGGAACAACAGCAAGAATATTGTATGCCGGTGGTTAAACGCGCGCCTTAACCACCTCAGGTACTAGGCCATGTCCCGGACAGCAAAAGATGATGGGAGATACAGTAGGTGTGCTGACTCACCGTGAATGGTCTTAATGGACATATAAGGATACTTTTCCAGTCTACAGCGAATATAGTCGTCGTCCCGCTTACTTGTGGACCGTTTTGGTCCACCATGCTTATTTCTGCGCACAGTTCGATCATTAAGCATTTGCCACAGCGTATTAAAAATACTTGTTAACGACTCACGCGACAACCCTTCCGCTGCCAATGTCCGTATCCTTTCATAGTCGACAGGTGAAAGACATTGTGTGGACATCTATGTCGCAGGACGTGACGCAGAAAAGTGGCAGCATGTCGCGCGTACTCAGTGTGGTAAAACAAATTACTGCCGGACAAGTTTATTGCAGACTTTTATGGCACGAAACGCCACAAATTAACAAGCAAGAATCGGCCAGATCGCAGGTGGTAGCCAGGAATGGGGAAGCGGACGGCGACCTTGACCCTCATCCTAAACTTAACCCTAACCCTAACCTCAATCTTAAACGTTAACCGTCAACCCTACCGGCAACCCTAAACCTAACGGAAATCGTAAACGTAACTGTAGCCCTTAGACATAGCCGTAACTGAAAAACCTAACCGTAATACTAAAACATAATCGTACGCTCAAACCCCCACCGTAAACCGAAAACCAAGGCCTAAGGGCATAACCCTAACCCAACATCGAAAACCATTAACCGGTACCCAAATCCTAACCTCGGACGTAAAACGGAAGCCAAATAGGTCAGATGTGATTATGGAACCCCACAAAATAGCCCCAGTAAATAAACCCCCTAGCCACCTGCAATACGGAGCCTGGCTACCAACTGCGATCTAGCCAAAGAATCTTATAAGTTGATTTTGGCCCTCTTTTCTTGAAAACAATGCAAGTTCTCAAGTTCGCCCTCACCTGATTGTCATGGAAGCAAGATCGATTTTTCCGCTTCAGACGGGATTTATTTCGTCTTTTCCTGCTTATAGTAATCGACTTTTACAGCACAATGCACATAAGCATAAAGTTTTCATCTGAAAATTTCCATAGCGTAGGAAATTATTTGAATATCAAGAAAGATACGATTTTGCCAAAATATGGCCTGTTTTCCTTTAATAAAATTGAAGTGAAATGAACCCTTCTTCAGTAAATGGCTTTCTGTCTCTCAATTCATTTTAATAAACACAAGTGACAGCACCAAATGCGTGACATACTTCTCGCTCAAATCTCGACCACTGCATTTAATGAGTTAGACCACCTACAGTATTAGATTGTGAGGGCATTAGAAGCATGAAATGCCAGTTTAGGCTGCACTAGCCACTGGAGTGACCGGATCCTGTCTCGAAAGTGATGACTTGAGATCGCCAAATGACTGTCTATATGTTACGTATGCGGACGATATGGTTTTCCTTCATCCTCTTAGAAATCAGATGCATCTCCAGTTTCTGAAAGATGGCCCGGACCACGTCTCAGTACAATCGTTTAAAATGGTCTCCAACGGAAAAATCAGAAATCAATCCATTGCGCATTGTGTCTGCGCGCCTCTCCTAGTTCTGAATCCTTGGACATTCTTTCCAAAGAAGTATCCTCTTTCCGGTATCTTGGTGTTACCCTGACATCAAGTCTTCCAATCTCCCTTCGCACTGAAACCCTTCTCACTAAACTTCGCAATCATCTTAATCACATTCGTCGTTTATGTATTTACTCATACCTCAACCCTTAGATTTATGGTTCATAGATGCCGGCATTCTCTCTCTCTCATTCTTTTTATGCTCCTGTTTAGTTCACAGCGATCGGACAATTCGCTGACCGAATTCTGGGTGATGTATTCCATCCCTTTCACTTTGCGAAGTCTTTCCATTAAATGCCTAGAGGCCTCCAACATATCTGTTGCCGTACATTGGCTTTTCAGCGTTCCGTATTGCCATTTCTGGGCAGGCTGTCTTACGTGTAAAGAGACCGAAATACAAACACTGGGACTTGAACTGTCTCCCTAGTAGCTGTCCATTTTTACGTAAACCTTTTTAACTTTTGTGTTATCTAGTAATTTATCTTCTGATGAGAGTGAATAGGGCCCTTTTTGCTGAAAATGATAAAAGATCCTTTCGCAATAAAGCGTATTCCTCTCCCTCCCTTCCTCCCTCCCTTCTCCCTTCCCTCCCCCTCCCTCCTTCCCTGTCTCCCTTCTCCCCCGGTCCCTCCCCCCTTCCCTCTCCCTGTATCTTAAGCTTCCGCAGTTAAGTGGGAAGAGGTCCAGACTGTCCTTTCTCTTGCTTGCATGCATTGCAGAACACGGAATATTAACGTCTGTGAAGGGGCTGGACATGAGTGCTGTAGTGTAGAGGCAGTCAAAACAAGCCGTCTGGCCATGAACAAAGGTGTCTGCTGTCGTCTCACACGGTCAGCTACAAATTGTGGATCCGTAACTGTCAGCCTGGAACAGCTGCAAGAATACTGCATGCGGTGGTCAAAAAGGCTACGTTAGACAAGCAAAAAACAAAACCAAAGCAAACCAAAAGTTTGTTTGTTTCCAAAACCTGCGACAGAAAATAGACTGTAACCGGCAAGCTCCTCCAACGTGCATGAACTTCACTCTGAAACTTTCGTTTCATTACGTCAGCAAAACTCTCAGAATAAATCTGGAGAACTCCTCCGTTACTGCCAGGACCTGGATTTCTGAAAAATAGCTCGCATGTTAGACGCCGTTTGACAAGTCATCTTCTGTCCACATGGAAGTCGAATGATGTTGAGTCAATTGTTGTTAAATTTCTAAAGTTCCCTTCAAGCCACTAGACTGTCCAACCGTTCCACATATATCATGTGTAATTAACGTTTGCCATAAGGCAAACAAAAGGCCGATTTCGACTCCGCTCTGAAAACACAGAGATGCTTACAGCAGGTATTGTCATTCTAACCAGAAAAAACAATAATCAGAGTATCAAACGCCGACGGCTTCGAAAGTGTTGAATTCCTTTACCTTTTCCGTCAAAATCGCTCAAAATATATCAGGAGTCAAACTGCAGGAAAACCTGACGACACAAATACCATTTTCAGTATTTATTCAAGTGTCAGCAATTTTCCAAGTGATGTCTGACGGAAAAAAATCAGGCAGTTAGGCGATGTCGATGATAGAGAATGTTTTTCAAAAAAGACTAATTTGAATGATAGGTGCCAGTGTACATGGTGGCGAAGATGCGATTGAATAATGTGGGAACGAATACGCAGCCCAGCTCCATCCCATTTGCGCCGCAAATGTTTCCGCGATTGCCCCGTGGCCCGTGTGACCAGCCTTCATCCCGTTGTGAAGTCCTCTTACAATTTTAGTTAATCGTTCAGGATATCCGAATTTCAGCATAATTTTCCAGAATCCATCGCGATTCACCGTGTCGAAAGCCTTCGACAGAACGACAAAGATGGCATAGAGATTGGTGCTGAAGGCAACATGGTAACTGTAGTTTATATACTAGAAAGCACATGTGGGAAGCTGGGAGACTCACTGATGAACCGAACCCCTCGCAGCTACATCATGAAGCGGCAAAAGGGAGGTAAAACAAGCGCATCCGAGCTTTAGCCTAGTGCCTTAGCTGTCAATATGATAGTCAGCATTTGCATATTAGTGTTTGTTTGGTAGCAGCTTGTGAATATTCTGGGGTTATTTCCTAAAGTCGGACCCGGACCGAACCTAAACTGAACTTTGTTCTGAAGGATTTACTCCAAGTTTACGCATTACCTTTCTCGGAAGTGGAACGAATCCGAAATGTTTATATTGTCTTAACTGGGCACCTTTGACAAACGCGCGTCTGTGAAACGGAAGACTGCGAGTGCTGAGATATTAGCCCGCGAACTGTCACAAAAACCCAACGTAAACAAGGTCTTCAGTCCGAAACCGACGTTTTGGTGACTTGTACGAGAGACCTGATGCGCACTGTTTGGCACATGGAATCACCCAACAGTCCGAATTTGACACTTGTCGAAGTCAAGCAACTGACTTGATGTATATTTATTAACCTACTTGGCCGGGAACGGTGTTTCAATTCTAAAAAAAACTTTAAACCCGAAAACTTCTCGCTAGTTCACTAGACTCCAAAGTTTCACACAAACCCTGTAAAGTTTAGTTAGATTCAGATGCATGGAATCGCATTGCAATGATTGCCATTTTTAGATTTAATGAAATGCTACATCACTTTACGAACATACCAGATTATCCAAGTGATCATTTTGTGAGACCGTTTAGCGAATACGACATAATGCATAAATAAAAATAAATGCACGCAATCTAGTATGTATAGTCTGCTAGAGTAATTACCGAATGTTGATGTTGAGTACTTTGCAAATTTGGCCACCAGCTACAAGGGCTACGGCATGAAGTCGGTCTCAGCACTACCAATGCCGACCCAGCCGACCATACTGCCAGCGCGGGAGCCGTGCATTTAGAAAGTGAAACAAGCGTCGGACAACTTGTTACCTCTCTGCCGATGGCGGAAAAGTTAACCCGACGTGTTTAGAAGTGTGAGTCGGAAGCTTTGAGGGAACTGGGGAGAGACGAACAAATGATCACTCCGCCTGCTCATAAGGGACAAACAAGTGTGGTGCTGAACTGTAAAGACTATAATGAGAAAACTATGGCCATTGTTGATGTCAGATAATTTAACGGACCAGCACAGAATTCGCAAGCCCGAGCAGTGGCAGATCGGCTGAGTAAACAGGTTAGAGAATACTGACATAAAAATGCTATCATGGGGGAATGAATGGCACCAAATTAAGGCAGCTGACACCGCTCTAGCTCGATTCTATGGTCTGCTGAAAAGCCATTAAACAAATGTTCCACCGCGGCCAGTCGTTGCCCCGAAAGGCAGCCCCACATTTAGGTTGGCATAGCGGATGTACTTAAAACTGAAGTTACTCCAAGGCAGTTCGACTATCTCAGTTCGATCAGCCTCTCAGTTCCTCATAGACCTCCAACGTCGGAGGATTCAGTCGGGCGAAATCATGATCTCCTTCGATGTGACGTCGTTCTTCACGTCCATCCAATCAAACTTGGCGCGCGATGTCTTGCGCAATAGACTTGAGAAGGCGTTCGACGAGACCCCGAGGGCACTCAGAATTCAACACTTCATGAGGCTGTTTGAATTTTGCCAACAAAAGTTCCCACTTTTGCTATAGAGGCCTAAGAACATATCAAGGGAACTCCAATGGGCTCACAGGTCTCTGGTTTAGCAGCAGAACTGGTCCCATAAGAGTTAGAAAAGAATGCAATCATCTCACAGCAGCCTGTTATTTGGCGCCATTACGCTGACGACACGTTTGTTATCGTCAGGGTCTACATGCAGTTAAACAACTATAACCTGCTCAACAGAACTTACAATTCACGAGGGCGGTGACTTTGGGGATGCACGTGCGTCCGAATTGAGGTCAGTCAGCGCGTCTCGAACCGCTCCCTCCAAGGGGCGCATGACCTTGAGGCGGTGGGGTCCTGAACAATGACACCCGACTGACCATGATGGCTGCCCGTAGCAGGTGCATGCAGCAAAACTTCTATAGCCTGCTCAACGGAACCTACAATTCACGAGGGAAGAAGAACGGAGCAGCGGTGGCCTTTCCTTGATGTACTCGTCAGGCAAAATCCTAACGGCGAAATTGAGACGACAGTTTGTACGAGGGCAGCGAACGTTACACAACTTCTAATTTTTACGACTAACTTTCGTTGACTGGCAAACGAAGCTGTGTGCGAACGCTCTGTAAAAGGATCCGGTTTCATTGGGGCAAACCAGAGGATGTTGCACGCTTTGCCATGTATTAAGGTCATCTGTGAAGTGACCGAGCGCATTGCCGCGGAACTAGGTCTTAGAATTGCTCACCGACCTGAAGTTATTTTGAGCAGCAAAGTCATTAAAATCGAAAACTGACTAAAGCCCTAGGAGCAGTCCGGGGCTAGTGTATCGCATCCCGTGCCCAAACTGTCCTTGTATCTACACAGGTCAGACTGAAGACACGCTCCCATCGTGCACGCAGGCGCATAAGCTAGCTGTGGGACGGGACGACGAATTATCGCAGATGGCTGACCACACTCACGAAAATGACCATGGGTTCAGCTTCGCAGTCATTATGATGGTCATTCACGCTCGAAGCAAGAAAAGTAAAGAAATGATTGAAGCCTGGGTTGGGGGGTGAGAACTTAGTCATTCGACTTATCAGTCTGACGCCAGTATACAGAGCCCTGCGCAGTTACCTTCAGCCGTGCGTCATTGATCGTTGGTACGCTCTTATCCCCAATAGTTCTGGCTTATTTCATCACTCTTCTGTTTTCTGAAGATGAACTCCTACGCGAGTTCGAATGATTAGAATAACAAATAATCAGCTACAGTGCTCGACTAATATTTTCTTGTTTACTTATACAAACAAGTGGAACTTGATCAGTCGTATCGCTTGGTAATTTTAGTCCAGAATCAGGTAGGAGGAGTTGAAGAATGGTTGAGGAAATAACAGAAGGGAGAATATAAGTCCCGGGCAATTATCGGTTATCCATTTTGTGAATGAGACTTTGGACGAATCAATTTATAGAGAATGCTTCTAAAACCATCTGTCCGTCAGTCGATTCGCCAGGACGATTGCGATCAAGCAGTACCATTTATCATTGCTTAAAGCTGGCTTCTGGAATTGAAACTTACCAGAATTTGCAATTCCCACTTTGTTGTCTAACATGGGATATTAGCACTGAACTTAGATACCGCCTTAATTATATATCAAAGATCGATTGTCATTTCCAACGATGTCCACCGTCTGATCCACAGCAAGGGGAAGCAGGCGGGGTGACTTGCGCGGGAATTAGTTTCTAGTGGTAGTGGACTTTCGCTGCATCTAACTCACTCTCACCTCCTCCCCGGCCTAGACCCGATGTAAAGACAGAGTCAAGAAGACGGAAGGCTGGGGAAGGTGCAGGTGGCTGACACGGTCGGACCCGCACCTAAACGTGCGACACCACCACTGGTCCACAACATACGCTTGATCAGGATTTTTCCCCAACAAGAACAACACCCCAACAAGGGTCAGAAGGACGAGGATGACTGGGCAACCATCAACCACCATCCCCACCGTCACCGTCACTGCACCCCTGCCCCCCATAGCAGCACTGCTGATCTACTTTGAACCCATTCTCACACTGACCGCACCTTCATATCACGCGTTGGCCTGGCTGGTAACTTGCAAATTCGTCACGCCGAGGCCGTCGATCCAGTGCCGGGAGTTCCGGCATACATCCGTCGCACCCACTTCAACTGCCAGCAATTACCACGCATATTCGGCCATCGCAAAGGCATACTGGGCCACGTACCCGTCCATAGTGTCTATTTTACCGCAGTGTCGATGTCTCAACTAATTCTGCAAATCCATCAAATCTCCCGTCTCAACCACTGCCAACACTTCCTCTACCAGCGTCGCCAGCATGATCAGCATGACCACCGGCATCAATATGAAGGCTACCTACTTATCTACCCGTCATCACGCATGCGCGGCACGCAACGGCCTTGTCGGTCCTTTGCGAGTCCATCGCACGGAGACCGGTGATCCAGTTCCAGGAGCACCAACATATGACAGCTGCACCTGCCTCATCCGCCTGCACTGCCGACGTGCATTCAGGCGCCGAATGGACCCACTGTGTCACATGGGCCTTCATACAGATCTGCGGTAAACCGCTGCAAATTAAACCCTACGGTCACCTTCACCACACCTTAACCCGTCGCACCTCATCAACTATAGGCATGGAATAGACAGCTCTCACGCAAGTGGGAAGCGTGCTCTTGCCTCCTTCTCCAAGAGTTCTTTATGGCGCTGTGACGCATGTGAGATCCCAGCTGTTCTCCCCCTTTGTGTAAAAACCTGTTGTTGCTCTGTTGTGTTTTGCTGAGAGAGAGGACGACTGTGGAAACTGCGTCTCCACGACACACAGCGCATACAAACAATCTGATGCGCTTCTAATCAATTTCGGCGCGATGACAGTCGTAGCCTGCCAACTGAAGGTACAATCCGGCCCCCCTCTCAGGACGGAGAGTTGGACTGGAATGTCTCTCTTTTTATGTGGCCCCTACGGCAAACCCATTCTGTCAGGATCTGAGACTTTTTCGTCTTGTCTTGACTCGGGGCTTTGATGCGTGAGGTGGGTGACAGTACAATCGAGGCAGTGCAAGTCTAGTATCATTATAAATTAACTGGCATAAAAGTTATCATCCCTGCGACAAACATGCTGTGGGAAAAACAGTGGACATTGTCACTAACGACGGTTGGATTTTCAGGTAAACTCATGCATATTTCGGAACTTAAGGCCGTTCCCATTAAAAAAAGTCCTATCTTACAACCGACCCAGACTGTCCCCATCAACATAAGAATAGTTGTTGTTTACATATGATCTATGTTTTTGATTTGTAGTGATTCCTCGTTCTTTCTTTATTTCCGCCGGTTCGGATCTGTGAAAAAAAAGATGGCTCGATTTGCCAATAGAAGCGAAGAGCCGAGTCCCAGGAAGTAGTCTTGAAGAAGGAGACACGATCGCCGGGACAAGAGCTTTATTAGCCTGACGTGGCGACAGATTAGCGTCTAATGGTTGGTGGGTGCACACGTTTAGACCTTTATCCTCGAACTTCTAAAAAGACCAACGTAAACAGGACAGGCTCGATTTCAAAATTCATCAGCACTGTCGTCTTGGCAGTAACCCCCAATCAGACCGGGCTTGTTATCGATTATGTTCAAGTTTTTTCCAGGTACTTATCGGAGAAGAAGAAAAAAAAGAAAAAGAAGAAGGGGGGTCGAGCTCCGAAACATCCGGTTTGCTGTTCTGAGCATTTGAACTCGTGCAGGGGTCCGGGAATAGAGACAGTAGCAGCAACAGAACAAGCGACAGTTATGGGTCATGTTAGCCAATCATCGACCGACGGCGCAAGATTTTAGGTTACTACGCAGGGCTCTGTACGCTGACGCCAAATCGATAAAACGACTGACTGAGTTCTCATCGGAAAAGTATAATTTAGTCGAAATGTGTTGAAATATCCTTTTACCTATGAATACTAGAACTTACCTCATTATACTTCTTTTTAGGAACTACAGATTCTGCTATTTCAGTTTTTTTCCACCATTCCAAAGCCGACATTTTTGCACGGTCTGTGTAAAATTCTGATGGTAACAAAACCTGTGAGGAGAGTTCGGGTCTGGCTTTCTACGAGATTGAAAGACCTTTCTCGGTCGCTTTAGCCCAAAACAGTCTGAAGTTACACAGAGTTACAAAGGCAGTTTTCAGACTTTGGCAAATGTCGCCTTCCAACTTCCGGGCAAATAAATGTGCTGATTGGTGTTTTATGCAGATATGGACAATCCGTTTAACCCATGTGTAAAGACTCAGCGGCTTCAGTGGGATTCGAACCCACGACAGCAAGAGCAAACGTGAGTGCAGCCAGTGCTCCAACCACCTAAGCTACGACATGTGAGCTACGACATGTGAGCTACGACTCCTGAGCTACTGCGATTTGTGAGTTTAATCACATTGTGGTCAAGTTACCCGCCCAGTCAACTGCCACGAATAAAATCCACCATTCAGGATACAGCTGATTGCCCAGGAAGGATTATCTAGGCAGTGCCTGTGTCAAACAGAATGCATCGGGGCTTTTGTTCAAGTTACCGAGCACCCGACTCCGAATTGAATGTCCTGTTTACGTTGGTCTTTTTAGAAGTTCGAGGACAAATGTCTACAGGTATGCACTCAGCAACCATTAGACGCTAATCTGTCGCCACTTCGTCATGGGCCAGTCCGACAAGCTACGTTAAGAACCGCTTGAAATCACACTTGATTTTGACTTCCAAACAGTTTGGTAGTCCGAAGTGCACCTCAGACAATCTCGACAGTTCAAGATGTCGTTGCTGGTGATCTCCATCGTATGCTCCATGGCAAGGTGACGAAAGCCCCTTTGGTTTTTGGACAACAGACTGCCTCGATGGCCGAAAAAATTCGTAATCTCACCACGATCGGCATATCCCTGGATCTCCTCATCCTTGCGAGTCAGCCGATGGCTCTGTATCTCACTCAGCCTCTGGTAAACTAACCGGAGTCTCCAAAAATGCGCGTCTTCAACGGCGTTGCCACTGTCGATGGTGTGGGTGGTGTGTAGACGGCGTTTCTCGGAGAAGAGAATGCGGATTTCTCCAAGGTGGCCTAGGTAGTATGCCACAGTTCCCTCTACCGGGTTCGTGCATTAATATGCATATTACTTGCATACCTTCCATTTTGCAGCTAAAGCTCAATCGGCGTTCAGCCATACCACGCAATACAGTATTTGACTCGAGTAATGCTGACGTGTATTTCTGTCGCCAGCGCAGTTCCAGTTGGCACCCCACCTTGGCAGTAATCCGTCCGGTAGTCAAACCCCGTTGTGCAACTACAACGTGAGTCCCCCTCCGCGGCATCCCGTACGTCCCCAAGCCCGTAGAACGATCATGTCTCGGGCGTCTTTTGTAACAATGTGCCTCTGTCTGGCGCCTATTTGTACGTGCTCAACTGCGGCGGGATCGTTCCTCGGGTAATCTGGGGTCCTGTACGGTGCTCGAATCTCGCTTGAAACCAAGAGGCTCTGTCAGGTTTTCAGCCAGTCATCTTCAAGGCTGATACACATATGGCCCCCTCGCTCAAGACATATTAACGCCCGCTTCGTGGGCACAGAACGCATGAGCCTCTTGACCGCCTGCCAGCTTGCAGGCCCCGAGATAATCTTCTCTCCTCCCACTGACATCTAAATTCTCTTTCTACTCGGGACCTGGAAAGGATCTGTCCAGGACATTAGTTTTTTGACACCTGCTTTTCAGGCTGTTATTAATAGCCTGCGGCGGACAGAAAAGTAGTGTCTTTCTTTTTGCCGGAAGTAAAATGCGTCCTATAGACTTGGAAAAACTTCAGTTGCTAAATGTGCGTTGTACAATGAAATGCACGAAATCCTACGAGCGTTTTGTGGTCCAACTTATTCTGTGATTCCAGCCAATGTCAGGCATGCCGATTCAACTTTTTTTATATTTGGCTTCGCTTACCTAGTCAAGACAGGAAATTTAATCAGAGTTGTGAAAATCCCCAGGGCTATATTCAGAATGAAAAGTGGCGAGTGAACGTTGCTTTCGATAACTTCTCGGTAGGCCAGTACAGTTATATGGGACGGGGTACAGTGAGTGAAAAAAAATCGATAAAATTAGGTTTTAAAATACAGGCTGGGCAAGAGCAGAAGGGCGCAAAAAGTTGTATGTGGTTAGTCAACCTCTGAGCGCGGTAAGCGCGAAGTCTGAACGAGGTTCTTCTGGGCGCATAGGGTCCGTTAATTATGCAAAAATTTATACTTTCATGAACCTTCCTGAAGTACATTTTGGATGCCTTCAGAAGTCCGCTATAAAATATCGAAAAGATCATATAGAATTATTCCATCTGGGCAAAGATTGAATGAGGCTCACGTCAAAGTCGTAAAAGATCCATTTGTGGCCGCCGACTGCAGTACTTTTCCCACTTAATTCGTTCAGTCTGGCAAACGGAGGTCTACTCTTTTTCCTTATAACCGTGGGGTCCAGCATAGTTTGATCTTCTCTTCCTAACTCTTTTCAATTCCCACTGATGATCTGTGGTCGCTCAAGGACTGCATGTATGTTGAGTATGTTGGTGATATGGTTGTTGGCCATTTTTTAAAAAGTCAGACTATTCTTCCGTTCCTGAAGGATGGTTTTGATCATAACATTTCGTAAGTGTTGGGAAATCGTCTTATGTTTGACGATCAGAAATCAGTTCAGCGTGTTTCGACTGCGACTCTCTCTCATTACCGAATAATCTGACACTCCTTCCAATGAAGTATCATCTTTCCGGCATTTTGGTATTACTCTGTCGTCAAATCTCTCTGCCTCCATACCGATATCTGCTTTCTTAAAATTCGTGAAATTGTTTACATCATGCAATGCCTACTTTCTTATCACACTCCTCGGGCCTTAGTTTGGCAGCTTATAAATGCCTGCCTTCTTCCTCTCATTCTTTATAGTACTCCTGTTACATTTTCTGCTTTTCTCAGGAAGGATCCGGCCCTCGACTGCTGCCTTCTGCTGCATGTGTTTCTTATGTCATGCCAGCTGATATCATTGTAAGACGACATTTTGCAAACGGTCAAGTGATTGGTTGATCGGATTCTGGATGATTTTGTCCGTCTCCTTCAGTCTACAGCAGGTGGGCTAACTCATGAAATGTCAACCGAAATTCGAAATGCGTTTTCGTTTCGAAGAGATTAATTAAGTAGGGTTGTAAAACTAATCATCCTACTGCATAATTCTATAATATTTCAATCAGCTTAGGATTCCGGCTTTCGAATGAACGTCCTTCCGTCTGCATGCAAAAACCACATTCTGTAAAAAATGACTCCTTACGTAGCACGAATTTCTCTCGTTGATGTTCGATGCCCCTAAAAGTCCAATTATATTTCATGGAAAATACGAATAAAAATATTCATTCCTTTACTCATTCGGTAGAAATTTACGGTTTCCTCCAATTTTACACTACACGGATGGGTATTATTCGGTTTTCAAGAACTTTTCCAATTCTAGAATAATTTGAACCCATTCTGCCGTCACGCTTACATTGTGGGTTTTTAAACTACAACCCATGTATTTTCCGCGTACGGAAAACCACACATTTCTCTACGGTAATGAGGGGAGATTATATGGGGTTCATAAAATTTAGCATTGGATTTGATCCATATTGTTAAATTTACAAGCCACATTGGTAAATGCAGAGACATGACGTTTTATGAACAGCCAGTTCACTGTATTTAAAAGTCTCACAACAAAAAAACTCTTTTTAAAACCGAATTATGTCCCTCTGTCGAGTATAAAATTGAAAGAAAACGTAGAGTTCTATCGAAAGAACGGATGAATAAATACTTTTATTCATGTTTTCCATGAAATATAATTGGACTTTTAGGGGCATCGAAAATCAAAGAAACAAATGCTTGCTACTTATGTAGTCATTTTTTACAGAGTATAGCTTTTGCATGCAGCTGGAAGGAAGTTCGTTCAAAAGCCGGCATCCTGAGGTAACTGAATTATTATAGAATTATACTGCAGGCGAATTAGTTTTATAACCCTACTTAATTAATCTTTTCGAAACGAAAACGCATTTCGGAATTTCAGCTGGCATTTCATGAGTTAGCCCATCTTCTGTAAATAAATTGCTACAGTTTCCCGCCTATCCGCCATGGCCTTTGGCGTATTCGTTGTTGTAAATCGGAATATGGACGTTCCCGGTTATCAAATCGAACACGGTGGCCTACGTTTAAACAGTTTGAAATTCGGAAATTGAGATCTGAACTGTCTCTATAATTGTTGTACAGTCTTTTGTAAACCCATGTATTCTCTTGGCGTTTATTTATTTATATTCTAATAGTCATGGATGGAGGAAGTTTTTTCCGAAAATTTCGGCATAAGGCGTGCAAAAAGTGTTTTTCTTTCTCGTTTTCTCACTGTTTGCTACAATTTCCAGGACGAAGTTCGCCCTTACGTGAGCACATCGATTGGCTAGGGATTTTTTTAATGCGCACATTCATATGCTTTTCCGCAAATTCTCCTCGTTGAAATCTGACATTCCTGGGCGCGGGGATTAGCTCAAGGTATTATTCCATACTTACTACTTTAGCACCAATTGAGCAGTATTATGCGTTTTGAAAATGTATTTAGACAATTCGGTCCATCTTTTTCCAATTTTAATTTTATAAGCGAGTGCAACTCTTAAGTGTCCCGAATGCACATCCATCGACGGTACCGACCCTTCGCGTTGGTACGAGCACCTTGGTCACTCTGTAGGCCAAAGGCTTACCGGCTGAAGCATTTCTATGACCGCAAAATGGGTTTGTCTGACGGGCTTGCAGATTGTGTAGCAAAATGACAACCTATGCGGCATCATTGTACCACCCTTCTCTCATCTTTCCATCAGCCAATCAACCCATGGAGACCTGACTGCAAGAATCAAGTTAAGTATGATATCTTTCTCGTTATCGAACGGGATCAGATGATGAGACCCTGAGAACGTCTCAAGACTGCCTACTTGAACACCCAGTTTACGGTGAAAGAGGAAGAAAACAGGCAGCTGGCCTTCCTTCATGTCCTCACCTGCCGCAAAGATTATGATGGCTTAAAAACTAAAGAGTTCAGGCAAGCGGCCAACGGAACGAAATTCGAGTACCAACAGCAGCTCCCCCCTCCCCAATCAGCCACAAACGCAGTCGCGCTGGGGCTCTGTGTCGGCGTGTTGAGACACAATGCAGTGAACCAAATTACAATATCTTCGGTGAGTGCTCAGAACAGCTGGCTATTGGCACAATCGCTTACAGACAGAAGGCAACTATCTGGCGCTAGGTCATGAAACCAAAGGACCCACTGCCACAGCAGGAAAGGAATAGTGCAGACCGGAGGCCACCATGAGGCGTCAGGTGATGAGACCAAAAGACCCACTGCCACGGCAGGAAACATCTGGAGTCGTTTGCCGGATCTGGTGCAGTTGCTGACAAAGCAACTACGTCGGCGAAACTGCAAGACTGCTCCGAAAGCGAATTTCCGAACACGCGGCAGCAGTACGGAGAAATGACGCCAACTCTCAGGTCGCGGCCCATTCGACGAGACCCGGCCACACATCCAAGTTCGATGAGGCCGAAATTCTCGCGAGAGGGGATAATCGTGTGAGCCGCGAGCTGCTTGAGTCATGGTTCACGGGACCTCAGTCTATCAACAAGTGCAACGACATCCCCACTCCATATTCCGTGCTGAGGCATAAGCTAGCCAAAGTAATTGACCACTCAGGGAGCGCGCAAGCCGGTGAGCCAAATGGCCGAGCAATCATCACGCCAGCATCCAACACGGGTGATGACATTTCGGCAAATAACAACTTGCATGCCGGCCATCAAGCAGTTAGCGCACCAGCGGGCAACAATCCTTGATGAAGGGGAGTGCGGTTAATTGCTATAGGTATGCGGTAGCATAGCGACTGCATCCTATAAATATTGTAGCTTCCTGTGCACGAGTCACCCTTTTCTGTCACTGTCTCTGATGATGGATTCAAGTGAGAATCCGAAACGTCGGGCGAATAAAGCCCTTGTTCCAGCGATCGCTTCCTCTTCTGATCATTTGTGAGTAAAGCAACTGTGCCGGCAAAACTGGGACACACCTCCGGACGCGAATGGCTGCGTGCACAGCAGTAGCACCAGCCGTGCGGAGAAATAACGCCAGCTTCCGAGCCGCGGCTCATTCGACAGGGTCAGGTCACATTTGAGGCCGATAGTCTCGCGAGAGGTGACTATTGCGTGAACTGCTTGAGATATGGTCCAGGGGAACCCAGTCTATTAACAAGTGCGACGACCTCCTTCTCTATGATAAGTGCAGAGACTTGGTCTGGGCAGAGTAATTAGCCATGCAGGGAGCGCGCAGAAAAACACTGTTCCCAGCGCAAGTGTCGGCGAACAGATGGCAAAGAAATCACGTCAAGATTAAAAGGGAAGTTGTTGATTTTTAGGTATGCAGTGAGACAGCAACTGCTTCCCACAAATACTGCAACCCCTTATGTATGAATTACCCGTGTTTTATACTGTCTCTGGTGACGAGTCCGAGCATGAATTCGAAACGTCGTGCAAATAAGGTCTCTGTCACAGACATCGCGTCTGCATCATCTCAACTGTTTCCTGGGGTTCGCGTTTTCGCTTGTATCGTTAGATTCTGCCTTGTACTGCCCGTTTTAAATTCTGAGCCTACTGCTGACAGGGAATACCTCGACACGAATTACTCAGATGGCCATTTAACGTCCACATATTGCGAATTAACTTAGCACCAAAACACATGCCTGTGAAGTTAAATGACGAGAATTTATGCGCTCTACTTAAGGTAATAAGTCCGGGAATCAGTCCCTGCGAGTGCGGCCTGAGAGGTCGCCAGTCGTATGCGCCAGTTCTGGACAGACGACGCAACAGCCACCAGTGCCGTGTCATCGACAAGCTTGGATACACGCTGGCTCACAGGTTCTGGCCTTCTGGGAGGATACGCTTGTCTATTAGCCAGCCAATCACAGCGAATGGTAAGGCGCGCAGTTGGCGCCTGTCTGCCAAGTTGTAGGAAAGAGGGCGCCGAACCGTCGAGTGGGCAGTTAAGACGCCGTCACTGGAAGCGACATGGGTGCAGTATTGCCTGGCAAGACAGTTATGAAAGCATTCAGACATTGGTTGAGCTCTGTCGTAGTGTCCTTTGCCGCAAGGATCAGTCGAGATCGCTGAGGCATGTCCTGCACGAGGAACTTAATTCGCCGCCGTTGTGTCGTTTCATACAAGAAAGCGAGATGTTGGTGGACCATACTTACACACCTATGCAGAGATATATGCTCATCTGAGGGGAAACTAATAAAAATAATTATTTATAAGATTGAGCAAGCAGTTGTGGATTAAACTGAAAGGTGTGTAGTCATTAGTAATGGCGTCAGTGGAGACCTTAGTGAATGAGTTCATGACCTGTCTCCTATTCGGCGCTGACAGAGAGCTACTGTGATTGTTTTTTTTATTTCAAAAGACAGGCCATTTTATTCCGAAAACCCCAAAATGACGAAACGAAGTTAAGGTATGACCTTTCAGCAAAAATCTAACCACAAGCAAAAGTGTGTGATAAAATGAAAAAGGAATTTATTATCTTCCTCCACAGACATTCTAATTTCCGTACAATCTAGTAGATATATAATTTTTTCAGTGATGAATTGTTTTCATAATCTGCCGTTTTTTTTCGGCCTGCTTTCAGTACTCGTCATGGAACGGGTATTCCGGGTGCTTTGCGATGCTAGGAAGGTTGGTAGGTATTGGAGAAAGCAAATTTACCAAGGTAAGGAGAAGAGTCGAATGTTTTTCCCACTCGTGTTCAGGATTCGCATCTCATCTTCCGTGAGTTCGAAGTCGAAAACCTGCAATGGGATTTAAATAACTGGCGTATTTAGACTTTCGCTAAGACTACTATTAGAGTGGATTATATAAATCACGTGTGTTTAAGTTAGGTAATCTCCTAAGAGTTGGCGTGACTTACGTCAATATTTTGTCTGATGCGTCCAGCATTTATGCTCCCAGGTATGACTATAAGTCCACGCTGCAAAGCATGGCGAAGGAGCACTTGGGCTGGCGTTTTAGAGTGCGCCTCTGCAATCTTTACCACGTAGTCCTCTTGCAGCGGTGATGGGATAGGTGTGGGTCTAAAAGAGTAAATCAAAAACTAAGGCATGAAGTTGTTTCTGGACACACTGAAACCCCGTGCGTTAAAAGCTCACAGAAAATTAAACGTCACTTTTCTTAAGGAACCAGGATGGCTGGTTTTTTCCTATGAACCTTGTTTAAAATAACCAAAACCTCCTACGCACACTTCCACTAGAAAAGAATAGAAAAAAATCAGTATTACTTCTTCAATGGGCCTATTTAAAACATACAGTCAGTTACCCATCTGAAGCGATGTCAACTAAAATTATGAAACGTACATTCGACTAGAAAAAACTGCTTGAGTGGAATCATATTTCAGACAATTCAGCAAAATCCGTAATACGTATAAAGGTGAACACTTGAGTAGCATGATTTTTCATTTTGATTTTCAATGCCACTATTTATTATAATATCTTTTACAGAAAACATAAACAGAAATAATCCGCTTGTATTCATTTTTGCGGGAAATCACGCCTTTTTAAAATCAAATATCCGAATAAAAGGCATCTTTCGATGTTTAAGAACTTTATAATTATGAGATTCTTTGAAACCGTGAAATTTCCACTTTGATAACATGTTATCTGTCCGTTTACTAATGCTCGTCATGAGGTATACCACAGAGTCAGCATGAATTGCAAAGTGCTATGAGCCCCATATTATATCACCCTACTGGAATATGGGAATACTTGGCTTTCCGTACACAGAACGTATACCCATGGTAGACGGAAAACCTCAGACGGAAATGCAACGGGAGATCGGGATCAAAATTATGTGGGAAATGGAAAATCTTCTAAGGAACCTACGAATATCTTTCCTGTGTATTGAGTTTGAAGAATACGTTATTTGATAACGAATGAATATGAGGAAGCATATTTTTATTTATGGTTTCTTTAAAATATATCAAAATCTATAGGAACATCGAAAGCCAATATAAAAAATGGAAATTGATTAAGTAATCACTTTAACTGCAGTCCAGTTTCTACGACGTGAGGACATTGTAGGAGGCAAAAGCAAGTCCCGGCACGTCTGAAATATTTTGGGATAATGTTGCATAATAAAAAACTAACTTAAGAACCTAATTTCAAAACTCATTTTATAATTTTGATTAACATTTCATGGGATCGGTTACTGACTGTACATCCACTTTACTCAAACACTTTGAAAAAAATAAAGTCCGACAGTCCACCGGAAAGAAAAGGAGACTTGGTAACAGTATTTCGAAAGTGACATACCGAATAAAAACGGGCGAACCAAACGGCGCGTATGCGGTCACTTTGATTTCTTTGCTTTTCGCGTACTCCACCATTTTACTGTTCATCCAGTTGACGGAGACTTCGATCTGGTTAACAACAGGCCTTATGCGGCACACTTTAAGAAGTCGTTCGATCTGACTTTTGTTGAAATTTGATACACCAATAGACTTGACGAGTCCTGCGTCAACAAGCTCCTCCATGGCCTAGAACAATTTAGAATCATTTTAGCAATCATTAGTGGTCAATAGCTTACTGGTTTTCGTCCTATACCAAATTCGTTGTCTGAAAAGGCAGAGAACTAGTGATCCAAAGGCTCTGAACAGCCTTGACCCAAGGATAATAATGAAAGCGCTGGCTACATATAATCTTCCAATTTCGTTACATGCTGGTAGCCTACACCGATCCATGATGCAGGACGGGAAAAATCTTTACTGACTTGTCTTTAACTGATAAACAAGGCCGCACACATGAGATTCGAACTAGCCAGTTGAACATGCGACATCCCACTAATGAACGAACTGGCTTGCCTCAGACTGACCGTAATCAGACGTGCATCGATCTATCCTGATTGCAGGCAAATAATTCGTAAACTGCTACTCAAACGCCCCATGCGTTGTCTGTGAAGACTTAGAATAACTTACAGAAGTGACTGGAACGAAGCGTTGGCATCCACGAACTAACAAACCTACAACTGATGTGATATCAAAGTCGTTCTTAGAATCACAACAATGTAATGGCCGATTGAAGAAAATTTAGGGAGTAAACGTAGAGGCATCAGCAAATAAACCCAAAATGAGATCTACAGTATGGTCAGCTTTGTCAATTAAACTTAACTTTTTAAATTCAATTACTCATCAGGGACTCGAGAAAGGCTGCTGTATCCAATGCCTAGAAATAATTTAGATTTCCGCAGTATTCGTGCAAAAGTCACAAGGAGGAAGTATTTGCGCCTTGATATGCGGATGTTTTATAGTTCAAAAAGGTGTATCAATAAAGATTGCTTTATTTCTTCGTCAGTCAAAGGCTGGTCGAAAAAACCGACTATTATAAAGAAGCTGCTAGCCCATAAGACTCAAATACGCAGGCCGAATAAAAAGTTGTTGGAAAACATAATTTGCAAGCGGAGGTCGTGGAAGGAATCTGCGAATTCTAAGATAGGAGCACTAATTAAAGCCTTATAAGGTAAAATCCAATTCTTTAGTAAAATTTCCGCGGACGTTTGACTTTTCACAAACAGGAATTGTGACTACAACTATAGTTGTTTCCCGGTATTTTTACCGTTAGGCATCCGTATGGTCACAGTTTTGGCGGAACCCGAATCCAAAAATTACGAAATCCTGAAGGCATAGTCCTTGGTTCTTTTAGTACGGTTACGACAGTAAAGTATTGGAAAAAGTAAAGAAGACAGATAGAGCAAGACTAAGTTTTCTATCTAATCTGTTCCTAAATATGAGCTATTGAAAAATCACACTAAAGTAACTGTTCTCTATATTTCTGTGAGCAGTCAATGTTAAGAAATGGGTAGTCCTATGGGAAATGTATGTCTAAAAGGGACTAATTTTGTTCCCAATGCGTAATGCTCTTTACGATCATCGATAAGCATTACAGAAGTAAAAAAAACCTGACCTGTTCCATAAAGTTCACATAGATAGCCAAACAGTCTTTAAACAATACAATGGCGTGGATGACTGGTGTTCGTCTTAGTCGACAAACATAATTTATAGTAAAGTCATAGCCTAGCACAACCGCCATTAGAAAAAGGTTGGAAACGTGGGACTCGTTTAACAGGTATGAATAATTACTTAGTGACAATAAAGTTGATATATCGACTTATAAGTGGACGGAAGGACACGTCAAGCATTGGCTTCCTCTTTAAGGTGGAGCGCTTGGTGCTAAAACTCACTATCTACCTTCTATGTTTCTTCCAACGGGACATCCTCATACTCCATACAATTTGGGTCATCCTTTGAAAATGGGACATTCAGATTGTTTTGAAAAACACAGTCGCGTAGACGACAAGTACCCGCCTAAGTCACTGAACTTAGTTTATGGTGGGGTTCTAGCCTGACACAGCCTTCATTAATAAAAGGTTAAAAACGTGGAATTCCTTTAACAGGTATGAATAATTACTTAGTGACCTTAAAATCAATAAACGGACCGGAGGACGCGTCAAACACCGTGCTTCTCTTTAAGGTGGAACACTTGGCGTCTAGATTCATTATTTACCTTCCATGTTTCTTCCAAAGGGACATCTTCATACTCCAAACAATTAGGGTCATCCTTCGAAAATGGAACATCCGGTTTTATCTGTAAAGGAGAAGTTCGTTACTTCTGCAGTTACCTTAAACGAAACAGGCCAGTGCACGAGGTAAAGGTCCAGATATGCCAAACCTAACCTATTTAATGAACCTTCACATGCCGGACGGACATCCTTGGCTCGATGTTCGCTGCACCATAACTTAAATTTTGTGAAAAAGAATAAAACGCACTCTTACTTTTGAGGTAATGAAAATATCTTCGCGCTTGATAAGTCCATCCTGTATCGCTTTTTTGATGGCTGAGCCGACAGCTGGTTCATTTTGGTAAAATGCAGCGCAATCAATGTGCCGATATCCAGCTTCTATTGCCCACGTCACGGCCTTCTCTACATCTTCCGATGGTGACTAGAAAGTAATGCTCGGAACGAAAGAATTTACCATAAAAGTCCCAAGACCCAAAGCGGGCATCTTTTTTCCGTTATTTAGGGTGACAAAAGTCTGTTTCGACGAAGACATGACGACAAAATGCACGTCACACCGGATGTAAGCCGTTTGACAGACGGCCAAGGTCGAGATAAGACAGATGATTTCCTGTGATACATTAAAAGTAATGTAGAAGAGTTTTACAAACGTGCGTACACATATCCGAATAACACAAAGCCTATGTGAGATTCATCTACGATTCTGGAAGAGCCGCCATTTGTAAATACACATGTGGGGATGTAAACAGGCAAAGATTGAGTGAACGCGGTCCTTGAAAGTGCGTTCATTGGAACGGATTCATCTCCGATATCGTCCACAATCATGGGAACCTTTGTCTATCAGCCCCGAAAGGAACTTATAGTCCTGTATCTTTTGTTGTTTAAGCAATACCAGCTGGCTTTATATGGAAGTAAATGGTCTGCATGGCATAAGGGTTTAACGGTTATCCAATAAATATCGTAAAAGACTTTCTCTAACGCCAGACGCATCCGCAAGATTCCAGCCCCACAGAAGATGCCAGTATAGACCTTGAGTGCAGCACTTTGTACAGTAAACGGCCTCGATAGTGAACAGCTGCAGAAAGAAATAATTTTTCCCACTTTGTGTGCTACTCAGTCCTGAATATATGGTGAGCATAGGGATCGACGAAGGGCAATCGTACTAATGAAAGTAAGCTGGATGTCAGTCAGCATGACTTGTTGTGCCTTGCATTTTCGAATGCACTTCAAAGTGAGCCCTTTTATATAGGTACTAAATTAAACGGTTCGCGAACAACACGAAACGGGAACGGCAGTTTCTCAAAACTTGGCCTACCTAGACAGGCAGCATAAACCTTTCTGCTGACCTGAACATTCACCGCCATGTTCTGCAGATACGGCTAAACCTATGCTCTGAAGTTCTAGGGTCGGTTATCCATATCCGGCAGCTTGAAGTATAAATGACCGGTTACCCTACCTCCTAGTCAACAATCTTGAGGGCTTCGGTTGATCCTACTCCAAGTCCTACCCCTTCTTATCCACGTCAGAATTTCTCGATGCCACAAAATTTTTTGCGAAACCGGATGATTGCATCCGGACCATTTGCTCCGTGGGCAGCCCAGAACTGGACGATGTAGCCCACTTCCCTCAAAAACTAACAGCCTTCCCTTCAAACTTTTTGTTTTAAATGCCAGATCCTTGCTTAATAAAATGCCTTTGCTTCAGAATCTGGTGTTCGTCCATTGTTCAGATGTTGTTTTAGTATCTGAGACGTGGGCATCAGCCTCCGTAGCTGACTCCGAACTCTCGCTTATAGGCTATAATTGCATCCGAAATGATCGCCAAGATAGCCGTGGTGGGGGCATCTGCGTCTACGCTAAGTAAACACTTACATTTTTGCCGCTTGACCTCCCACATTTTTCCGCAGTAGAAGGCAGCTGCTGGCTCCAAGTTGCACTAAAAAATAAGTTCTCCTTACTCGTTGGCTGCGTCTATCGTGCTCCCAACGCCAACGACAATTTTGATCGTTTACTCTCACAGGCATTTCATGCTGCGGCCGACTCAAGCTTTAAGTGTCAATTGATTGCGGGTGACTTTAATCTTCCCGAAGTCCGCTGGTCTCCGCCTTCAGGCCCAAGAAGGTTCGAAGACTTTCTTAAGGCTGTAGATGTTGGGCTGTGGAATCAGGTTGTCGATTTTCCCACCCGAGGCCCAAGTATACTTGACCTTATTTTCTGTAGAGGCTGCTTGCCATCGTCAGTGTCATCCCTAGGCCCACTCGGGGGCTCAGACCATGACATAGTTGTTTCAACGTTGGAATTCGAGGCTGACAAAACGTCGTCCCCAAAGTATAGCTTTTTTCGCAATTTCCGATCAACTCGCTCAACCGAATTATTAACACACCTTAATTCCTACGACTGGACTGATTTCTTCCTTAGTTCGGATGTAAATGTTTGCACTGCAAATCCGTACGAAATTTTAGATCCGCTTATTTCTCGTTTTGTCCCCCGTAAGAAAATTATTAATGTTGGGGTTGAGGTTTTCCTACCCTTACCCTTTCGTCGCAGATTGCGCAGGCTTTATCGTCGTTTCCATCTTCAGAACGATGTTTCTGTCCTGCCCTTGATTCGTGATATTTTTGATCGAGCTAAGAGATTGTCTGAAAAGAAAAAACAGCTAGCCGAAGAGGTCCACTTTGCCGAAAACCATTCGTTAAATGTCTCGAAACTTTTCTCTAGAAAAATACGAACTCATAAAAAGACGCAGCATCCCATCCTCCGAGACGCTCTCGGAAATCCCATAGTTGATACCCAGGTAACCGCTGATAGCTTCAATGATTTCCTGTCCAAAACGTTCATTGAAGACTCGACCACTCCGCTTCCGACCATCCAGCCATTGACCGGGGCAGTTCTAGAAACTATAACTTTCACTCTTTGGGATGTGACTGTTGCGATTCGGCGTTTTCGTCAATCTTATAGTCCGGGCCCTGTTGGTGTCCCAGTAAGCATTTTAAAAGCCGATGCAAACACGATCTTCCCATCCCTCTTATGCAAGATATTTAATCTTGCTCTTGAAACTGAAACCTATCCTACCTTGTGGAAGGAATCACACATTCTGCCCATTCCTAAGAACGGCAAATCTACATCATTCGATGACTTTCGGCCAATAAACACCCTCCCCGCAGTTTCGAAGATCTTAGAGACATTGATCAAGGATAAGATGATGCGCCACTTAACAGTGAATAACCTACTGAGTGTTGCTCAGCATGCATTCCTCAAAGCTCGATCTTGTGACACCTGTCAACTCTCTTTCTTTGACTATGTTCTCCAATCTAGGGACAATGGTTTGCACTTTACACAGTATATTTAGATTTCAATAAGGCTTATGATCGTGTTGATCATGCTCTTCTTCTCTTGAAACTGTCCTCTTTCGGAATAGGTGGCAAACTTTTGCATTTTATATCCTCTTACCTGGGCACTCGTACACAAAGAGTTAAGATTTCCAATACTATCTCCAACCCCACACGTGTGAGGAGTGGAGTCATTCAGGGTAGTGTACTCGGCCCGCTTTTATTTTGCCTTCTCGTTAATGATGTACCCGATTAATTTCAGAATGGTAAGCCGTTCATGTATGCCGATGATCTTAAAGTTGCATATCAATATAGGCCGGCAGATCATGACATCTTGCTTGAGCTCCTAAAGAGCGATCTACAGGCTTTCGCCCAGTGGTGGCGCACATGGCGCCTTTCTCTTTCTTGGCATAAGTGCTCAGTCATGGTGGTTGACGACGACCACCAACCTCAACTTAGTATTGAAGGTCGCGTCATAAATGTGCCTGGGGTTATGAAGGATCTGGGCATATCATACTCCAAGAGGCTCAATCTCTCGGAGCACTGTGCCATGATAGTCTCCAAAGCACCCAGAACGACCGGGGTTATCCTCCAAAACTTTAAAACTAGGGACATCAGAATGCGCCTTTACAACATGTACGTTAGACCTGGTCTGGAATACTGTTCGTTTTTATTTAGCCTCATGCGTGCTACTGGGAGGAAGAAAATAGGATCCGTTCAACACTTTTTTACCAAGAGAATTTTAACCCCGGAACATCGACATTTGTCTTACCAAGAACGTTGCCGGCTTACAGGCCTCGATCCTTTATGGTTCCGTAGATTACAAAATGGACTATTTTTGCTATTTAAACTCTTATATAATCACACATTTAACCCACTCACCTCTTTAAGACATCATATCCACCCACGACGTAACAGTCACCGTGAGGTCTTCTTATTTCTGCCTCTGGCACGTACTGTTAAATATCATCGGTTCTATTCTGTAAATGCAATTGCTATTTGGAATAAACTACCCATGAGTGTGAAAACTCTGCAAAATTATCGTTTATTTAAGAGAACTATTACTCGATTTCTGCACTCAGAAAAGCTCCCACAAATTTTGGGTTTTGAATCCACTGATCGACTGTACCGTAGCGATGGCGTTTGTGGTCTCTGAACACTATGGCCGGTCTCACCAGCTGTTCCTCAACGCCTCTACTGTGACGTTCCCCAACTTCATGAAAGGAATTGACGTCCGATGATACCCGATACCGTGCAACCCCCTCCCCCCCTTCTTGACGGTCGAAAATCTACCGCCAGCAGTTTTTTTCTCCTGAACCCTCCAAACCATAAAAACCAACACCAACTATATTTTTATTCTTCAGGAGTTTTTTTTCACTGCTGGTCGGATTTGTGTTAAATCGCTTCCCTTGACAATGCCTGTAAACTGGCATTTAATAAATTAAATTTAAATTTAAAAATTTCCATCTTATAATGGTCAGAGGCGTTCATTAAACCAAAGAAATGACAACAGTATTCGAGGATTGGAAGAACAAACATTTGATAAAGTCTTAGCTTCATTTCCGGAAGGAAAAAAATTATGAGATATGAATACACATATCTGCGTGGCTTTTGCGGAGATTCTATCTGCATGAGGTGATAAGGCAAATTTATTTGTATAACCTAGACCTAGATCCTTTATGGTGAAGCTTTCTGAGAGTGGGCTATTCTGAAAAATTATGGGACCCGGAAGTTTGGCAGGACCAAAAGACATGAAACTACACTTGGATGATTAAAACTCTATCTGCCATATTGAGCCCCATCTGCTTAAACGTGGTAAATCGGCATTAATTTTATCAGCAAAAACATTTGCGGTGTCCCTAGAATATGAGTAAACACACCTGAGGTCATCGGCATTAATAAGAGTTTGCGAATTTCCGAGTTCAGTCGAAAAATCATTGATGTAAAGGAGGAAGAGTAGCGGACTCATAACCGTGCCTTGAAGTACGCCACTCGTTATCAAGTAAGGTGTCGAGTGGCTATTACCGACCATGACTTTCTGATATCAGTTGGATAGATAGGGCCTGATGAAGTCGAGTAGAGGAGGCCGGATGCCGAAAGCTTCTACTTTTACTAAAAGACGTCTATGGGACACCTTGTCAAAGGCTTTGCTAGGATCAAGGTAGATAACTACTACTGACTGCTGCGCATTACGAAGAGAAGTGATTAGGTCAAGAGATGTTAAGTGGCAAGTTTCGCAGGATCGTTCAGGTAAAAATCCATGCTGACTAGAACTCGGAAGCCGATTAGCTAGACAGAAGTCAAGAATTTCATTCGAAATAATCCTTTCAAGAAGCTTTGCTAGAGACAATATTTTGTGCACGTCCCGATAGTTATTAACATTGGACCGAGATCCACACTTGAAGACGGGAATGATAATTTACGTCTTCCAAGTTTCGGGAAAGAATCCTTTTGAAATATAACCTGAGAATAGATGGCTAAGCAATATGGGAAGTTTGGATGCTTGTTAAATAATCGAATTTTGAATCGTATATATGTATATATATATATATATTGAAGGTTTACAGGCACAGCCCTTGATGACCCTATTTATGTACAGTGCTTTCGCAGATTCATACTCAAAAATTAAATAAAATTGCAGGCATTTAAAATGTGATTGGGTCACAGTTCAATCGTAATCATAAGGTAGTGCATGGGGTCACTGTAAATTAGTGCGGAATATTGTATATGACAGATTTTACAAAACTGGCTGTGCATAGTCATGCTGTACAAGCCGATTTCTGTCGAAAACTAGACGAGCAAGTTTTCTTTTAAACACACAAACTGTGTCAGCCGTCACCATCTCGATTGGAAGCGAGTTCCACGGCCTGACAACCCGCTGGCTGAAAGAAAATTTTCGTCGGTCTAAACGTGTTCGCTCATTCCCGACTTTGAATGCATGGCCGCGTAGTTGGTTTGTACGGGCGAACTCAAAGAAGTCCTCTGCTCTTAATGAGCAACCCTGGCCGCGAACAATCCGGAACGTCCAGAGTAGACTGCAGTTTATTTGTCTATAAGAGAGAGGGAATAGGCCAAGCAAATTTAGCCTCTCCTGATAAGACAAATGCTTTAGACCATCGACCATCTTTGTCGCTCTGCGTTTCACCTGTTCGAGTAAGTTGATATCCTTTCTCATCCATGGTGAGGCTGCTGGCATTCCATACTCTAGATGAGGTCTTACAAAGACACCAAAGAGTCTTTCGAAGAGTTCGGGAGGAAATATTTTAAATGCACGTCTGATCCAGTGTAGAGTACTAGTTGCCTTCTGGACCATCTTTCTGCAGTGTTCTGATGGCGATAGATTTGTGGTCGTCCATACACCCAGATCT
>CACRXP010000052.1:0-14467 GCA_902702965.1 Spirometra erinaceieuropaei | reverse complement strand
CCAAATATTTATATGGATGATAACTGCCGAAACTTCGAGGATATATGGATGAGGCTACGTATGATGAAACGATTTATGAAAGCTGCAAATATTGGTGGACCAGACAGCACAATTTATACTAAGCAAGTTTTACTCAATACCAAAATGCAAACTAGAAAAAACGGGCAAATGACAATTTCGTAGGTGGTAAAACAGAACTATGACTAAATCTGAATTGGATAATGAGGCTATGTAGGATGAAATAGATAACAGTATAATTCTCAATAAACTGACGATGAAAGCCGTCAGTGGAGACGGTTTATCGTTTAAATTATAATGTTAATCTATATTTTTACAAGGAAAACCTTTTGTTTATGCAGGTAAGACTTGATAGGATTGAGGCTATGTTGGGTGAAAACCTGCGACAATAGATTTCTGCTTTATGACAAATCGCAGAAACACGACAGGAAGCGAAGAAGACTTATGACAAAAAATAGAAAATTTCGTCAGGTCTACACTGGAAAACTGTGCAAGGGATTAAGAAATTGAATCCAAAAATATAACTTTCACTTATCTTTTCAAAATCGTGCTGCGCGCGCTGACCTTTGTTCGGAATCAGTAGTAAGGTGTTTTGCAAAGGACGCACTAAGCAACTCCGCCTTGTCAGTGTCATCGATGAGGAAGACTTTGTTATTATTTAGCAGGGGTGGAAATTCGTGGCCACGCTTAGAGGAGACCTGATGACGGAGAATGTTAACGACGGATTTGCTAGGGTTCGAATCATTGAGGGCAAGTGATTCCCCTTGCCTGTCGCGCGCTTGGCGCATCCTTGAGGCCATTTCAAAAATCTCTGTGATTCTAAGATGAACGGATAAGGAAGTAGTGGCTAGGTCACGCAGCTGCCGTCTCAACGTTTATAGTCTGTTGTGAAGAAAATGAGAAACAAGGGAATCTGAAGAATTAGGCTTGAGATATCTTCGCGGCACAAACTCTAGTATGCCCTTGGAAACATTGGACATGACGTCACGAAGAATGGTGCATCGCTACAGGAGAGGAAGCCACACCAATCCAAAGATCTAATATAGTTATTTATTAAGTCGTTATCTACTCAGTCGTAGTTTATGTAAGTCCGAACGGTGCCGGTCTTTTTTGAAAAGGCAAGTGGTAAGCAGCAATGAATTAATACGTGGTCACTATCATAGAGGTCCTTTTGAAAGCAACAAAAAGAGGAGCAACGTCATTGGTAAAGATTAGACCTAAAGTGCGATTATCTCTTGTTGGTGAGCGCACCAGTTGAGACCACTAAGGAACTGCAAGTCTTCCAATTGTCGTTTGCTTCATCATGAAGTTTTTTTCTTTCACGATACCGCTGACACTTCTTCCCTCATGAGAAAATAGTCCCCGCTTCCAAACGTTTTCCTTCTATCTATCAGGCAAGATTGGTTTGAAAAACAGCAAATACTCGAACCACAGCGTAATGTGATCGGTTGACTCTAATGGTGGTCGGTTGTGCAGGTCTAACACACTTTCCTCCTCTCGGGTATAAATATAGTCAGGGCTGTTTGACTACTGTTTATCCCTGGCCCGCATTCCGTAGATAGCATTCTGGCAGAGAAGTTTTTTCGTTACCAATTGTAGTAGCTTCTGATGAAAGTTGTCTTGCAGCCTTTGCACACTCCGCGTTTTCCAATCAGCGCCTGGAGCATTAAAGTCTACAGCGATAAGGGCATCTTTCACCTCAAAAGCTTTGTACATTTCTGATACGGGAATAAGATCTGGGTCAGAAGTCTGGTTAGGCGAACGGTGCACGACCGAGAGCGTCAGTGTCGGACATAATTAGCAGATGTGGTAATGCTTAACAGTTCCACATCCCGTAATGGATTATGTACCGTAACCAAGGCGGACAGTTCGCATGTGACATAGATAATGTCTCCTCCCCCTCGGCTTGGTCTAGCTCTCCTGATTTGTTAGTATCTTCCAAGTGATATTTATGAATCAGTAGTATCTTCAGAAAGCCACGTTTCAGTGAAAGTCGCAATGCCAGGCTTATTTTTATCAACTAAGGCTCTTAATTCGGCGAGCTTGTTGAGCAGGCTTTGTACACTTGGGGAAATAACCTTCAATGACTGTTTTTTCGGAGAGGCCCGGCCTTCATTGAGACAAGTTTTGTCATTACATAACTTTTCTAAAGCTTCTTCCGGTTTATATACTTTTTTATGTTTCGCGCTAACCAGATAGGCCGATTTTTACTTCGATCTGTCTTTGTCTGATAGGCAAGATGCATAAATTCGCCTATAACTCCTTTGGCCAGGTTCCACTCGACATCTGGATGCAAGGTAAATGTGTCATGCCAGTTCACTATTGATAATTCACTTCTCATAACGCAAAATTTCTTCTCCAGAAATTTGGCCGAGGCTCAATCGTCTGCATTTATTTACTGTATAAACAGTATTCCCAAAACCGCACGGCATGGCCACTCTGACCAAGCCGTGGGATGGAAATGACATCTGACTGCATATCTGATACACACGTTTTAGGCTCATCTACTTTCTGGAATAAACCCCGAGCATTTGCTTAAAGAAGGTGGAGTTTTACCCGGCTAGATTTTTGAGCTATTTTTGAATCGAGGTTGTTGGATAAGTCATGTGGCCTATTCGATTCATTGTCCTATGTCAAGGCTTCTGCTGTTTGATCGAGCTAGACGTCAGTATGTTGATAATCTCTTTCCCCGGTTGACACGACAGATAGGAGCGTTCCTTTTTTATAATCTGGTTGTCCACTATAGTCAGTGTTGCAGGTTGTCTCCAGAGGGTTGAGCTCCGGCTATTTACAGTTCATCCGTTGAAGAACTTTATGCAGGACAAATTCGGGCAACAAAGGGATTCGCAAACTGTATCATGCCTGACGAAAATGAATAGGACCGATTTAAGGGTCTCATGCACAAACACACCTTTGGATGTCGCACAAGTGGGAGTTTGACGCAGTCGAACTATGATTTGTTTCAGTTGCTGTACGGAGGTATTCGGCATGCTGGTTTTCAAAGTGAAAAACTGCACAAATTCTTTTTTTACTAATCAAAATAATTTATATTCAAGACCCGTTGGGTCCGTTCGTAGCGAATTTTACAGGAATTGTAGAATTTTAGAACAGGTATACAGAATCTATACAGTATTTAATTCATAGTCATTGAATAAGTAGTGTGTTAGGAAGAATAATGAAAGAATAGAATAGAATGGGTTTATTGTAGCGCCCCTTGGGCACTGTCCGTCCCCTTTGAACTCAGGAAAAAAACCTAAAACAAACTCGTCAATTTCAACTGCACTTTGACTTCATTTGCTTCGGGTTTCTGGATAGCCAAAAGAGCGCGAATTGAGAGTTTGTTTTAAGTTTAAAAAAACCTCAGCTCTAAGGGAAAATGATAACAAAATTTTCAAAAAATAACGATATGTACAATATAAAAATTGAAGTTTGCAGTTTGGTAGTTTTCGGGGGCATGAGTAATATGTCCTTCATGGCAATTGAAGAACTTTGATATCGGCCTGACCTTGAAATTATTTTCCTGTTGGGTAAATTTCGGTGTGCTCTAGTTGCTGGTTGTCAGTCTATCTGGCCAGTGTGGCGGCCGAGGACGTCGAGGGTAGCACACACCAGAGAAAGGAAACGCAGATGAGAGATCCTGGCCGGGTTAGACCCTGAACGGAACTGTTAACACTTCTTGATACTCATCCATACACCGGGGAAGAAGGCAGATCGAGTAATTGAAATAGTGTAATGCATAACGAGATAAGCAAGGAAAATGTGTATAGTAACTGTTAACAACACAGGGGGATGAGTTACAGCTGAAGAATAACCTGTCTGGGTGAAGAGGCGATACCGACATGCCAGCTAAATAACCGGTGGGGAGCGAAGCGCTGTGGGCAACTGCAGGGGAGGGCCGAGGGAGGTGCCGATGTTGTGGGACGGAGAGCGAGGCGAGCGTTACGGTACGGTACGGTAAAGGGGGAAGGGATCGGCGGATGAGAGAGGAAGAGACACCGGCCATCTTCGCTGACACGCGGTTACGCCATCCCCATCCTAGGTCCTCGCGCCAAAAGTGTCACGGCATTCAAACAATACTGTTCAAGTTCAGGGGCGGTCGCACAGTTCCTACGTGTTTTTCAGGAGGCTTACCATCGTTGTCTGGACTAAGAGCTGGAAAAGATGAATATATATATGGAGTAAGAAGCATTCAATGGTAAGCCACCATCAAAACTGTCAAAGGCGCGCAGCTCAATTTCAAAGATAAGTGAAGCTCTGTATTTATCTGGATATTCTTAAGTAATTAATGCCTGTTTTTACATGAATCCCTTTTAAAAGTCGCCTTTCAGTATAAGGTAAAATTTTTTCCCAGTTTTGATTTACAGTCTGGCAAAATAGTCGTATTTTGTAAAAAATCCATTGTAGTGAATCCATTCCCTACTATCGCTCTCTAGTTTTTGTAGTTAAATAACAGTAAGACTTGCTATTCAGTGCGCTCTTCCGTACGTTGGAAACGTTTTGATCCTTCTCCTGTAACGAAAAACTTTTCCTGTCTGTAATGCCCCGCAGAGCACGTGCTAAAAGGCGAAAGCTTGCGGCCTCCCCACCGTCTCTCTGTGCTAAAATCGTGACTGAAGACATAGCCGGTGCCAGCGTATGTTCTTCGCCGTCTGCAGATCTCATTAACTCACAAATCCCTTTAGTACATGAAGAACCTCTCGACCCTTCAGTCGTCCAAAAATACGCCTCTGCTAGTCGTAGCAGGCCATCAGCCGGCGAAATAATCGATCGGCTCATTTATGGCGACATAAACAGCACTTCTGAAAAAGTGCTTGAACAAGCTTTTAAACTTATTGGGGTAATAAGTTCTGAAACTGAGGAAGGAATTAAGCGCAAGCATAATTTCGTACTGCGAAACATTCCGAGCCACTTATCTGCTATGGAGGGAGCGCATTTGTTCCTACAAAGTTGTGGCTTGAGTTTCAGTGTCGCACAAGCTAAGCGACTTCGCTCGCTTAGCCGTAATGCGCCGATACTAGTAACCCTTTTCTCCATGATAGAATTCGATTTTATCTTGTCGAGTAGGGAGATGACTAGAGACATCTACCGTAAATGGCGCTGCTCCGTTTTGCCAGACCTCACACCCCTGCAGCGAAGACTGGATAAACTAAAATCGGCAAAAACCAACATCAAGATAATGACACCTACTGTCAGTCTGAATAAGTCCTCTACAACACCATCTGCGGCATCTGTACATTACGGCATAGTCAATTCCGTAGGGAGTTCGACTACTTTTAATGCTGACCTCTTTAAACACACCACCACGCCTGGTATAAACACGCCTCTATCGACTCCCTCAGCAACCCCTAGTAAGCCTAAGCATGTGTCTAAGTCAAAGGCAAATCCAATTGCTGTCTCAGCCACTCGGACACCCAATAAATCCAGCACCATTGTAAAATCTTTTCCTCCACAATCGGCGAACAGTGCCTCAAATACCCCGACTCAAAACGTAGCGGGTTCGCAACTGCCCCCCAGCCCTCATATCGAGGCATTTAGGCCGAATATGTCGATCTTCCCACCGTTTAATAGACCTCTTGTTCCGATGGAAGCAGTGCGTCCCCCACCCCCTAACCTGTTTCCATCACGGCCGTTTTATCAATGAATTCGTCATACTAATGTCCATACTGGACCAGTTAACTCATCTGATCTTCAGTTTCGTTCCGGCAGAAATACGCTGCAGTATCTGGCCCGGGGATTTCCAGCTGAAAATAAGTTAGCTAACAATAGTTACCAGTTTACCCGCCCGTCAATCCGTCCCCCAAGTCCTACCCCTTTTTATCCACGTCAGAATTTTTTGATGCCACAAAATTTTTTGCAGAACCGGATGGTTGCATCCGGACCGTTTGCTCCGTGGGCAGCCCAGAACTGGACGACGTAGCCCACCTCCCTCAAAAACTAACAGCCTTTCCCTTCAAACTTTTTGTTTTAAATGCCAGATCCTTGCTTAATAAGATGCCTTTCCTTCAGACTCAGGTGTTCGTCTACTGTCCTGATATTGTTTTAGTAACTGAGACGTAGGCATCAGCCTCAATTGCTGACTCCGAACTCTCGCTTCTAGGCTACAATTGCATCCGAAATGATCGCTAAGATAGCCGTGGTGGGGGCAGCTGCGTCTACGTTAAGAAAACACTTACATTTTTGCCGTTGGACATCCCGCATTTTTTCGCAGTAGAAGGCAGCTGCTGGCTCCAGATTGCACTAAAAAATAGGTTCTCCTTACTTGTTGGCTGCGTCTATCGCCCTCCCAACGCCAACGACAATTTTGATCGTTTACTCTCACAAACATTTAATGCTGCGGCTGACTTAAGCTTTAAGTATCAATTGGTTGCGGGTGACTTTAATCTCCCTGAAGTCCGCTGGTCTCCGCCATGAAGGTCACGCCATAAATGTGCCTGGGGTTATGAAGGATCTGGGCATATCATACTCCAAGAGGCTCAATCTCTCGGAGCACTGTGCCATGATAGTCTCCAAAGCACCCAGAACGACCGGGGTTATCCTCCAAAACTTTAAAACTAGGGACATCAGAATGCGCCTTTACAACATGTACGTTAGACCTGGTCTGGAATACTGTTCGTTTTTATTTAGCCTCATGCGTGCTACTGGGAGGAAGAAAATAGGATCCGTTCAACACTTTTTTACCAAGAGAATTTTAACCCCGGAACATCGACATTTGTCTTACCAAGAACGTTGCCGGCTTACAGGCCTCGATCCTTTATGGTTCCGTAGATTACAAAATGGACTATTTTTGCTATTTAAACTCTTATATAATCACACATTTAACCCACTCACCTCTTTAAGACATCATATCCACCCACGACGTAACAGTCACCGTGAGGTCTTCTTATTTCTGCCTCTGG
The DNA here is from genome assembly GCA_902702965.1 of Spirometra erinaceieuropaei. Lineage (NCBI taxonomy): Eukaryota > Metazoa > Platyhelminthes > Cestoda > Diphyllobothriidea > Diphyllobothriidae > Spirometra > Spirometra erinaceieuropaei. Next base: position 7,553 of record CACRXP010000052.1, on the reverse strand, counting down.
CACGTACTGTTAAATATCATCGGTTCTATTCTGTAAATGCAATTGCTATTTGGAATAAACTACCCAGGAGTGTGAAAACTCTGCAAAATTATCCTTTATTTAAGAGAACTATTACTCGATTTCTGCACTCAGAAAAGCTCCCACAAATTTTGGGTTTTGAATCCACTGATCGACTGTACCGTAGCGATGGCTTTTGTGGTCTCTGAACACTATGGCCGGTCTCACCAGCTGTTCCTCAACGCCTCTACTATGGCTATCCCCAGCTTCATAAAAGGAATTGACGTCCGATAATCTCCGATACCGTGCAACCTCCCCCCTTCTTGACGGTCGATATTCTACCACGGCCGGCAGTTTTTTCTCCTGAGCCCTCCAAACCATAAAAACCACCATCAACTATATTTTTATCCCTTTAGCTCAGGATTTTTTTCACTGCCGGTCGAATTTATGTTTAATCGCTTCCCTTGACAATGCCTGTAAACTGGCATTTAATAGAAAATTTATTTAATTTATTTATTTATTTATATTGTTCTTGTTAATGTGAAATTATAAGAGTAGTGGTCGACTGTTTACTATGAGCTAATATAGTTCTATATATGTTTAATATGGCCTTAATATAAACACACGCACGACTAATATGCAGGGTTTTATCGAACGGTATATTTTTATTAGCTTTATAAGGGATATTTAGTGTCAGGTGACATAGCTGATGAAAACGAGAGATGGAGGAAAGAAAAGAATATCATTATCTGTTCTATGGTTATCAATGATGCTATCTTTTATAAATTTGATTATTTTTAGTGCTATGTTCCGGTATTTTTAATCGGCTGGCATCATCAGGGCCCTTTTGGACCAAATTCTATATCAAAGAATTGACTTGAAACATGTCCTTCCTTATTCAAAAATAAATGTATATTGTTATTTGAAACTCGATTAGGGTTCGACTTTTCCGGATAGAACTTGGAAGAGCATTCCAGATAGTGGCATCTCTTATGGCGTAGGAATTCGATCGTTGGGACTTTGTGAATTTGGGGGAGTTTTGGTTTGTTAGTAAATTCCTTTTGAGAATATTTCGGTCATGGGTGACCTTGAATAGGAAGTTTAGACCATTTCGGAGTCTTCTGATCCAGAGTGATCGAAGACTCTATTTGCGATATACTTCTAAGTATGAACCCTGGGTGCTATCACTTCTGGACAAAGATCTAGTAAAACATTTCTGAATGCCTTCTAGTTTCTTTCGGCCGTCTGAGGGCATTATTTCGAAGAAAATTTAACAGTAATCTAGGAGAGGTAAAACATACATTTTGAACAGTTGTATTCTTAGTGCATTTAAGGTGAAATTTTTACATATGAATTCACACAGGCGAGTGGTTTCGGTGATATTTGTTGGACGTTGTGAGATAAATCAAGGGTATTTTTATAGCTGAGACCTAAATCTTTTACAGATTGGGCTTCTGTTATTTTATTATCCTCGAATATTATGGGGGGAAGTTTTTGTGGGCCAAATATCAGGAGATGGCATTTTTCGGGTGAAAAGGGCATCTGCCACTGACTACTCCATTCGCTGAGTTTTCTGAGATCAATTTCAATTGTTCTACGAATATTGACTACTGTATTCCCGTTATATGCATATGCAATTTTAAGGTCGTCCGCATATAAAAACGTCTTAGCTGAGACAGATGTGGACGATAAGTCGTGAATATATATAAGAAATAGAAGGGGGCATAGGATAGGGCCTTGAAGTACTCCACTGGCAATAGGGGATGGTTCTGAAACGACGTTTCGAGCAGTGACGGAGGACTTACGGGCAGACGAAGGACTTTACCGCAGATAGTTCGGCAACGGTACTTTGGATGACCTCCTCGACAGAAAATCGGATGTAAAACGCACAAGAGGAAGACTGCTACTCCAAGAAGCCGGTTCTAATTGGGATAGGAGTGCGGACTTGAGCTGACAGGATGGACGCTCCACGACGCCGCTGGCGGCAGGACGATATGCCACGGTTGTATTTTGCGCATATCCGAGCATTCAAATGAACTCAGTGAAATTGGCTCCTGCGGTCAGTGATAATGTTGACTGGTACACCAAAAGTGAAAACCCAGTGGATCGGAAAAATCATGGTAATATTTTCTGCCTAGGTCCTTGAGATAAGAGTGGCAGTCGGCTATCGTGGGAAACAGTCAAACGCTGTCAGAATATGCATGTAGCCGCACGAAGGTTGCAACGGTCAAATTAGGTCAAAGAGGATAAATTCTAGAAAGTCCAGAATTAAAGCCGCTTAGCAGAGTTTGTAGCTCGGACAGCGGGATTCGACCGAGCCATGAAAATTAATTGTGGCAGTTGACTAAAAAGGGTTGGGGCACATGAACGTAGTCAACTGAGCAGTAACCCCAGACAGCATACAGACAAAAAACACATAATCGCAAGCCCACACTGTTTGTTGTATGTATTTTAGCCTATTTAAACATCTATGCGGAGAAGTTCAGGCGTACAAAAAATGCAAAGAAAAAGACCGAAATTGCACATCTTTTTGGTTCTCTGTAGACAAAAGTATGGAGGAATTGAAAACATACACCTGATCTACACATAGTCGGTGGAACTGCATCAAGAAGACCTTCGGACAAGCGCTGAAAAATCTTGTGGGAATGTTAGATAATCATTGGAACATTGTCCATATTGCTCGTGGGAGTAGATACAACGCAAAGCAACACTTAACCTGTATAAGTGAAGAAGAAGAGTCGAGCACCGGAACACTTCGTTTATTATCCTGAGCTTTCAGACTTGTACAAGAGTCTATCTTCAGAGGTAGTGGCACTGAACCTGTATGTCCATTATCTGATGGTCAGTAGCTGTCATTAGAGTATGTGACGTCTTTTTAGCAGTCCGTTGCATAAAGCCAAGTCTCGATCACTGGAAGCTGTTAGAGGCGCGCCAACCACGCGTGCATCCAATAATACAGTTCCGCTCGTGCCCACCCTACTTATGCAACACAGATCGCTTCAATAAATCAGCCAGCGGGTTATGTTTATACAATTAAGCATAATTCAGTATATAGGAGGGATATAGGCAGAGTCTTGGATAACCCTAGTTACAGATAGACATATAAAAAAGCATGCAGATATTTACATAGCAGTTATGGCAGTCATTGATATCGTGTAAATGTTTGACCACCAAGCATATATTTATCTAGTCTTTTTTGAAGGTCCTAACGTTTTCCGCTAAGACAGCGGAGTTCGGAAATTTGTTTCACCCTTCTACCAACCAGTGGGAGAAGGATTTAGCCCGCAATTCGAGTTTGGCATATTTTAACTGGCGGGCTTTTGAAATTGAGCCGCCATTTTTCGTTTTTTTCCTCCAGTCACATGAATATTTATAAATTGCATACCCCAGTCTTATTCCTTGGTTTTAATTTATCTATTCCTATGAGGTTGTCTTTACAGTACGCTAGCACCTTTTTAAAGGAGCTTAAACCCTGCGAAATTTCTGCATCGATTTTTCCGCCTCCTGATCATGACTCCAGTGGTTGCACTTTGCGGCCAATTTGTCGTTTCTGCGATTGTCCTGCGTTGGCGTTCTCGCGCTCCCAAACGCAACGAACTCACCGTGCCAGCAGCAGTTACACTCTGACAACTTGTCCTGTTTCTCGTCCTTCCTCGCTGGCCTTCCCACGCTCGTATCAGCAAAGGCCAATTTTTCGAAAGCAACATCGCTGTGGATGGCAAGTTGCGCTTAAACGCCAGCCTAATAACAAGTTGTCAATCCCGGGTTTTCTTTCGACTAACTGTCGATCGATATTTAACAAAGCCCATGATCTGGAATTACTTCTGTCAACCAAAGAACATGACAAAACAGGAGTAATTTGCTTTCAGGAGACGTGGTTGAATAGCCATAATGACTCGGAACTAATCACTCCTTCGACATTTTGTTGTTTTCGAAATGATAGAGCATCTCCAACAGGCAGTAGAGGTGGAGGAGTGGCCATTTTTGTTAATCAAGACTGATGTATAAATTGTAAGCCCCTGTTTTCATATTCTGGTGATTTAATTGATGTAATTGCTGTTATCTGTAAGCCCCATTTGTTAAATAGCTTTAAGGGTATTATATTTGTCAGTATTTACATCCCCCATTCCACAAATGAAGGCTCTCTGGGCCGTTTTTTTGACTTCCTCACACAAAAACTTGCTTCATTATCCTCAGACCATCTTATTCTTTTGTGCGGTGATTTAAACCGTGTGAGTTTTCGGCCCATTACCCTTCTGGGTTTTGATGACCTTGTTTCATTCAATACACGGGCTGATGCCCCTCTTGATCACATCTTGACCAATTACCCAAAGCTTTTTTGTATTAAAAATAGAGCTCCACTCTCCGGGTCTGATCACTCAGTGCTACTAGGACTTCCAAAAGTCTATTCAACCTCTAAGCGTCAACTGCTTACAAAACCCGAGAGGAAAATTACTGTTCGAGACACATCCGTAGATAAGATCCACTTACTGCAGAGTTCAATTACTAGTACCATCCCAACTTTTCTAGCACTACCAAATGCCGAATTATGCTCTACTTATCTTACGCTATTTTTGAATCACATTTTTGATATTTGTTGTCCCCATGAAACTGTTATGGTCAGGCCTGACAGAATCTCCTCACCATACCTCAAACACTTGAGACGTCGCAAAGAAGCCTTCTACAAACTAGGTCAGCGTGACAAGGTGAAGGATATCAATGTTTTAATAAAGGACGAAATTGCCAGACTTAACGGTTTATTCGTTAGTCAACTTTTTTCTACTTCATCCACCCCCTCCTCTCCTTTTCCTTCTGCTGAACTGTGGAGGAATCTCAAGCGTCTCACTGGTCAACGTAATATACTTGAACCCATTGACGTAGATTTAAACTCTTTAAATCGGAATTTTATCTGTACTTCTAACGACTCCCCTTCTCGCCCAAACGAAATTTACCTACCACCATGTGAATTTACTCCTGTGACTGTGAAAACAGTGGAACAATATCTCAAAAAGATTCGCGGGTCAACGGCGGCTGGGCCGGACGGTGTCTCTCCTTTTCTCCTTAAGTCTTGCTGTTCGCAGATAGCTCCCGTCTTGACCCACCTTATTAATCTATCCTTCATAGAGTCCAAGATTCCTGAAGCCTGGCGTACAGTAAGAATTACTCCAATCCCTAAAAAATCTTTAACTTTTGCTCCTAAATCTTTCCGTCCTATTGCCTGCTCTTCTGCACTCCTGAAACTTACTGAACGAGTTGCATTAGATTCCCTTAAGTACTCCTCCGTCAATTTTTCTGATCCTCTACAATTTGCATACAAGGCAAAGCGTAGCACCTTGGATGCTGTTGTTTTAGTTGTTCATTCAGCTTTGAGAGACTTAGACAAGGGATGCCGTGCATATGCATGTGCTTTTCTCGACTACTCATCCGCCTTCAACACTATTCCGCGCCAACTCCTCCTGACCAAAGCAGCTGCGTGCGACACTCCGAGCTGGGTTGTCTCTTGGCTTAGAGATTATTTTTCCCGCCGCACTCAGTTTGTCCAGTCGGGAAAGAGAAAATCTGCTATTCTTCAAAATGATTTTGGAGTTCTACAAGGTTCCATCTTATCCCCTCATCTTTTCTCCCTACATACTGATGATTTGAGATCGCCAAACGACTGCCTGTATGTTAAGTATGCCGATGACATGGTCGTAGGCCACCCACTCAAAAACCTGACTCACCTACAGTCTTTAAAGCATGGCTTAGATCACGTCTCCGCATGGTCTTCGAATAATGGACTCCTACTCAACAATTAGAAATCAGTACAGTGTGTGTTTCGATTGCGACCCTCTCCCATTCCTGAACCTTTGGATATTCTTCCCAATGAGGTATCTTCTTTCCGGTACCTAGGTGTTACTTTATCCTCAAATCTCTCTTTCTCTCTTCATATGGAAACCCTTTTAACAAAAATTCAAAAACTTGTTTATTACATTCGTAGTCTACGTTCATATCTAAATCTGGCGATTCATAGACGGCTGTATTCTTCCACTCATTCTTTATTGTTCTCCAGTTATTTTTCCAGCTTTACTTAAAAAAGATCTAATTATTTTTAAACGTGTCATTCGAATGCTCGCCTCTGCTGCTGGTGTTTTCTATCATCTTTTAGGTGATATCATCGTGCAGCGACACTTCAACTCGGTGGAGCAATTCGCTGACCGAATTCTGAATGACACCGTCCATCCCCTTCCTAATGAGTTAATGGCTGCGAAATCCTTACGCCCCATGCGTCGATGCTTCCGCCACATTCCTTGCCGCACTTCGGCCTATCGGAATTCCATACTGCCATTTCTAGCCCGGTATCTCACCTGCAAAGATGTTGAAAAACAAAAACTAAAACTCGATCTTGGATCTTAAAGTCCTTTTTTCTTCATATATAATCATGTCCACCTGTCTGTCCAAAACCTGTTAATCTCTATGGTAATCACTGTGTACTGGAGAACCGTTTTTGCTGAAAGTTTTGAAAGCTATTTTCAAAATAAGGCAGTCCTCTCTCTCTCAATTTTTATTGGTGGCCTCGAAGATTGGTCATCCGCGACAGTCAAAAGAAACCGTCAAACGGAATAGCGCAGTCTAGCCCTTGGACGATCCTGAAGACCAGTACGATGCCTGTAGGATACGGTGCGACTGAACATGGTTGCGCATACCGATAACCGCAGCCGTCGCAACAGATACGGTCACAGACATGTTTTAACATGGTCACTAAACCTCCTGACTTCGGCTGCGGGCGTTGCATCCAGAGACGGCATTTACTGGTTCAGGGCACAGAAAACGCCCAAGCTGTGTTCTTCCGACTATTTTTTGCTAAATGAGACTTGGCCCGATGATTCACGCGTGCGAAGTACATCCATTACTGGGAACACTACTGAATCAGATTGCCGACTATCATGATAGTGGTATACAATACATAAATGCATTGGCAGAGGTGCGCTCCCTGATCACTCTTGGGAACTCACTCCTTCCTTTGTGAATTGGGACCCTCCGTCGAGCACCGCCAACAGCTGAACAGTGGCAGAATCGCATTAGCGACGAAGAAAAAGGAGACTTGGATGGCAATTTCCAACTTACTAGCCATTGTCAGACAGTCATATCCAATCCCGTGGTGTGAGATATCTGAGGCTAGATCCCGCGCTCACCAAACGCGTTACGAAACTCATCGCTCAGTAGTGCCTCGGGTTTCTCTCGAGCCCTGCCAGCAGCTGCACATCAGCGCGCATAATATAGGCAGAATAACATTACAGACAAAGACACGGGGGACTGGGGCGTTGGACTTCTATCCAACAGGTCGCAGGACCGATACGCAGGTGTTGCATGTCATGGGGCTGGGTATGACTGAGGGACGACGGTCACCAAGCGAGAAGTGACCATTCAAGTGTCCCTCGTCTCTGTCGTCGATATTAATCTCCATCTACGGTTTACACTATTTGGGTTCTTTGAAATTTCAAAAGTACGCCAAAGTCATCCATATATTCGGTCGAATACTTTTCTGCCTGATCGTTTTGGCCAAATTTTCCGTACGC
>CACRXP010000051.1:1847187-1862052 GCA_902702965.1 Spirometra erinaceieuropaei | reverse complement strand
CACAGGCCCAAGAGGAAGTTTATTCCAGAGCCCTGTCTCGACTAAGGGTGAAGCACCCTCATGCTTTCTTTATGTGCCCCACAACTAGGCTGAAAGTTATAGTACTACTCGTGTCTTCAAATACGCTGAATATGCAGCCTAGATTTTGTGATCAATAGGGTTCGAAAGGGTGTCTCTTTTGATGACTCCGGAGGCTTCTCAAATTATCGAAAATATTTTCCTGCCAAAGTATCTAAATCAGGTCATGTCTTACGTCGATTAATCGTATTCATAAAAGGATTTTTGGTGTCTCTTTGTCCTCTCTCAGCCGAAAGGACATAACAACCTTCGGTCATATAGTTGGCTTGAGCAGTACGGGTATTCTGAACGCGGTGGCCTCAGAAAGACCGGCAGTCAGTCGTTTGCCGCTCAATTCTGCAGGAGATGGTCTTTGGCACGGGCTTAGTTATGCATGCAAATGCATAATAACTCATTAGATAGCTCGGCCAGAGATGTGGAGAGTCGTTATCGGAACGAATGCACGTTGGGGCAATTAAGTTCTCATTTAGACTCATTCGCGTAGCCTGCGCGCACGCGTCTACGCATTGTTTCTTTTCGTTATTTTCGGAGTTGAAGAAGGCGAAGTACTTTTGTTGTTCAGTTAGTCGGTGGGGATCGTTTTCAACTAGCAGCATTAGCCAGTGTTCCCACCCATTGTCCTTATTTGTTAGGATTATCACAATTTGGAAAAGAGCTCACACACAATAGGTGCTTTTGCAAGCTTTAAAACCAGATAGGACATTCGCTTAGTGAGTGCCAACACGGTTGCCTGTTCCCGGTTCTCATTTTCGCTCTAGTAGAACCTGAAAGTTCCTTTTTCAATCTATCCTCGGCCTCTCTTGACAGCACGATATTTGTGTGCAACTCAAGACATCGTCGGTTAAAGTTAAAGGCTATAAAATATCTAAGTGGGACTTAAGAAGGCGAAGTGGTACACAGGACTTTTCTTAGTTAGAGCGTCTACTGTCAGACTTATTCAATGTTACTTCTTTTATGCTGTTTTCTGGGAGAAATAGCAGCCAGCTATAATCGATTGCCTCCGAAACCGGAGACTGTATCACAAGGGGCGGAACTGTCCTAACAAAAGCTTTACCGTTTGACATTTAATTAAGGTCGTGACGGGCAGACCATTGCTGTCAGTCACTAAGCATGATCCGAGCATCAGTTGGCAAACCGGCTCGTACAACTGACTGGTGCACGTTTGCTTGAAGAGAGAGCGAGAGACTGATTTCGACTTTGGGGATTGCATCCCTGCGGCACCTCAGTGCATTCCTCATCGTAAACAATCCGACGAGCTTGAAGCTGTCACGGTTCGCTAAAAGTCGTGGCTTGTAAGGCTGCCAACTGACGATACAACTCAAACCTCGTAGTCAGCCCACCGTGTGCTTGTGTGGAGTGGTCGACTGGTGGACTGAAGGTCAGGCTGCAATGGCTACCGCTTAATGTGGCCAGACGGAGAGCGAACTGTGGGTCACGCTTCTTCCGAAGCTGTGCTGAGTGATGGAAGGTGGAGGCGGCGGATGGATTGAGATGAGGTTTAATCTGTGATGGTTTACCGCAGATCGGGATGACCGATGGCTGTGCAGCTGAGACAATGGCGATGGGTATGTGTTGGTGCTTCTGGCGCTGTTTCGTTTGTATCGCAAATGAGCGACCAGATTGATGCATGAACTGCACAGCTGGTGTTAGAATTGGCAGCTGATAAGGTGGTTGAAGTGGTTATGTCGGTAGCGGTGGCTGCGCTGATGGAGTGCAGTAGAGGAGGGAAGGATGCGGCTGACTACCAGTCATGGTGACAGTGATCTAAATGACCGAGTATTTGTCACGAAAATCATCAATAACGATAATCGGCCTCTGTCATTAACAACTCAGGTACTGATGAACGAGCAATCGTCGCATCTAACACGACCACCTGCGACGAACGCGGCTACTTCTAATCATTGAAGGCGTCTCACAAGTACTGCGCCCCAACCGTCTTTTTCGAGACTGTCTCTGACTCGCTTGAGAATCCGAGGAGTTAGGCAAATAAACTGTTAATTCTACCGAATCAGAAAACGTCTGGAGTCGTTTGCCAGATGCCGTGCAATTATGAACAAAGCGACTACCTCGGAGAATGTGGGATATTATTCTTGACACGGATGGCTGAGCACGCCGCAGCAGCAATGAAGAGAAATGATGCTGGCGTTCAGACTGCACGTCATCAGATGGACTTATTGATTGGAAAGATAAAACACGTGGTCTACGCGTGTCACGCCTGACCACGGATAATGTTTTCATGGGCGTGTGCCCCACAGCATGACTGGCTCAGGGTCAGTGATTTACGATCCAGATATGCCACAGTTGGGTATGTGCTCATGCTTCGCAGGGATGGAGCCAGCCATTTCCTCACTCCTCCAATTCTCATGCGCTTGTTGTCTCTCCAGACCAATAAACCACCTGATAAGGGAATTAGGTGCAATGGCCGACAGATCTGGGCCAACTGGCGTACTACTGTCAGGCACGACTTCCTCATCAAGTTTTATGTCAGTGTACGTCAAAGAACATGCTTTCACTAACTGCAAAAGGGCAAAATCTGCGCCTGTGTTAGGTTATGAGGTTCATATTTGATCTAAAGGTGTGTAGGCTGGTTTTGTCTGCTCTGTTTCACCTCAACGGATCACGAAGACAAGTGGGGACGAACAGGTCCGTAGGACGATGGAATGCTGACAGGTTAAATGGGCAAAGGCACGCTTGTGTAGCATCTACCACACTCTCTCCTTCCTTGCCCCCATGAGACCGGTGCTAAGACCGGCGGAAGACGACAACGAGGGGTGGTGATTCTGAAATCAGTGATTGAAAACATAAAAAATCCAGTCTACGCGTACCACACACGGCCTGGTCTGCGCGCCCTTGACCATGTTTTCATAGCATGATTGGCGCAGGGCCGGTGGAGGATGTGCTCATGCGCCATGAAGATGGAGTCCTCATTCCCGGTCGCTCTCTCACTCTCTCTTCCGTTTCTCGAACGTCCAGACCAACTAGTGCAGTGACTGAGGGGGCTGAAGGAAACTCTACACGACACGAAACGATATCTTCACAAAGTTTTGTGCCAGAAAACATCAAAGAACACGCCTATTTAACTACAGAGAAAGCATTCTCTTCGCCTGTGTAAGGTAATGAGGAGGGGGTTCGTATTTGATCTACGAGTGTGTAGGCTGGTGGGGTGATTTGGGGTTTGGCCCACACAACGATTTAGTGTTGACAGGTAAGACGGCTACGGTGAGCACAGGTCTGCCATGCGCAGGTGTACGATCCGGCCAATGCGTGATGAGGATGTCCGGCGGCAGTAATTACCTGTTGGATCTCCGGCTACTCAGCTGGTAATGGTGGATTTAGTAGTGTTGTGATGTTCACAACTAAATGAACTCCGCTGTCGTGGACGTGTGCGTGACTAAGGAACCCGTACGATGCGTGGTTGTAGGGAGGGGAGGTGCCCGTGACGGAGTCCCAGATCCCTGATCATTGGTCACATAAAGAAGGAATCTCCAATGGACTACCAGGATTATGCCTGTAGCGGCTAAGCGGTGATGGTGTACGCTCAGTACGCTACAACTTTAGGCCACATCCCAAGTTGTTAGAAGCAGGACGCCAGTTGGAGAGAAGATTTTATTTATTATGTACAGAATAGTGAAGGAAAGTTGGCAAACGGAAGAGGGTGCGTCCGGCGCCGCAGAGACGGCGTCCGCGAGAGCGACGAGCCGTGTGTCGCCGAAGGTCGTAGCTGCAAAAGAGTCGTGGCAGATTATTTACGCTAGTGGGCTGGTCGTGTCCGCATGGTTATCAATCAGCGAGAGGAATTTCGTTGATTGGCTCCGAGCCCACGCGAGGGTAGTGACAAGCCTCGCATAGTGCAGGCAGACAATCGACCAGGTGCGTGATGCAGACAGTGAGTTGCAACGAGACAAATCGAAGCCGGGCAGACATGCGTGTCATAGCAGGCTGTCGCTAGAACGTAGATGCAGGCGCTAGCGAGAGGCGCGACGTGGCCATGATGACTGTCCACTACATGCCTAATTTGGAAGTGCGATCGAAATGGACACAAGACGGGAGTAAGCTGGTGTTCCTGCTGATGACGGCGGTGGTGGTGCGGTAGAAAAGGCGCCGGAAGTGTTCTTAATCAGACTGATTGTCATTGTCGGTGTTGTGGGAAAGTAACGGTCGTGTAGATGATTTCTGAAGCCGGAGACGAAGATGTCGTATGGATAACGCATTGAAGCCGAAGATGTCTGGCGAAACCCGTTAGCATGTGGAATATCCAACGCGTCACTGGTCCACGATACATAGGACATTCGAAACAGTATACCTAATGTTACAGCATCCGCTCGATTAGTTTCGGAGACGCTTGTTACAGTCGTCGAATCCTGTGCATGGATTTAGATGTGCTTGAAAAATGTGTTTGAGAAAGGCCGGCAATGCGCCCTTCGTTCCTTAATGTCTATGACTAATCGCAGAGACATCATTAAAACAAGTCACTAGTCAGTCGCTCGTTGTACATCCTCGGGGTGTATCCGCTCGGTATGGCGTGGACGCTGGGGATTCGAGTCCCTTCCATGACCTCGCTTTTACGCTCGATTTTCCTAGACAATCTACGTTTCCGACCCATACAGTAGTCTCCTCAGCGGTGCTCGTGGTGTATCCGCTCCATCACAGCTTTATTCCCTTGATGGGGATTCGCGTCCATTTCTGTTCTGCCATTACAAAATTCGTATTCTTCGGACACAAACAAAGTGGAAATGTTTGAGCTGGGGATATGTCTGGGGACGCTGGGGATTCGAGTCCCTTCAATGACTTCCGCGTATGGGATCCTGTCCTGCCATATTCTTTGGAGACAGTTAAAATGGATAAGGTGGAGTTTTCCTCCTCGATTACCCTGGGCAGACTACGTCTCCGGCCAATACATTAGCTTCCTCAACGGGAACACTCGATGTATATGAAATTTCGCATACATTAGGCGAGAGAGAGGTCGTTACGATCCCAAACTGATGCCAGGAGACGACTGATAGTCTGACTGACTTTTGAAGTCTGGCAAGATACTTCGTCGTCTAGATCGATTTTTCTTGATATTTACGTCCCACCGACAGTGGCGCATTAGTCAGTCAGGCTGATGGTCTGTCCGAAGACCGAGCAACTAAAAACCATGATGATGATTCATCAAAACTGCACCTCTGTACTTCATCTAGTCGTGCATGTCTACTATCACTACAAACTCACTCACGCGCAAATCACCGTCCCCCCTCCGCCTTGCTGTGGGGCTCACGATGGACATAGTCGAAACCAACGGTCGGACTCTCGTGTCAAGACCGGTGTGAAGTTCGTTGCCGTGAACACGCCCGTAACCAACTAGGCGATGCGGTGAAAGAGTGTGAGCCAACAGTGGAGGCGAGTACGGTGAGTGTATGTCGGCGGGTCAGACACCAGAACGCCGGTGTCGGTCCAACGGATTCGCAGGTTACCGACCAGGTCGTTGCGTGCGAATGATGGTGAAAGTGGGAGAGCATGAATTCGTCGTTCACATCATCTTCAGGAGGTTTGTGCCAGGTATGATGTAGTCAGTGCCGGTCGAAGACTTCGGCGACGGCGGCGGTGGCGGCATTTGGGTATCCGGAATGTAGTCACTGTTAGTGAGAGTCGCCGTCGTGTTCGTCGGGGTGATTGATTCAGGAGGTGGCGATGGGGGGCTCATAGGGGCATCAGATGCAGATGTCGGGTCATTGTTTCATTGGGTCCCGAGATATCTGCCGAGATTGATCAGTCTACGGAAGTTTCTTTGTCAGCCTGGATGTTATGGATCAGAGACGCAGACAATTTCCAGCCGCTACTTGGCTTCGGCAACGGCGATCCATTTGGCTTCACAAATTGCTGCTTCTGCCTTCACAGCTTATATATATGCCCGAGCAGGTGGTAGACTGCAGCAGACCAAAAATATATTATGGATTATAACTCTAAATACTCGAGAAATTAAATGGATATGTCAAATATTGTAAAGTGGGTCTTCGATTCTGTAAAATATGCTGGCATCTAATCCAGATGCCAACATGAGAGAAAATTCCCTTAGCAGTAACCAGAAGACGAGGTGGCGAGTATACGTAGCTTTCGATAAATTCTCGTCGGGACAGTACATTATATGGGAAGGGGGTAGAAGTAAAAACACGTCAGTGATAAGATAAATCGATCAAAGTTCACCTTAAAACACAGGCTGGGTGTGCGAATGTGGGGAACGAGGGGGGGGGGGGGTAATTGCAGTCAGTGTCAGGGGTGGGGTGAGAACGGAAGGGCGCCGAACAGTTGCCGCGTTAGACCTTCGACCACTGCCCAGTGAGTGACCGATCTCATGAAATGTTGGCCAAAATTCTGAAATGCGTTTCCGATTAGGAAGGATTAAATAGGTGGAGTTGTAATACGGATTATCTGGCGGCGTAATCCTATACAATTTCGGATCCTGCAGGAGTTCTGCTTTTAAATGCACTTCTTTTTGACCTCCTGTAAAAACCACACTTGGAAAAAATGATTATTAAATTAGCATGCGATTTTCCCATTGATTTTCGACGGTCTTCTAAATCCAAATACATTTCATAAGAAACGTTAACAAAAATATGCGTTCTTTCACTCGTTTGATAAGGGACCACCTCATCTTTATATTTATACTCGAAGAAGCATTACAATTGAGTTTCAAAAAGTTTTTAATTAAGAGAATTTTTAAGACCGTGCGATGTCTATTCATACAGCATCTTGCTTGTCCTTTTACCACTGCTCCTCATAAAATGTACAACATAGACCGCATCCTTTGCAAAATTTTATGGAATTCATGTGAAATCGTTTTAAATGCATAAAAGAATATGTGATTTTCCTTACGCAGAACAAATGAAGCTTGTAGACTGCAAGCAATAGGCGCTAGTGCAACGGCTGTTCAGGTTCCAAATTATTCGGGAATTAGGAAACTTTTTTAAAACCTAGTAATTGTACTTTTGCGAGTATAAAATATGAAGATAAGATAGCCCCTTATTAAAGGAGTGAAAGAAAGCATATTTTTGTTAACATTTCCTATAAAATATATTTGAATTGGAAAGCTCATCGAAAATATATGAGAAAAACGCATGCTACGTAAGTGCCAAGCTCGACTTCTATAGGAAATTAAAAAGACGTGCATTTTAAAGCCGACATCCTGCCGAGTCCGCAATATTATAGGATTACGCCGCAAGATAATTAGTATTACAACCCTACCTAATTAATCCTTCCTAATTGGAAACTCATTTCTAAATTTTCGCGAACATTTCATGAGATTAATCATTGACTGTAGGCGCAGTGCGTGAACGTGGTTCTTCCGTGCGCATAAGATTGATTTTCGCAACCTGATGGAGGCCGCCTCTGGTTTACTCTAGGTCAGGTTAATTTGCTGAATTGCCGATATGAGCCAGTACGCTGCAATTTTGTGCCTAATATCAGGAGAATGCAGAGTTAGAAAGTGTGGAATGCGGGACATGCATTTGTCCGTTGTCACGAAAAAAACGTGTCCATAGCCCACGGATGTTGCGTTACAAGTACTTACCGCTAGTACTTCAGTCACTCTTCTGACAAAAACACGGGATAGTGGACTGGCCATTTCCAACTTCATTGCGGAGTTCCTATTACTCAGTGAATGCGATACCGCACAAACGAATAATGCTTCCTATTCCTTGGCCCCTGCACGTAAAGTCATATATTAGAATCCTAGGTTAAATGGCGAAGACAGTTTTGCAGAAGGGAGTCTTGGAATAACCTCGTACGATGGTCGATTTTCTCTTAGTTTGTCCAACACTGTACTGCAAGCAAAGATATTCTGGAGGCTACAAATATATTTTCGCTGCCTGATTTCTCAGCAGAATTAGACAGAGCCAGAAAAAATTCACCCTTCAGGACTTCCACGTTAACTTTTTGTCTAATAGTAGTTTTAATGATAGCAATTTACCACATCATAATTTTTGGACACCGTACGCAGCAATCACACGATGAACGCTTGCAAGTTAGATAGCTATATAAGATAATCAGCACCGTCATGATCCTCTCCTCCGTGAAACCTCGCCATATATGATGCGTGCCAAAAAACTGCTTATTGGGCGACCAATTCGTCCTTTACAGTAAATCATCTCATCTAGGGCACAGCCACTATTTGGCTCTTGAATCTTGAGCGTGACCAGCATGACTGTGTGTCAGATGCCAAAAAAACTCTGTCAAGTTGGTGGCCACTCCCCATTTTGTAAAAAGTCCGGACATCAAGGGGCCATTTGGTACTTTAAATATTCCGCGGACCTTTCCACCACCTAACATCCTCCGATCGGTAAATTGTTTACTACCGTGCATGGAGCTGGGGCGAATACGACCTTGTGATCAACGTAAACGAACCGCCATGCCACCAGTATAAATAGGCAATGATATTAGATAAATCTCCGAAGAAAAGTTCCCTTCGTAACAAGCATCATCATGTCTGGTGAGTTTTGACTCTGCGTCAGGTTCCATTTGAGTATTAAAAATCATAAAAAATTAATTGCGACTGAATAGCGTATACGCGTCTGTCGGAGTTAATAATTCCACAAAGTTTCCACGTCTTCATAGTGAGTCTCAGTCTACACTGAGAGTAGCCTTGCATTTCGGCAACTCAGTTAAGAGAACAGTTTAGACTGAATGCAGCCAACGCGGGCTGAACAAATTTCAGTGAACACAAGTTGACCCCGATCACGCCTACTGATAAAATCTACTTACTTTGGGCGACTGACAGGCAGGGGTGATTCAGAATAAGAACCTACACAACATTCATGGAAATGTCTGTTTATGCAGGTGCACGAACAATTCGTGTTAAGGAGCATGGGATAAACTCTCCTCCGTTGGAGAAGTTTTAAGATGTATATTGTGCACGAATCTAAAAAAGTGTTCTCCGTCCCGTTTCAAGCCTATTATTCAACCAATCATATTTTTTCAGACGAACTTCCCATCCAGCAGGCCGAGGTGGACGCCGCTGTGGATCCCAAGGTCCAGAAACCGAAGTCGTCGACGGAGGAGGGGGAGGTAGCAGCTGTCGAGGAGACCGGCGAGGTCGCTGCCAAGGCGACCATCACCTCTGAACAGGCCACAGAGGAGGTCGAACTGGCTCAGGAATAGGCCTGCCCATGTAGTCTTCCCTTCCTTTAAATAAATTAATTCTTAACTCACCTTTCCACATTTTTTGTTTTTCTGAAGAATACTCCTTAGAGGACTATTCGACATAGCGCGCATTTATCCAAAAGAAATTTTAAATTCGCGTAGAAGTTGTCTTGCATTGATTTGTTCTGTTGGGAGGTCTAAAATTTGAAAGTCATTGTTATGTCACAGTAACCTCGATCATGCCTTCATTTTCCGCCTGCAAACCCAAAGATATCATCGAAAAATGGTCGCTCAGGTAGAAGCTGTCATAAGTTCTCGGTATGAATCAGCTACATCGCACATTTATTCCACCGGTTTGGCATGGGCACTGCGGATTCGGGTATCTTTCATGACTTGCATGTACGGGATCCTGACCTGTTTTAGCGGAATTCTTATTCTTCAGACATGGTCGAGTTTTCTCGCTCGATCTAGGTATCCGGCCCACGCAGTGGCCTCTTCAGCGTGAACTGTCGATGCATATGAAGATTCAAATCGGGGTTTGGGTAGGGGAAGGTCGCAACGATCCCCAACTAATGCGTGAGAGCGATCGAAAATCTGGCCGGCTTTGTTTGTCTGGCGGGAAACTTCGTAGATGATCTCGACACGCCTTGACATTGCCGTCCAAAATTGAAAGATTTTATCCAGTGTAATGTAGCCAGTTTTGCTAACATTGATGTATTGGTCAGTCAGGCCGTTGGTCAGTCCGAGGACCACGACAAAGATTCATCATGACCGTACCTTTGTCTTAAGCTAATCAATCCCCACCCGGAATTTTAACGATTGCGGGCCCTGCTTTGGACGCGAGATCTGTCATGTGTGCAAGGCGGACTTTGGTGCGTCAAGACAGGGGTTAATTCCGTAGTCGTGAATACTTATGTGACCGAACAGGCCCATGCGGTGAGTGGGTGTGATCGGACAGTTTCTTTGACATTGTTGTCGGTTGATGCATGACCAATGGCTTCTACGTTTTCGAAGACTGCGGTCAGAGTTTGCGACAATTATTCACCGAGACTGTCCCTCGTAGGTCAGTTAGTCGGTCTGAACCCGCGTTTGCGGTCATGCAGAACGGTGAATTTTACCTTGTCCCGTTTAGGGCCTGGTCGCTGACGTGCGCGCATGAAACCTTATACGCTCTCTCTTTCCTCACCCTCCTGATCTTGATGAAGTCGGAAAGATGAGTAGCGGGAACGGACGCGGGGTCGACAAAGCTTATTGACTCGCCTACGCGTGCCATGCAAGGTGTCCTACGTAGTAGGAATGAAATAGATGACACCTAAATGATGAGCCATCGCAGTCGAGTCATACCGCCCGTCGGGTGTCTTCGAAGCAACATCATTTAATGCCATAGGATTGTTTAAGACACCTCGGGCTTTTAGTAGCAGGGAAGTTGCGCCGAGAATCCCCACTAATTTATCCTTGCTCTCTGAGGCACCAGAGTAATTTAAGAACATGTCTGATGCAACGATTGGGCGTAGTGGTCGACAGAGCCTAAGACAACGCATCTACGCGTGCCACAAACGTCCTTGTCCCTCGCCCACGCAACATGTTTTCACACACAGTGCGCGGACTGAACGGACCTCACATGTGTTATAGTGGCAGATGGGTTAAATGAGGTAGGAACCCATGAATCATCGTAATCACCCACAACGTCAGACGTGCGATGTTGCAGTTGAGAACCTGAGAATGCAAGGTTATATAAGACGTTAATATCCCAATAATTACCAGGTTATGGATTTTGCCTTGACGAATCATCGTCATGTCAGGGAGATCCATGGTCTCGTTAAAGGACTGGTTTCCATTAAGTTCATCATTCCACCGGCCGCCACAGTGCGGTAATTATGCATGGAACAAATAAAGGGGCATTCTGCTGAGTTCAGTAATGCGCCGGACATCTGAACAAGAATGTATTTCGGTATTATGGCCATATTTCTTAGTTCCGGCGAATTATTTTTCCGAAAACTTTGCGAAAATGAAAGATGCACGCCTATTCCGCTGAAACAGGTGCACTTCGACTGAAACTGACATGTGCAGATATCACCCTCATGACCTTAAATCCAATTGCAGAGAACCTGTTTACGACCATGCATAGAGTTGGGGAAAATACCACCTTGTAGTCGACGTGAACCAACTTCTATGCCACGAATAAAAGTAGGCTATGCCTTTTTCACCTAATATGTCTAATCCCCCTAGGATGATCTTTGGTTAAACGGTTTACCTCTTCTGGTAAATATGAAATGACCGTGTGCAGTTTCATAATAGGCGAAGAAACTTTGTGACGTCAATAAATCCTGCACGTATTGCCGCCTTCGCCCTGTTCATGTATCAGAATGCATGACGGAATTGAAAATCAACGGAAAAAATTCGCGCCAATTAAGTTTATGCGGCTGTCATTCGGTGGATAAAAGGTAACTTCCTTGAATCAACACGGTAAAATGATCTTCTAACCGGCAAAATCTACCCATCATGTGCAGGCATAGTTCAGTCAACACAAACAAAATTCGTATTGGCCAACGTATGAATGTGTGCTTGCCAAATGGCCAAAACTCTCCCTTATTTGAGAAACCACTCCCTTATTTTGAAAAAATTGTTGACACCGATTGAGCATTGCATACTTGGAATATTGTCAGCTGATCACTCGACCAACCTTAATCAGTTTATAGGAAACGTGTTTACTACCATGCATAGGGTCGGAGCAAACACGAACTTGTATACAACGTAAACAAGCCTCCATGCCATGAATATAAATAGGTAGCGCTAATAGATAGACCTCTGAACCAAGGTTTCCTTCACAGACAGAATCACTAGCATGTCAGGTACGATTCGCATCTTTGCTGATTTCTCAAACATCATGAACAGTACAAAGGCGTTGAAGTCCATTTACTGATCACAATGTATCAAAACACTTATTAATATTGCATAGTCTACGTACATCTATCGGAGAAACTGATTTCACGGGGTTTTTGCGTTCACCGACATTGCAAATCGAATCGCCTTTAAAGGAACCGCAGATTGTATCTCATTTAAACAACGCTTTCCGATGGACTTTATCATGCCCAATTCTGCTTTAGCCACTGTTCCGCTTTATCCCACATAGCAAACCAACTGGCTGCTACTATCCAGAAGCACATATAGTAGATGTGCTAACTCATGAAATTTCAATAAAAATTTCGAAATGCGTTCTCGTTTCGAAAAGATAAATTAAGTATTGTTGTTTAACTAATCATTATGCAGCATAAATCTATAATGAGCCAGTTACCTCTGGGGGTCGGCTTTAGAAAGAATTTATTTTCGGCTGCCTGCAACATCTAAACCCTGCAAAAAATGACTACTAAATTAGCATGCAATTTTCTTATTGATTTCCGATGCCCTTGATAATTCAATTATATTTCATGCAAAACGTGGATAAAAATATTCAGTATTTTACTTATTCGGTAGAATATCACGTCTTCTTCCAATGTTATTTTCGAAAGAAGGATATAATTTGGTTTTAAAACAGTTGCTAATTGTGAAATTTTTAATACCGTTAAATGGCCGTTCATGAAACGGCATGTATCTGCATTTACGAATGTGACTTGTAAAGTTAACAATAATGTTCAAATCCACTGCTTAATTTTATGAACCTCATATAGTCCCCTCTTAACACCGCAGAGAAATGCATGGTTTTCCGTACACAGAAAATATACAGCTTGTCGTTTTGAAAACCTGAATGCAAGAGTAAAAGCAGGTTGGGTTCAAAATTATTCGGAGATTAGGAAAGTTTTTTAAAACCGAATTATACTCTTTTTGAGTATGAAGTTGAAAGAGGACGTGATTTTCTACCGAATTAGTAAAAGAATGAATATATTTTTACGCACGTTTTCCATGAAATATAATTGAATTGTCGAAGGCATCGAAAATCAATGATAAAAGTGCATACTAATTTAGTAGTCATTTTTTGCAGGCTATAGATCCTGCATGCAGATGAAAATAAGTTCCCTCAAAAGCCGACACCCTGAGTTAACTGGATAATTATAGATTTATGCTGCATCATGTTAAGCTTCACAACACTACTTAATTTATATTTTCGAAACGCGAACGCATTTCGAAATTTTGATTGACATTTCATGAGTTAGCACATCTACTGTATCTGTCCGATAATTCATCGGGATATTTGCCTGAAGTTGCTGTCACATACGTCATTGGTACATACTGGCACCTGCTGCTTCAAGCATAATATTCAGCAAATCATATTTTTTTCCAGACGAACTTCCCATCCAGCAGGACGTGGTGGACGCCGCTGTGGATCCCAAGGTCCAGAAACCGAAGTCGTCGACGGAGGAGGAACAGGTTGCAGCTGTCGAGGAGACCGGTGAGATCGCCGCCAAGCCGACCATCACCTCTGAACAGGCCACAGAGGAGGTCGAACGGGCGCAGGAATAGGCCTGCCCATGTAGTCTCCCCCCTTTGAATAAATTACATCTTGCCTCATCCGTCCGTCTTCCTTCGTCCTTATCCATAAGGCTCTTCGTCGAAATACTCGACATGGGTGCAGTTAGCTAAAGAACGTCCGACCAGAGCTAATTAGAATTTTATTAGCCTTGGAGTTGAAAGTATATGAGCGTTTATTTCCAAACCATTTTACCAAGACGATAAGCACCAGGAGACAGGTCATTCTTATTTTCATATATCATCAATTTCGCCAGTATTAACTCCGAGTCGCACAGATTAATTGGTCGGATCTAATTTCGTAGCCGTACCTGCAGTTGACAATTCCTAGTATAACCATAACCCCTAACCACAACCCCTCACCCCTAACCGCAATCCCTAAAACTAACCCTTAATAAAAACCACTTACAGGCACGGCTACGAAGAAAGACCATGCCGATTCAATTCCATTATTCTACTGCTTTTGGCATTTCACAGATAACGCAGTTCGAATATGGTCCCGGAACTCGGGCCAATTATTGTGAATATATTGGACGTATTCGGAAAGCGCGTTTTATTAAATGTTTTGATTGAATATCACGGCAACTATGAGATTTTCGGTTGGACATTGTTGTCAGCTACGCGTTCATCTTTCAAAGTTGCAGTAATTAATTCACTCGTAGCCACTGCTGAGTTGAGTATTGCGTCGAGCATCTGAATTAGAATTTATGTTGGTAGTATTTTCATATTTAATATTTAAGTTAATGCAATTTAATATTTAAATACGTACTGTGTTTCCGGCACCTATGCAATCTTGAATTTTTGCAACTATTCCGCCAAAGCAAGTGCACTTTGAAAAAATAATCCTGCGAACCTTCAGGCGGAACTAGAGAAGGTTTTCCCAACTTTACACGGCGTCACATCATCCGAAGTAAATAGTTGAACGGCTATGTGAGGGTTTGGTATATCTAAGCAGATGGTATTACCAACAAAGACAAGGGAGACTGTCGGTAATACCATTCTGCCTATATATCATGCGCCGCTGCGCGGCTGCTGGTTGGGCTCTAGAGAGAGCCCTTAGAGCACAACACGTACAGTATTTGGGTCAGTTCCTAAAATATCAGCCGAAATTCCGAAATGCGTTTTAATTTCGAAAAGATTGACTAAGTGGAGTTTTAAAACTGATCATCCTATAGCAATTTCTATAATACTTCAATTACCTCAGGATGC
>CACRXP010000051.1:1825727-1840443 GCA_902702965.1 Spirometra erinaceieuropaei | reverse complement strand
ATATACCGCAACGTCTATGCTCGCTCAAGTCATGGACAGTTTTCCTAATAAATATGCTTAAACAGATTTTCTGAATGAGAAAATGATATTTATCGGAAGAGGGTGGGCGAGTGTTTAAAATGCGCCATGCCAACAAAACGCTTCAAATTTTGTAGCCAATTACTACTTTTAAAAACCCCGACACCAAGCGCGATTTAGTTCGTTCGACATTCTACCGATTCCTCGACCACCCAGTATCCTCCATTTGTTAAACTGTTTACTACCATTCACAGGTGCGGACCAAATATGACCTTGCGATCGACGTAAACCAACTTCCATGCCAACAATATAAATACGAAACGCAGGCGGATAGATTTCTGAGCATCAGTTTCCTTGGCAAAAAGCACCATCAACATGTCCGGTAAGTTTCGACTCTGCGTCGAGTCCCGTTTGATGATCAAAAATTCCCACATAAATTGTCGCAACTGAAGTGTGTGTATGCGTCTGTCGATGTTAACATGTCCACGACATTTCCCTGTTCGCAAAAACCATACATGCAAATATGCAATTCAGCTTTCGGCAGATTCTCACTCTATCCAGATAGCAACCCTAAATTCTGAAACGTGATAGGAAGAACAGTTTGGACTGAATGTTGCCAGCACGTGTTGAACAAATACCAGTGAAAACTGGTTAAAACTGATCCTGTCTACTGATCAGTCCCACTGACTCTGAACGACAGCGAGACTGAGATGTCGCTAAATAATAAACCGACACAACATTCGAGAGAAAATCTGGTCATTCATGTGCGCGAATGATCAGTATTCAGAGGCATAAAATAAACGTCCCATCAGTGGGGACGTTTTGAGGTTTAAATTAACTATAACGTAAAAAAATGTTCTCTATGCAGCCTCACGTTTACAACTCAGCCAATCATATTTTCTTCAGACGAACTGCCCATCCAGCAGGCCGAGGTAGACGCCGCTGTGGATCCCAAGGTCCAGAAGTCAAAGTCGGCGGAGGAGGAACAGGACGCGGCTGTCGAGGAGACCACCGAGGTCGCCGCCAAAGCGACCATCACCTCTGAGCAGGCCACAGAGGAGGTCGAACAGGCGCAGGAATAGGCCCGCCCGTGTAGTCCCCCCTTTGAATAAATAATGCTTTAGCTTATCTCTTCATCCTTCTCCATTTCACTGAAAAGTATTTTGTCAGGAATATTCGACATGAACTCAATTACCTTAAGAACCTCCCATCTTGTTGAGAAGCAGTTTAGCAAACGCCGACTGAATTGTAATGTGCAATGTGTTTTTAATAATCCCAGTTATCTAAGGCTTGCATTGGCTCAAGCGATTAGACGGGAAGCAGGGCTTAGTTTAGGTTCCGTCACGATTTTACATGGAAGAAGAAGCCTATTTTCTCCCATTTGGTTCCACGACTCCCTTGGTCATTTCTGTAGTCCCGCCTGGACTTCTAGAGAACTCTAGTAATATAGGAACGATATGATGTCTTCCTGTAAGTACTCACGGTGTTATGGGAAGTTTTAAATCAGGTACATAATTAACACTTCTGACGCCAATGCAGGGGTTGAAATGGTAATTGTCCTTGGCATTCGCAGAAGTATCTAAACAGTTTGTGATTGAATAAAAGGTTTCATCGCACTTTTAATTCTTAGTGACAGAAATCGACTGGCCAATGGGACGGCCAGTTTTGCCATGTAAACTGTTTCAGTGGGAAAATTCTCGCATTTCAGACTCGCCTACATCATCTAGTCGACTGAGGCGGCCAGTAGGGTTGTAGACGCTTCAAAATACTCGGCCGAAAGAGGGATGTCCGCGTTATAACGAGTGCATCGACTATCATATTCATCAGCGCTCGTCGGACGAAACGAAAATCTCAGATTGCGTCTCATCTGCTGAGAAGTGTGTGTTCACATTTCACCGACAGTTCGACTGCCGTTGTCCTCGTGGAACTCAATGACACTGGTAGATAGGTAATCACGGATCGGTTTTATGAAACTCACTCGTCCCGTTGTGCCTTAGGACTATCTCCCTCGAGCCCAACCAACTGCCGGCACATGATATAGGCGGTATGTTATTACCGACAAAGACAAGGGATACTGGAATGGCCATTTCTGGCTAATTAACCGTCATCAGCAAGTCGTAACCAACCAGGAAGTGTGGACAACCTGGAGCTCAATCCCGCGACCTGTTAGCCAGTAGTCCAACGTCCCTAACCACTGGGCCACGGGGTCGTTGTCCTGTCGATTACGGTTTGGATTATACGATGGTAGGAGGGCGCTCACTGATTGTGATACGGAACTCACTCGTCCCGTTGTGCCTTAGGGGCTCTCTTGGTTTTACGATAGTTAGGCCGGGAGCACTTACCAAAAGCGGTTGTGATCAGAACGCGCAATGTTTAAATCGTCTAAAAAATCTCGTCTCAGTTTCCACCACCAAGTTTCATGAAGCAGGTCACGTGATGTGTATGCAAATAAAAAAATGATATGATTCGCGAAAGTGAGATGCAATAAGCGAGCTATACGCTAAGAAATGTCGCAAGAAAATCACGCGGATAGTTCTATTGCAGACGCAAGAACGAATATGCAGCCCAACGTTCAACGAAGCAGAAGATATTCCTGGTTAATACTTGGGGCACGAAATGGGCACCCTGCCCCCACTATACGTAACGTCGCACAACATTTCGGGAGGTTCTTTCTTGAACCTTTAATACCACTTTTAATAACTGGGGCGGACGTGCTTAAAAACTTGCCCTTCCTGAATGATTACATTTACATAAGCAGCCCATCTGAGCAAATAATGGGTTAAAGTTCTTCTAGGAAACCGTGGCAAATCGTCCTCGTCTCTAAGCAGTCAAGAGGATCATAATGAGTGAATCCGAAAATACCTGTCTACGCGAGACGAAGAATATTGCTACAGTCGTATCTTGTCTGGTATCCATCATCAAGGGTGGTGGTATGCCCGGGTGCTAGTTCATTTGCTGTGCCATCCGCCGCAATGCTGTCTTGCGTTCGGTCTTCTCGACACCGCGTCCAGTTGTGGTAGGAGAGCGAGTGCAGTAGATGCCGCGCAAGTTGACTGTCACAAAAAACTAACTTACACCGTGCCTGTTTGTACCATGCTGTGGAGCACACGGCGGGCATGGTTGGTCACGAACTGTCAATATTTCGGTTAAAATTGCTGACACATTCGACGTCTGAATCCGAGTTAGGTGTCTAGTGGGCACACATCTTCAACACTTCAACTGCTTGGTTTTAAAAAATTCCCGATGTTGTAAGACTAGCTCACGATTATTACGGACTGCTGAATTAGGTTTCGGCCAGCACTTAGCATCTGACATAATTATAATGCGAATCAGGCATTCGAGAATGTTTATATTTTGGGCGAAAGCTTAATGCAGTGCTTGACCGATCTCGTGAAATCGTGGCCAAAATTCCGAAATGCAATTTCGACAAGGACGGATTACTTAGGCGGGGTTGCAATACTGATTATTTTGCCGCAAAATCCTATAGTATCTAGGACTTGCCAGGATGTCGGCTTTTGAATGCACTTCTTTTCCAACTCGAGCAGAAATTACACCCGGTAAAAATGGCTACTAAATAGCATGCACTGTTCATATTTATTTTCGGTAATCTGATAAATTCAGACGTGTATTATAGAAAACGCGCACACTTAATATGTTTTCTTTTACAGGTTTGGTAAAAAATCACGTCGTCTTTGCATTTTTTACCCGAAAAACCCTTATATAGGTTTCGAAAAAGTTTCCCAATTGCCGAATAATTTTGAGCCAGATCAACCGTTGCATTAACGTTTGGCAAATTTAATTCTACTAAGTACATGCTTCCCCCGTAAGAATAATCATATGTTTCTCTATGTTTTCGAAAAGATACAACGTGGAGTTCATGAAATATTGTAATGGATGCGGACTTTGCCGCGCGTTTCATGAGGAGCATCGGTAAAACGACGTGTGCAATGCTGCATGAAAGGAATCGCATAGTCTTAAAAATTTAAAATACTAAACTTTTTGAAACCGAAACACAATCTTCCTCCGAGTATAAAGTGTAAGAAAATGTGATTTTCTACCAAACCTGTAAAAGAAAGCTTATTTTGTGCCTGTTTTCTGTCAAAAATATTTGAATTTATTAGACCAGCTAAAATCAATGTAAATAATACATGCTGCTTAAGTAGCCACTTATTGCTGAGTGTGGTTTTGACAGGAAAATGCGGTCAAAATCCAACATCCCAGCAATTTCGAAATGCCATAGAACTATGTCGCATGCTAACCAATATTACAATCTTACCTAGGTAATCCACCATCTCCAAAAACACACTTCTGAGTTTCGGTCAACAGTTTATGAGATCGGTCACGCACTGTACCTTCAGTGCATTTAATGCGCCGATTTTCGCGAAATTTTTAAATTAAACCGTTTTTAGTAGTATAATTTACGAATGTTTCACTTCCAGTTACAGTAGACAGAAAATTGTCCAAATTTATGTAAGCGGTTGTGGCAGGCGTACCAACCTGTTTAAAAAAGTTCGAGCACTTGAAGTTTGAGAAGACTCAGTTGGACTTTTGCAGACGGTGTCAAAGTACATGATTAGGTAATCATACATCTAAACTACAGTGTTACACCTCTTAAAA
Organism: Spirometra erinaceieuropaei; assembly: GCA_902702965.1. Classification (NCBI taxonomy): domain Eukaryota; kingdom Metazoa; phylum Platyhelminthes; class Cestoda; order Diphyllobothriidea; family Diphyllobothriidae; genus Spirometra; species Spirometra erinaceieuropaei. Next base: position 1,835,808 of record CACRXP010000051.1, on the reverse strand, counting down.
TAACATGGCAGAAGAATGTGAAATAAGAGGGATTTCCGCTGACGGCGAAAACAGTATGACTTTAACTCATCAGAACAAAAATCTAAATAATAGATAGCCAGCTTTTCATCATGACAGGAAATAGAGAGGCATGAAAATATGCAAGATATCCGCTAAATCTGATGCAGCATAAGCACAGGTCAATATATTTTGAAGCTTGACGATGATTAAGTAGGTAATTTTGTTTACGAGTTCTTCGTATTTGGTTGGCACTATTCTATGCGTCATGTTGGACGTAACTGCTTCAATTAAAAACCATCGGAGGCTTTGCACGGAGATCAGCATTCGGAAACCCCATGTTTGACAATTTACAACCGATAAGATGCTATATAAAATGAACCAATGATAAATCAGCTTGCTTTACCACTGTACTCGCTGCGAAAACTGGCACTTGATGTCATAAAAATATGAAGTAATAAGAGAGTAGAAGTCAGGATGGACTACAAATCCACAACCCTCGATTGATCAATGATCAAGATGAACTTCCGACCAAAATAGGGGACAATGGATTGGGTATTTCCAGCTTCCATGCTGCATTCCTATTTTTATAATGAAGTCCGTTTAACCCCCGTGAATGCATTTCAGCCAAAACAACTAATTAGTATTAGTTTTCCTGAGTATGTACGCGGGAACCTCTTGTCTGACAATTTACAACCAAAAATATGTTATTTCAAATGGGACATTGATAAATCAGCTTTCATTACCACCGTACTGTCTGCGCGAACTGGCGGCTGCTATCATTAATATCTGAAGTTATAATAGGGCAGAAGTCAGGACAGGCACATATCCGCAACCCTCAAATATCACGACACAGTGACCTGCAATCAATGATCAATACTTCTGGATTGGGTATTTCCAGCTTACATGCTGCATTCCGATTGATTTAATGCAGAATATTTAGCCCCTGTGAATGCATTGCAGCCGAAAAGACTAATAAGTAATAGTTCCCTGAATATGTACGTGCGGCCATATACTGGAGTCCCAAATCAAATAGCTGAAGCCGTCTTGGTCGAGAGACCCCTGGGTGAGGTTGTGGTTTCAACTAAGTCACAACGGCAAAATCTTGAACATGAAGACACGATAGAAGTTACAGAGAAAGCAATGCGACACAACCATTTAATTGAATTAGTAGCGTTAAATACAGGGCAGATTGCAGCTTTGCGTTCCGAATTTTCTGTTTTAAACAAGTGTCGATTTGGAAACATCAAGTTATTGCTCCATTCCTACAAAAATGCGAACGACGATTACACTGCAACTACAACGAATTAGCGTGTGTAAACAAGGCTACCAGGATCGCGTTTACCGTGAGACTGTCCCGCCCAATGCAGACCCACAGGTTGTTTACCTGTTGACGGGACCGTGTATGCCAAATGGCAGAAAATTCAACCTTCCTCAGAATCCACTGACTACTTTTGAATAAAAGTTGCAAACAGGGGACCGGATAGTGCTTTAGACGTTATCGTTGATTATTCCATCACCCATCTAGTTGGTATGTTGTTAAGTAGCAAGCATGTAGCTGGAATGATCACGACATTGCGGCCGCCGTAAACATACCTCAATGTGACCGATATAAAGAAGCCAAGCCAGTGGATGCATCTTTGAAAACAAGTCTCCTTCCCAGTTACAATCATCAAAATGTCTGGTGAGTTTCCGTTCTCCGTTGATTGTGTAAACACAGGGAAGCTATTGTACATAATTTGTGATCTCTCTTGGCGTCCAATCCCATATTATGCTATGAAAAAACACTAAATTAATTTCCATTGGATAAGATTTACGCATCTTTCGAAATTGCAAATTCCCCGGAGTTTTGATGTTCACAGAGACTGCGGGTAGAAAGGCCTTTAATATATATATATATCTTTTAATGTTACCTGAAGTCCCATTCGGGCAGGTCAGAAACATTCTAATTCGTTCTGTTCTACACGCACCAGAGGCAACAAATTTGGCAATTCGAACTGGCGGTACTGGCGAGTGCCGGTGGAAGCTGACAAATACTCACACTGACCATGCCTAGTCGTAGATACAACACACTTTAAGTCTTGACGATAACATATTTGTTATAAGTGAAGAAGAAAAGTCGAGCACCGGAACACTTTGTTTATTGTCCTGAGCTTTCAGACTCGTACAGGAGTCCATCGTCAGAGGTAGTAGCAGCAACAGAAAAAACGGCAGTTTTAAGGCATGTTGGCCAATCATCGACCGACGGCGCAAGACTGGACGTGACTACACTGAGCTCTGTACGTCCCCACCAGATCGATAAATGGATTGACCGAGTTCTCATTCTAGGCCCAGTCTTCATTCAATATTCGACCTATTTTGTTTCCGGCGTGGGCGACTATTTTGGTGGCTGCGAAGTTAAACTCGTGACCCATTTCGTAGGTGTGGGCTGCCACTTGTGATAATGCGTCGCTTCGTCGCACAGCCAACTTATGTTCGTGCATGCGCGATCCGAGCATGCGCCCAGTCTGGCCTGTGTACATACAAGGACAATTTTGACACGGAATGCGATTCACTACTCCAGATTTTCATGACACTATTGCGCATGGTGGCTTTGGGGCGGTGTGCAATTCCAACACCTAGCTCCGTTGCAAGGCGCTCGGTCGCTTCTAAAACGCCCTTGATGTATAGCAGAGAATGCGATATCGTCAGTGGTGTTGACTTTCGAGTCCTCTGGTTGCGACTTATGAATGCCCTCGGAGAGCCATTTTGTACACACTTTAAGTCTTGACGATAACACATTTGCCACAGATAATAATAGCTACTTAATCGATTTATAAGGAATTCTGTTCGTTCCCATAAACTGATGATCAGAGCTCAGGAAATAAAATAAACTGCCTCCGTTGAGGAGGGTTAGGGGCTTGTGCTAACTTTGAAACCGCCGTTTCTGTTGTCACTGTCGATGAGCCAAATGACCCAACAACCTACATGGGTGATGATACCTACCACAGTTAGAATCTGGACAGCATGTGATTAACGTGGGAGCTGATAATTGTGACGGGCATGCGGGGCATAGCAAGTCCACGACGACGGTCTCAACGTGATTCACTCAGGAGCTGCCAAATTTGGTAACTATTTAGCAGCCTAGCAATCCAATAGAATAACCTGACTTTGTTTCTGATGATGGATTCAGATGAGAATCTGGGACGTCTGGCTAGTAACCCGGACCACCACCACTACCACACATCAACACTCACTAACCACAAGCACCCAACTGTCACCTCCAAAGCAAAGCGGGAAATGGGCGTCTCGACTCGATCTCCGTGCGGAGGAGGAGTCTGATGCACTAGTTCCAGCGGATGCGGCTCCTTCTTCGAAGCCAGCCTGCTTAATGATTCAAATTTATTTTTCAGCCCATCATATCTTTCAGCTTTGGACGTATTTTTACTTGATCCTGATAGACACCCCACACATGGACAACTTGGTGGAGAGGTCAGTTTAGACTGAATGATGCCAGCGCGTGCTGAACAAATTCCAATGAACGCTAGTTGACCCTTATCATGTGTACTGATCAGTTCCACTAACTCAGAACGGCAGCGAGACGGAGATGGCCCTAAATAATAAATCGACACAACATTCGTGGGAAAATCTGTTCATGCATGTGCGCGAATTATCAGTATTCAGGGGCATGCAATAAACTCCCCCCCCCAATGGGTAAGATTTAGGTTTTATATTAAATATGAGTCCAAAAATGTTATCTATGCAACCTCAAGTTTACCATTCAGCCAATCATATTTTTCCAGACGAACTGCCAATCCAGCAAGCCGAGGTGGAAGCCGCTGTGGATCCCAAGGTCCAGAAACCGAAGTCGTCGCCGACGGAGGAACAGGTCGCGGCTGCAGAGGAGACCGGTGAGGTCGCCGCCAGGGCGACCATCACCTCTGAACAGGCCGCAGAGGAGGTCGAACAGGCGCAGGAATACGCATGCCCATGTAGTCCCCCCATTTGAATAAATTAATTCTTAGCTCACCTTTCCGCCTTTTTGATCTTCTTACAGGCACCTTTGATGGACTTATTTAGGTGGAATGCAGTTAATTCCGAATTTATGATCTCAGTAATAGGTTTTCCAGGTGTTATGTGAATCGGAATGTGACGAATACTTACATTCCATCCGGTTTTCAATAACGTAGTTATTTCGTTCGTTAGACCGCATCACTCAGGTACCAGGATTTGTTGCAAAATGGACTACCAAAGAAATTATGGCGATGAAAAACTGTCAGGTATTTACTGCCGGAATTTTCAGACCCGTTGACAAGCTTACGGAACTACTGACAAGGTCAGGTAGCACCACGGTCATCATCACTGCCACCAAACTACATAGGGTATTATTTACCTCCCAACAATTCACGGCGGCGCATTTGTGGCACGCGTAGAGTGACTGTTTACTTTTTTTAGACATTGGAGCCAAAGTCACCTCCGGTTTCCCTGACTTTGTCTTAAAAGCTGGAGCATGACTGCGATGGAGGCGAGAGGCGATAATTATATCGGACGTCATACTTCACTATTAACTAGTTCACATGCAACTCACCGTCCCTGCAGTTAGCATGGTAGTTAGATATCGTTGTTCGTGATGGTCACACGGATGTGCATTGTATAAAACCACAGAGACTGACTGTGATTAATTCACCCGGTCAAATACGACCTCACTCTATCCTCCCTCACATTCCCTGAACGCAGGCACGACCGTGCGCAGGCGTTGGTAAAGTTTAACATCCCGTCTGCGCACGTCACACCTGTCTGGTACTCGCATGATTGTCAGAAACAGTAAGTGTTTGGCCCGCCAGTTTCTATCTGAGCGACAATGCCATGGGGGCAGCACTTTCCCCTCAAATGGCAGCCTTCCACTTCGTGCCTCTCAGCACCTCATGGTAGATTCCAACGCTTCAGAAGTATTCCTGTGTTGAATTGACTGGGCGCACTCCAGTCTGAGTTCCTCATTGTGTGACTTTCTCTCAGTCTCCTGCCTCTCTCATGAAACGGTCGCTTTCCCGAAATTGTCAGATATATGGAGGTAGGATAGAGTATAACGTACTGGAAGAGATGCTTCTGCACGTTAAAGAACATGTATTCCCTTATCTGAGGGGTTTACGGGTATTTTAAGTTGGGTTCATGTTTTTCCTAGGGTGTGTGTATTGGTAGGATGAATTATGTTTATGAGGTTTGAGCAATGATGCGTTAAGGCAAATCTTTATGAAGACGCATTTGGTTAACTAGGTCAATGCGATGACTAAATGTGGGCAGGAGCGATAGGATCTGAAGGTCGATGGGTTATGGAACTCACAGACCGCATTACGGAACTCAATAGTCTCGTTGTGAATTGGGGTTCTCTCTCGAGCACCACAGCGAGGCTCAATACTATAGCATAGATCGAGCGCAATGGCCTTTTCTGGCATAAAAGTCGTTGTCAACAAGTCAGCAAGATGGTGGCTCACTGTTTTGACCGGTGGATTTCTGACTTATCAGGTGCCGGAGAATACATTGTTTTAAAAGACCAATACTCAGGACAGGCACTTTATCTTTTATTCTGGTGACCGTGATTTCACAGTCCGCAAATGTTGCCACGCGTAAACTATCAAAGAGTAAACAAAGCACTCGTCTGAGTGACTGCTTTCAAATTCTATGCAGCAATTTGACAATCTCATTCCAGCCTGTTCAATCTCAATCAATTCTGTTTTTTACAATCTTGATACATCAAATTTGCTGCCCCAGAGATGTCCCATAATTTAGAGATCCTTAACTATGCATATGAAATCATGAATGGGGATCCAAAAAGGACAGCCTTCAGCTATTTTTTTTAACTTCCTGGTCGACTTTTTGCTTATTGCAATGATAAGCAGTCTATACTGCATTCACTTAAAGGCTCAATCACTAATTCGGCTGTGTTTATGTACATTGCCGTCACCGACCTCATCATTTCGAGATCGTCGCGCCATATTCTAAAGGGCTTTAGAATTTACCTGAACATTAATCATGGGCACCGGTGTATTTATGCGCCATATGTCATCCGTCATTTTAAATAAATATTTACACCTAGGGGTCGTCTACTACTTTTCACATTTATGTTAGTTTACCGACTAGAGAACATCAAAATGGTTGGCGAATTTTTAATACTGTAATGATATGACAAAGCGTTTTGTTTTGGTACACTATAAATAAGACCAGTAAAGCACTTTGGCACAACTTTAGAGGGCAATTTATATTTATGTTGAATTCTTGCGGTTAATGTTCTAGACTACCATGCATGGGGTCGGGGCGAATGTGACATGGCGGCCGACGTAAAACAATTTATTTGTGGCTTATATTCCGTTAGTGACCGATTTCATGAAGTAACTGTCGAAATTCAGATGTAGGTTTTAGTTTAGGAAGAAATACTTAGGTGGAGTTCTAATACTACTTACTGCGTGGCCTAATCCCACAATGGTTCGAGCTCGCCAGGTTGATGATTTTTGAATGAACTTCCACTTGACCCGCAGTAAAACCTGTAGTCTGTGAAAATGTCTGCTTAATTGGCATGCATTTTCCCGTTGATTTTACACAACCTTGCATATCTAAATATATTGCTTTAAAAACTATGTTCAAAACATGCTTTTTACTAATTTAGTAGCAAGCCATGTCATCTTTGAGGTTTTTTAAAAGCATTTTTCAATTGTTGATTGATTTGAGCCAGATCAGCCGTTGCATTAGTGTTTAACGATTCCCCTTTGCGAGGTGCATACTTTCCGCGTAAGATAGTCATATTTTCTTCTATAACATTAATAAAATGCTACGTAAATTTCGCAAAATTTCACAATGGATGTGGATTATATTGCGGACATATATGGTGCTGTATGTTCAGACATTGCACGGTCTTAAAAGTTTCACAAGCGCAAACACTTGATAGCCAAACTTTATACCTTTTTTGAATTTAAATCTGAAAAACCGTAATTTTCTACCAAAGGAATATATGGAAAATGTTTTTGCATATTTTGTAAACAATGTGCTTGAATTTAAAGATAGTGCATTATGTGGAAAAATAAGAACTTTATTAATAAATTTTCGACGTCTGTCCCCTGAATCGTCGTCAGACTTAAGTCAGTGCATAAAAACAGTCACAATTTCAAACGTGCTAAAGAAACAATATCTCTCTTACGACTATTCAAGTAAGCGTCTACCGCGTATGTTATTGCGCATCGAATTTTTTCTCATCTCTTTCACTTTTCCTTGAGATTTGTGTACATAGCGTTTACCAAAATATCCCGAATAATGCATGAACTATCTAAGTACACGGCTTCAAGACGATACATGTCTTGTCCCGTGCAAATGTATGCCTGATAGCTAATACGTGCTTGGACATCTGAGATAGATGGTCTCGTTACTTAATGACCAGCCGGTGTTCATGGATGCGTGGATACTGTGGGCATCGGAAATAAGTGGGAAAAACGCATACTACTTAAATAGCCATTTTTGTTGAGTGCGGTTTTTGCAGGATGGCGGAAGGAAGTACATTCAAAAGTCAACGTCCCGCAACTCTGAAATACCGTAGAATTATGTCATTTGACAGTTAATATGACAAGTCCGTTTAAGTGATCCGTTGTAATCGAAATCGCATTTTAGAATTTCGGTTAACAATTGTAAATGTGGTAGATGAGAGAACTCAGTACAGGGCCGTGTCCCATGTCAGGTATTTGCATAAATACCAAAGTTGTAAACACCCTGAAATTACTTGAAACCTGCAAGCCATTTACACTCCAACCGTACGATCATGAAAATTATGCTGCCATTCAATTAGTGCTAGCGCAATTTGAGAGGGGCAATTACATGAAATTCCGGCTGTACGTAAAAATGTTTGATCCGAGTACTCAAATCCACATTCACACACCGACATTGATCAACTCGGTGGGGACTTATTTAAGGCAAGCAGTAATGATTTTATGTGAGGCGTCAGTTTATCATAAGAGATGATTGCACTAAGCAGGGAGTTTTCCATGGTACACGCTAGGACGATACGAAAAAATTGCACCCACGCATGCGGTACTAGTTCTCAAGATCACAACGAGTATGCGAGTAGTCTGCTTGAAATTACGAGTCGAACCTGACGCACGTCGTTACCAAATGCGTATAAGAAGGAATAATTTGTGCAGGTTTAATAAAAAAATAGACTTCATTTGCAAGCACATCAAAAACAAATTCTAGAAATTGTACTAATTAAGTAGCCATCTTTTCTAATGTAATTTTTGCAGACAGCCAGAAAAAGGTTCAAGTCTTCTAGTGTGACCGAAACATATTGAGATTAAGCTGCACAACAACCATTATAATATAAAGCACTTTTCTTACTGAAAACGCATTTCAGAATCTTCGAAATTCGGTCAATATTTTATGACACAGACCAACTACTGTACTATTTTGGAGCTGAGACGAATGTCTCCCCGACGTTTCCGCTACATGATGCAACTGCCATAAACACATTTCTCGGTGGCAAATTGAGTCGAACGCAGCCAATCCCCGCAGGACGAGGGGCTTCGGTCGACGCTTTTTGGTGCAGAGGTTGACTAACCTGAGAAAACTTTCGCACAACGTCCATAATTTGACGAATTCCTAAGGGAAGATTCTAAAAAAATTCGACAATGAAGTAGCTTCTTCCCAAAGATTTTTACCTCCTTCTATTTAAACGTTTTGGAACGCCCACTTTATAATATGTTTGTATATACAGGAAGATGAGCATCAAAAAAGCATTATTTAAAGAAGATGATTCATTGTGATTCCGCAAATTTTCCAGGCTGTTGCAAACTGTTTCCCCAGAAAGAATATAGTCGGGAGTGCACAGGTTCCCGTATGGTTATTTCGATAAGAAAAGTGTTCCTATCAATGACTGCAGTGCAGCGAACTGTGGTTATACTGGAAATTAGACCTCACGCGCATAAACGAACGTCTTTAAACGCATACGCGGGCACAAATTTGGAGTAACAAGGGAAGTAAATCATTCCACATCGTCATGCGTGGACTAAGAAGTGGGGTTAAATTCGCCTTAGAAATAATTCACATCGTTGGTGTCTGACCAAATATGAAGGATGGGAAATCCCTGAAGGCCATATATTCCAACACCTCGAGCATAAACCGGCGCAGCGAACTAAATGACGGCCAATCAAACCGAGATGTCTGAGTACGGCAATAGCTTACTGTCAGGAATGAATTGGGCGGGAATATTTTACGCCATGACCTTCAAGGAGATGGCAAACGCGTTTGTCAAGGTTTTGAAAACGTTTTTTCCCATTCACTGAATGTTGTTTTGTTTCGATCGGTGAAGGCTTATTTAAAACAGGGTTTTTCCTCCAGATATCAAACGTGACTGTTGGTTATTTAATACATAAACAATGTTTTTGTCGGAAAATCAGCTTAAGTGAATGCAAACAAATTTAATACATAATCGAAAGTTGACTGTTTTGGATACTTTATTTCCTAACTCGGCCGGTCACAATTGGAGAAGCATCACTACGGTAGGTGGGTTAACTCATAGAATGTCAACTGAAATTGCGAAATGCGTTTTCGTTTCGAAAATTTTAATTAAATACGGTCGTAAGACTGATCAGTCTGAAGTATAATTCTATGACAATTCAGTTGCCTTAGGAAGTCGGCTTTTAAAAGAACTTCCTCCCGGCTGCATGCCGGTCTATACTCTGTAAGAAATGGCTGCTTAATTAACATAAATTTCTCTCATTAATTTTCGATGTCCTTAAAAGTTCAATTATATTTCGTGAAAAATATGCGTAAGAATATTCATTCTTTTGCTCATGCAGTAGAAAATTACGTCATCGTACAATGTTATAATCAAAGGAGGGGTATTATTCAGTTTTAGGGATTTTTTCGATTCACGATTAATTTTGAACCCGCTCGGCCGTCACACTTGCATTCAGGGTTTCCAAACTACAAGCCACGTATTTTCCGCGTACGGAAAACCATGCATTTCTCTACGGCATTGAGAGGAGACCATATGGAATTAATAAAATTAAGCATTGAATTTGATCCATATTGTTAACTATACAATCCACATCGGTAAATGCAGTGACAT
>CACRXP010000051.1:1810949-1825635 GCA_902702965.1 Spirometra erinaceieuropaei | reverse complement strand
TGGTCCCCGTGATCACAAAACTACTGAAAATTTGTAATTCCGAAAGACTACTTCCTGGGACTCGTCTCTTCGCTTCTATTGGCAACTCCGAAAGTCGCATGAACATTATTCATTATCAATTAATTCCAGACCAATATAGGGAATGGAAGTCATCAATATATATATATACATCGGAACCGGGTTAAATGAATTCCTCTGTTTAGAGGGTGAATGTATAGCGGAAACTCACCGGACATATTGAGGATTCTGGTTGGGAAGGAACCTTACTTTCAGAGCTCTATCCGTTAGCATGGCTTATATATATATATTGGTGGATTATCAGTCAGTTTACGTCTCCTGCAAGGTCATGTTCGTTCCAGCCCTAGGCATGATAGTAAACAAGTCTCCTACGAGAGATTTGGGGTGGTCGAGTGATCAACATATTTCTCTACAACAGTGATACTCTTCGAAGTTTATATTTTTTTGAAAGTAGGGTGTGACTGCAAAACAAACGGGGATTTTTGTCATTTGGTACACATGCGCTGGTCGACACGACTATTTTTCGTGTTAACTGAAGTAAGCTTGCCCCGATCAGCAAACCGCGACCCTCGCAGCCCCGTGTGCGCTGGCACTTCGCTGGCACCTGGGTTCTTTTCGGTAAATGCGCTTACGCTTCCACTGCGTATACAGGTGGTGGGCACAGTTGTCCAATCACCGCTGTCGTCTGACTAAACAGTTGCAGTGCTGTTTTTGGTTTAAATCCTGGTCACATATTTGTTATGCAACAGGCGGTAGGTGGCACGTCTAGGTGCGGGTTCGGCCGTGTCAGCCCTCGCGTCCTCTCCCGCTTCTGGTCTACTTGACACCGCACCAAGTTGGGGGAGGAGGAGAGAGTGCGACAGATGCCTCACAAGTCTTTTTCGCCTTTAAACCAATTCATGCGCAAGTCACCGTGCCTGCTTCAGATTGCTCTGGGGCACAAGGCGGTCGAACTACCAAGCCAGCAAAGAGCGATGAGACTTCGCTTTGATCATGATTATGATGGGGAAGTTTACCAGCGTTTCTTCGTGGTGGTTCCTATTTTGCACTTCAGAGGTTGCTTTGTTTGACTGCAATGTTCCCAATTTAAGCAAACGCAGTAATATTATTTTAACCCGACTGTTTAAAACCCAGCAATCTCACTGGTATTCCAACCAAACTTTAAGTGCAACCAACGCACTAACCACCTGAGCTATGAGGTCGCAACGCGAGCCATGAGGTTTATTACATTTGGGTCAAGTTACCCCACCGGCCTGCTATGACATATGGGACCCCCCACGTTTGATGTGATAGGCTAACTGTCCAATCGGAATTTCATAACTTGTGCAAATTCACGTAATTAATAAGTGATTTGGCAGATTTTGGTAAGGCTATCCCGCTCGAGCGCTGTTAAAATCTTTGTGACCTCCAACACACCTTGTAGGCTGAGATTCTGTTGAGCTAACCTCAGAGAAACCCGTCCCTTCTTTACTCAGGCGGTCTTACTCGTTCGATCTTAGACCCCAGCATTTACTACACTCTTTCCTCTTCAACCACCCTAACCCGATGTCGAGACAGAGTCGAGAAGATTGGAGGTCAGGAGAGCGTAGAACGATGGCGTGGCCGAGCCTGAACCTTGGCGCTCCATTCCACACCCCCCCCGGGTCCATAACAAATACTTGACCAAGATTTCGACCGACAGCAGAACCACAAGGGGTCAGAAAGGTGACCTGTGTACCCAGCGGGAGCGCAAGCGCCTCTACCGGCAGGGAAGCAGGTGTCGGAGAACTGTCAGCGCACACATGGCTGCGAAGACCATGGTTTGCTGGTTTTGGCAAAGCAGAGGCCTACAGATCCTTAGGCCCAGAAGGGTGTCAGGTGCCCCTGCATTTAGCGTGAGCAACATCAGCAAGTAAGACATTCGCCGCAAGACTCGGCTCATCAGCCCGTCCCTCAGTCTGCCTAGCTACTGGTGAAACAGCAAACTGGACATTAAACACTGGAGGTGCTATTAGCATCATTGTTCTAGCTGATCGATCGTGCTTGCGTCATATCGACTAGAAAAGTCGACGAAACGCGTACTCTGAATACGTCCAATGTATTAACTACCAATGTGCCCGATTTTACATAGATATCCAGACCACGTATTACTTGCCATATCGCTTTGCATGCTCTAAATTGTATCGGACTATTCTGCCAAAGTTGGAAGTATTACTTATAATGGTACCGATATCTGACTACACGAATGGCCGTATCAGTGTCCCAAGGAGTCCCATAGGCAACGTAATTACGTCCTGTTTCTCTTTTCTCTGGTTTTTTTGCTTATCAAGTCAATAATAACTTCTCATTGGAGTGTATGTTACCTGTCTTATGATGCCCAAATCACGAAGTATTGGCGTTTATATTCAGCATTGAATACGGACAAATTATACCCATTTAGCATTTTATGGCACAGACAACGCTTGTCAAGTTGCTTCTACCAGAGGCTGGAAATGCTTTAGCTAACTGCGCACGTAACGAATCTTCCTGTGAAGAGTATTTTTCAGAAGAAGGACGGAAAAATGAACTAATGTGTGATTTATTTAAATGGAGGGACTACATGGGCGGGCCTATTCCTGCGCCTGTTCGACCTCCTCTGCGGCCTGTTCAGAGGTAATGGTCGCCTTGGCGGCGACCTCGGTGGTCTCCTCTGCAGCCGCAACCTGTTCCTCCGTCGGCGACGTCTTCGGTTTCTGGACCTTGGGATCCACAGCGGCGTCCACCTCGGCCTGCTGGATGGGAAGCTCGTCTGAAAAAAATATGATTGGCTGAGTGGTAAACGTGAGGATGCATAAAGAACATTATTTGGACTCAGCTAATTTAAACCCAGATTTTTCGCACTGGTGGGGAGTTTATTACATGCTTCTGAATAGTGATAATTCGTATACATGCATGAGCAGATTTTCCCACGAATGTTGTGTCGATTTATTATTTAGGGCCATATCCGTCTCGCCGTCGTTCAGAGTTAGTGGCACGGATCAGTAGACATGATCAGGGTCAACTAGTTTTCACTAATGCTTGTTCAGCACGCGCTGGCAACATTCAGTCACAACTGTTCTTTCTACCAAGTTGCTATCTAGATTAAGTGAGAATACGCCCAAAGCTGTACTGCATATTTGCGTGCATGGTTTCTGTATACGGGGAAACTCCGTGGACTTGCTACCTCCGATAGACGCATACACACAGTTCAGTTGCGACAACTTATGTGGGAATTTTCGATCATCAAACGGGACTCGACGTAGAGTCGAAACTTACCGGACATGTTGAGGATGATTATTGCCAAGGAAACTTATGTTCGGAAATATATCCGCCTGCCTTTCCTATTTATATTGTTTGCATGGAAGCTGGTTTACGTCGAGCGCAAGGTCATATTCGTTCCACCCCTATGAGTGGTAGTAAACAGTTTGTCAAATGGAGTATGCTGGGTGGTCGAGGGATCGGTTGATTGTCGAAAGTACTAAATCCCCTGTTGATGCGGGGCTTTTTTTTAAAGTAGGGAGTGGCTACAAAATTAGTAGGGTTCATTTGGCATCTGACATCCTCGCACGCTGGTCACACTCAAGATTCAAGCACCAAGTAGTGGATGTCCCCTAGATGCGATGAGTTACTGCAAAGGACGGCGTGGTTGCCAAGTAAGCAGAGTTTTTGGCCCGCATCACATTTGGCGAGGTTTCACAAAGGAGAGGATAATGACGGTACGGGTTAGCTTTAGTTCTTGTCTTACTCTCGACCGCCTTTTGGGTGAATTCCAAATGCGCTATCTAAGAAATATGGTACGTTAAATAGCTATAAATGCCGATATTAGTAAACAAGATGCTAGGCATGAAAGCCTGTGTGTAACCTCCAGCATATTTTGAATTGCGGAACTCTGCTAGACAGACTAAGCGAAAGTAATTCCTTCATAAGGCGACTCCATAATGCCCTGCACTGTAACGACCTTAACTGTTCGATGTTGGATCTATGACTCCATGTACAAGGGCCAGGCATTATAAATTTTGATTCATTTTCGCGGCATTGCATTCACTGAAACTGAATTCTTTGGCTAAGTAGCCGATATGGCCAGTTTACTATGCCGAGTTTTTGTCAGAGGTGTATTTGAGGTGCTGTTGGCCACTCCTTGCGTTGTAGTACTCATGCGCTTTGGACAAAAGAGAAATGTCTGTCCTAAATTCAGCTTCGTTGTAACTCAGCCTTCCCCTAATCCCGGACACCAAGGTGCAGAGCGTTGGCAGCGGACGATTAAATTGGTGCAACGCTGACTCAGGTTAGAATAGTGATCAGCGTGCAGAATCATCTGATGCTGGTAATAGCTCCTGCACTCCCCAATCTCCAGCTCTATGTCATGTTATTGCCAAAATACAAAGTTCTTTCAAAAGACAGCTCAGACGGAAGGACTGAAATCTGTCTTATTTGTGGTTTTGCCCGAGCGCTCTTTTATCTGGCGTTTTTTGCAGTCTGCATTATACGCTGGTGTGCAGGAATCTGTTAGCCGGACCTCGGGTTATCAATAACTTTACGAAGCACTCCAAGGTTCTCTCTATTCGAACAACATTGTCAACAGAGACAAAGAAGACTGGAATGGTCATTTCTGAATTGTAGGTCGTCGGCAACCAGTCATGCCCAATCCTGAAGTGCGGAAAAGCCGAGGCTCGAACTCGCGATTTATTAGTTGGAAGTCCAACCACCCTTGCCATTGAGCCACGGGCTCGTCGTCCAAAAGATTGCGATCTGGAGGCGTGTAGCCCATAGCGTTCTGTCTCGCGACCTGTTAATTAGATGTGCGACGCCCTAACCACGGTCTCGTTAACCTGTCGGCCGGAGGGTGTGCTCACTGATCTTGCCACGGTACTTACTAGTCTCATTGTGCCTTTGGGCCCTCTCTCGAAGCCCGACAGCAGCCACACAGCGGCGCGTAATATAGGTCGAATAGCATCGCCGTCAAGGACAACCTCGGCTGAAACGGTCAATTCCGGCTTATTCGGATTTAGGTATGATTGGATTGGGCCTGGCTCACTGATGAGGTCTGATAAGCCAGAATTGTCCTTACAGACATGAACCATGAACAATGATTTATTAGGCATTTGTGCGGCCGGGCCCATTCAATGAGTCTAAACGGTTTGGCTTAACTGATCGGAATGCAGCATGAAGGTGAAAATGACCCGTCCACCTCCCTTTGTTTTTGTTGGATGTACATCTGAATTGCTGATTACTAGTCACTGACAAGCAAAATTAATCGTCTGTGGACGCGGAACTCCGAGAAAACAGAACAGTGTCAGTTTGTATTCCAGCTCCTTGATAACCAGGCTTTTTTCTTTTCTCTATGGGAAGCACTTATGCTCGGTGCTTGAAGTGGAGCAAAACTGATGTTGATTTTGAAATACCTTTCCGTTTTAAATGGATCAGTTCTTTGAAGTTGGAATACTGATCAGCGTACGGAGCAATTTGAATACGTTTCTTGCGCGCAAACAGGGCTGCTTGCTCCCTCCTGTGCTCTTCAGTCTCGAGTAGTCTGTCGTCTTGATGGGCGCCTAGCACAAAGAAGTACCAGATGTCAGCATCTTTTGCAGGATCGAAGACCTACTTTACAATATTTGGCATATCCATTTACTTTCTCGAGTATCTAAGGTTACAATCCACAACATATTGTTGGTCTCCTGTAGTCCAAAACCTGATCGGGCATGTAAATGAGCATGGGCAGATTCCGCATAAGTAAATCATGAAAAAAACTTAAATCTTCAGCATTTACCATATTCTGAGGTGTGGAGCTGGCCGACTCGCTTAGATGCACCATAAATGCCTATTCAAGCGACACTTCTTCGGTGATTTTGCTACCGGAATTCGCCAACAAGGAGTGCAGTCAATGCTGGAAGAGCATCCCTAGAAAATGCTATTTAATGAGAAGTCCTCGATCTGGAATGGCTGGTCTGAAGAAGAGCTGTGAAGACAAAAACAGCAATTTGTAAAGCCAAATTGGTTGTCCTTGCCGAAGCCAAGTAACGGCTGGAAGTTCTCAGCGTGTGATCCATAACATCCATACCCAGGCTGACAATGAAACATCCATATGCCGATAAATCTCAGCAGATATCTCGGGACCCAATGTAACAATGACCCGACATCTGCATCTGATGCCCCTATGAGCCTCCCATCGCCACCTCCTGATTCAATCGCCACGACGATCACGACGGCGACTCTCACTTACAGCGACCACATCACTGATACCCAAATGTCGCCACCGGCGTTGTCGTCGACGTCGTCGACCGTCACCGACTCCATCATACCTGCCACAAGCCACGCGACAAGGACGACGTCGACAACATGCCCTCCCACTTCCAACATCATTTGCACGCAAAGACCTGGTCGGTAACCTGTGAATCCGTCGGACCGACACTGACGTTCTAGTGCCAGAGCCACCGACGTACACTCACCGCACCCGCCTCCACTGTTGGCGCCTATTCGGTTACGGGCGTATTCACGGCAACGGAATTCACCCCAGTCTTGACCCGAGAGTCCGACCGTCGGTTTCGACGATGTCCACCGTGTGCTCCATAGCAAGGCGGAGGGGTGACGGTGACTTTTGCGTGATTTGGTTTATAGTGATAGTAGGCATGCAAGACAAGTTGAAATACAGAGGTGCAGTTTCGATGAATCCTTATCATAGTCTTCAGTTGCCTGGTCTTCGGACTGATCATCAGGCTGACTGTCGGTGGGACGAAAATATCACGCAAAATCGAGATCGACGAAGACGTTTCCTGCTAGACCTCAAAAGCCAGTCAGAATTTTGGTCGTCTGCAGACATCAGTTTGGAATCGTAACGACGTCCCCCTCCCTGTATCCCGATTCTAAACTTCATACACACCGGGTGTTCACGCTGACCCGGCTACTGTATTGGCCGGAGATGTAGTCTGCCTAAGATAATCGAGGAAGAAAACTCAATCTTATCCATTTTAACTGCATCCAAAGAATATGGCATGACAGGATCCCGTACGCGGAAGTCATGGAAGGGACTTAAATCTCCAGCATCCAAAAAGGGAATAAAGCTGCGATGGAGAGGATACACACAGAGCACGTGTGACGAGCGACTGCCTAAACTACCCATTTTGAGATAATGTCTCTACGATTAGTCATCGACATCAAGGTACGAAGAGTACTGTAGGGACACATTGCCTATCTTTGATAAGCACATCTAAATCCAAGCACAGGATTTGCGGACTGTAACAAGCATCCCCGAAACCAATCGACCGAATGCTGTGAAGTTAAATATACCGTTTCGAAAGTCTTATGTGTCGTGGACCAGTGGCGCGTCGGATATTCCTCATGCTAATGGGCTTCACAAGCTGTCTTCGGCCCCAGTGCGTTATCCACACGACATCTTTGTCTCCGACTTCAGAAATCCACTGTACCCCCATTACTTTGCCATAACACTGTTGGGAGTGCCTACACTCCCAAAGACAAGAGCCAGCCAATCACTGGAGGCCACGTGCGTTTTCTATGCAGCGCTGTCATCTTAATCGTGGCGCCTCTACATTGGCTTTTTCCCTCGAGCCTGATCGATAAGCCTATTAGAATTATCGACCAGCTCGTCTGGAATGTTCTGCCCGAAGGGCATTTGGCCGAATGCCGGCGACTCACAGTAGGGTGTTATAAATATGCATTACTTCCACTTAATCTTGACTTGCAATTTCCTAATACACATTTTCCTGGCCGGTCGCGTTCTCCTTCTCTGTCGCGTTGATATTGGGGACAAGAGTCGGGTACCCATAGGCTCCCACGTGCTTTCAATACCAGGCCTGGCCATAACAAACACCGACAATGACAATCACCCTGATTGAGAACACCTCCGACGCCCTTTCCACCATCACCACCACCACCGCCGTCATCAGCAGGAACACCAGCTTACTCCCATCTGGTGTCCAGTACGATCGCACTTCCAAATTAGGCATCAAACTGGTAGTCCATTTGAGATTCCTTCATTCTGAAACCGACGAACAGTGGTCTGGGACTCCGTCATGGGCACCTCGACTTCCCACGATCACACATTGTGTGGGTTTCGCAGCCACTCACACATCCACGACAGCGGAATTCATTTAATTGTACTCACCACAACACTGCCAAATCCACCATTACCAGCTGAGTACTCGGAGATCCATCAGGTCGTTACTGTCACCGAACATCCTCACCACTCATTGGCCGGGTCGTACACCTGTGCATCCATCACACGGCAAATGACAAACCTGTACTCGCCGTACTCATCTCGCCTACCAGCATTCCATCGTCGTATGGGCCGGTTCGTCCCCACGTGACTTCGTGAGCAGTTGCGGTGAAATGCAGCAGGCCAAACCGCAAAAATTTAAATCACTCCACCAGGCTGCGCACTTCTATATAAGGCGCGTACAATGTGGCCGCGTTAGTCGCTGGTGGTCGTGTTCGATGCGACGATTGCTCATTTGTCAGTAGCTCAGTTGTTAATCACAGTAGTTTTTTTAATCCTCATTGATTATTTGCGTGACGATAGCTCGGTCATCTGGATCGTTGTCACCGTGACTGTTGCTTGGCAGCATCGTTCAGAACAGAATATGAGGGTTGGAGATTATTGCATCTGCTAACTGACTGCTGGCTGGATAACCATGAATTAAGTCGCTCGCAGCCCACGCAGTTTTCGTCTCCTCGGAATTGTCAAACTCGATGATGAGGCCGAATTCCATCTAATAGCTCGCAATCGAAGATCCAGTATCATTTCTCCCCACTGGTGCTGCTACCGCTTGTTCAGCCATTCGCGTGAAAAATAATCTCCAAGGTTCGCAATGTAGTTGCTTTGCTCATTATTGCACGGCGTCTGGCAAACGATTCCAGACGTTTCCTGTCGTGGCTGTATATCTTTCGATCCCATGATCTAGCATCTTATGGTTTCCTCCGGTCTGTGCGCAACCCCGACCCTAAGTAGTGTGAGAAGTCGGTTTAGGGCTTTTGATCGGCTTATCATGTACAGGAACGCATAACAAACTTGGGAACTAGTTGAATTTTGTCTCTCGTTGCGTTTACGCATTCGTTGGTTTAAAAAGTTGCGTTCGTACCCCTTCGTTCTGAGCATCCCTCAAAGATATTGTAATTGAACAACTGTGTTTTTCGGCTCAATATAATGAGTTTGTATACGCCGGCATAGTGCCCTTACGCAATTGCGTTTGTGACCGATTGGGCGGTCGCTGCTGTAACCATCTGATGACGATTTCATATGCCAGAAGTTTGGTCTGCGCTGTCTGAAAACCAGCGATCGCAACCGTTGTAGGACCGCCACAGCCATGAGTCCCGTAATCGGCGACCCCATTGGCATGCACGTCACTTGAACTTAGATTGTTCCCTCGAAAATAAAGTACGTCTTTTAAGAGAAGTTCAGGACTTGGAGGATTTGGGTAAGTCCGAGGTGATTAATCGTCTCATCATATTTGCCACGTTGAAGCAGTTAACTTGTTTCAACTGCCAGATCCTGGTTTCAGAAGACCAGTGGCTCAAACTGTACAGGATCGTCGTAGCTATGAGCCACAAAATCGGCGAACCCATTGATGTGCCCTCTTATTATTTGTAGATTTTTCCGTTAAATTGAAGTACGTCTTGAGAGAACAGTGGAGTTTTAGAATTTGGGCATGGCCAAGGCGATGCTCAGTTTTGTCTTAGTGGTTTTCCACGGATAATTCCGTAGTCTCGACTTTCAGAAACAAATGAATAGATATGACAATATAAGTGACATTAGTAGATGTCATGAAGTAACTTGGCAGGAAATAGGCCCTTTTAATTTTCTCCGGGAAGGGTGGAATTTTATTTCTTAGCCGCACCCGTAGTAGAAAATCCCCAGTCGCATGTCATAAGCGACCGGTGCCAATAGTGGGTTGGCTGTACTAAAGCCTTCCCCTTGCTGCGTGGGTCCGAATCCCACCGAGGCGCTGAGTTTTTCACAGTTGGGTCAATATGAATTATTCAAAATCTGCCAAAATATGAATAAATTACGCGAGCCTGGTAGTCATCTGGTGAATTCTAGGTGAATTACTAAGGAAATCCTGCTTGGGCAGTCAATTTACTGTATCAGATTTGGTGGATTGCAGACGTTGCAGTAGGTTGGACGGGTAACTTGACCCAAATGTGATTAAACTCGCGTCGTCCGGCAGGGTCTCGTAGCTCAGTTGGTTAGAGCGTTGGCTGCGCTTAAGCCTCCCCCTTACTGTGTGGGTTCGAATCCCAACGAGGCGCCAAGTTTTTCACAGTTGGGTCAATATGAATAGTGGGTTTGATGCAATCCACCAAACCCTAACCCATAATCCTAACCACTAACCCTAACTCTAACCTCTAACCCGTAGCCCCTAGCCCTAACCCTTAACACTAACCCCAACCTCTAGCCCCTTAGACTTACCCCCAACGCTAACCCCTAACAGGTGAGGCTACGAAATAAGATCTTAACTCCGAAGATTGTTTTGATGAGCTGACCATGGTGTCTGGATCGGTTGTCATAACTTTAAAATGCCGAAGCAACCACCTTCCCAGTCCGTAACTTGGAGTACCTTTTCATAATACGATGTACCGGAACAGAGTGCAATTTTCGTAATCTTTTGGAGGCCAGGTAGAATTTGGCAAATGCCGTTTCCTGCTCTACTATCAGGCGTTGTTCGGTCAATAACGTCGCACTGATTCCACGTGTCAGCGTTTTTGGGGATGTTGTTATGTGTGGCCCACATGACTGGCGATCCTCCGATAAACCCTTGGCTCCTCGAGGGCGACCTGTCCTGTCCAGTAACACAGGTTAAACGCCTCCTGGCTGCAGTCACGACGATGATAACGGCGTCGGTTTTGGGTTCCCTTTGTGCACAGCCTATGAGCCACTTGGACGACACTTGGTGTCGGATAAGGTTCTTCGCTGCATTTGTCGCTTCCGTCTGACGGAGGATTGACTCTACTGCTGCAATCATACTGGCAGTTTTGGCATGGGCTGCGTGATATGCGGCCTTGTTGTTTCGTCAACTCCTTGGACGACCTATTGTGCACCAGTTTGTCGTCTCCGTATAAGGTTGAACCAGAGAGCTTAAGGAAGTTTTTCTTTATTGCTGCTTCGCCTGTCATCCAACCTGCTTCTGCTGAAGTAATTTTGTCCATTTCTCACTCATAAGATCACATTACCTCGTTCTCTCTTGGTCACTGCTTTGGTGGCTGTCTCCAATGATTCGTCTGAAGCAGAATCTGAAAAGTCACATATTCTTCACCTTATCTTCCTCTGGAAACTTGACTTCTTGCTACTAACGGCGGACACAATTGTTCGCGGTAGTCGAACTGAAGTTTTCTGATTAACTGACTTAAGCACTAGGAATCAACCGCAGCGACTACTTCTTAACGCCGCTTTAATTTTCTGTCGCAGGCGTGAGATACGAGGTCTGTTTGTCTGTGCAAACGAAGTGTTTGGATTTATCCCTCGCCTAAAGAGACAGAACTCCTGACAGCGAGTAATAAACCAAAGACGGGTAAATCCCAGTCTTTCTTGTTTGTTTTGGTTTTTGTTTTTTTGTTTACCGTTGCCCTGCCACTTCACAGGTCCAAGTGTAGGGAAGAACACGTCTTCGGGCTCAAATCTCTGGTCGCTTCAGATGGTCCAATTACTGCGAACAGTCAATCTAGTCGTCTCGTTTTTGTGTTTTACCCTTATTATCCAACCTATTTTTCCTAAAGCGTCACAACGTCCCCCAAATTAAGTCAACATATTTTCTGACCAATTTCATTTCCAACAAAAGCTGAAGTATCCGCCCAAAAACTGCATATGTTTTGATGAGAAATATGCAGATTACGCATCATGTGGGCCAGGTGCCAAATGAATTCTGTCCGATTTGTTTGCTGATTTGTGTTTATGACCTAGATCTCATCAGGCAGTAGTCTGTGATGGCTAGAAGAATCGACCTTGGAAATTCGACCTTGAAATTCGTGCCGCCAGGCTTAACCGCGTGGGAAGCGCGTTGATACGACTCCGGAGTGTGGTGTGTCATCCTGTCATCTTCCGAAAATGGACAGTTGTGCTGCATTTTACCATGCCACCGACAGAGGACAGTGTAAAATGATTAAGTTCTGAGGACTGTCCTCATTGGCCGTTTGATATTTTGCGAAACGCCTTTCCCTTTTTCCTCACTATTTGGGCTTTTTCACAAATTCCACTTGTTACAACCTCTCGAACTGGGACATATGCTAGTACAATGAGAAATCTGCAGAGCTCCCTGGATCAGAGTAATCGTCAGAACAAACGTATAAGGCAGACTTGGAGAGTATTGGGAGTATCGGGCATAGAATCAGTTTACATATGATAATGAGCTCATACTTATTATTAAGTAACGGTGCCTGGCCTTAATAAGTAGATATGATGACGTGTCCGCGGATGAAATTCATCTCGATGAAAAATAAACAGCCGATAAAAGCAAAGATGCGAGTTCAAGGAATTAGCTGATAAGTAGTAGAAGCGATCGCTGGAACAAGAGCTCTTTTCGCCTGACGTTTCGGATTCCCACATGAACCCGTCGTCAGAGACAATGACAGAATCGGATTGCCCCATGGAAGTCAAATCTGTGTCCAGTTTCTCCGATGTGATCTACAAGCTGTGAGTTCGTATCCAGTCTCCGAGTTGCCATTTGATGCTCATGTGGGCGGGTCTACAATTTCCGTCTGCTTTACCCAACGTAATGGCAGTCACCATAGTTGCAACATATTTGACGGACAACTGCTGAGGCATCAATGGGCGACAGTTTGTCTTTGGGTTGCGACAGGCGGTGACGAATTGTGTTCTGGGGTCAACGAGCAATGTCTACTCAGGCGGGTTGTAGAAGTCATGAAGCCGCCTCAGAGACTTCTTTGACGAAAGAAATGTCCCTTCAGACTTCGAGTTATTCTGTTTGTGATCGTCATCTTTTCACTCGGCGCTTGCTTTGCTTGATAAAGTAGCTTGGGCACCCATCGGCCCGAAACACTTTTGTCAGCTGGCGTGCTGCGCTTTGTTTCAATTCTTTGGAGTAGAGTACGGACATATTTGCGCTTTTAAACGAGAAGGGGATTTCTATTGTATTGTAGGGTTGGTCTTGTGTTGGTGGCGTTTCCTAAAACAGTAATTTTGAGTTGTCCAGTTGCACAACGACGCACAAGGGCATCGATGAAGGGAAGTTGGTTGTTAACTTCAGCTTCCATCGTGAATTGGATATTCGAATCAACTGATTTCAGGAATTCTTTAAGCTGATCCCCGTCGGATGACTTAAAAATTACGGCGTCGTCGACGTTACGAGTCTAGAACTTTGATCGATTTTTGGAGAACATCAGGTATTCTGATGCTGATCAACCCAATGCAACTAATTCAGCCGTTTGCTTAAGATTCTGCTTTTTCTTCCGAACAGCTCCCTATGACCTAGAATCTATTGTCCAGCTGTGCACTACGTGTGTCAACTGGTGTTTCCTACTTAATAAAATTAGGCATAATGATATGCTTATGCATCACGAATTCGCACGTCCGGCTGTCTGCTTTCGGTGTCTTACATCCTGCGAATTTGGATTTATGTTCTTGTGTTGGGAGTGCCTGGACTCCCAAAAACAAGATCCAGCCAATCACTGGAGGCCACGTGTGTTTTCTCTACTGCTCTGTCATCTTAGTCGTGGCGCCTCTCTATTGGCTTTTCCTCTCGGGCCTGATCGATCTGCATATTCGAATTATCTACCGGCTCGTCTGGAATGTTCTTCCCGAAGGGCATTGGGTCGAATGCTGGCGAACCACAGTAGGGTGTTATAAATATGCGCTACATCCAGTTAATTTTGACTTGCAATTTCCTAATACACATTTTCGTGGCCATTCGCGATCTCATTCTCTGCCGCGTTGGTATTGGGCACAAGGGTCTAGTGAGTGTACGCTCCACGGGATTTCAAGTACCAGGCGGGTCATAACATCTTGCAACAAATACTTTCGTGTTTCGCCCGAGTGTTAACATGATTATTTCAGTCAAAGTGTACCAGCTTTCACTTTCATATGCGCGAGGTTTCCAGAAACAATTTGCAGTAGCTTATACAAACATTGCGGTTCAGGTGCCGGACACGGTATGTGTGTCAGCATTTCGTACATCCATCTGTTCCATGTGGTTAGAAGTAATTACTGCAAAATTATAAACTCAACAGTAAATGTACTGAGCGCTGCAGACAACATTATTCACCGTCATATTAGATCAACACTTCAATGACTCGCGTGTTTATAACACGCGCAAAGTATTCACTATAGTTTTGTCCGAATTCCACGTCGATATTCGAAGTGTATATTCTGCGGCGTTCCGATAACAATAAAGCAATTAGAATTAATCTGTCCGGCTTGAGATTAATGCAATCTGCTGGTGCTTAACGCATCAAATAATTACGCTCTTGAAAACTGGATTGGAAGTAAGCGCTTAACCGATTTCCGCTTTGACAAAGTCAGCTACATTGCTTCTATCTGAGATTGGAAGTTCAGTAAGATGTGGTTATGTTCAGAAGATGAAGATGCGATCACTGGGACAAGAAGTTTATTGGCCTGACGTTTCGGGTTCTCACTCGAACCCATCATCAGAGACATTCGCAGATAGAGGTGAAGGTGGCACCAGGAGTGCAGTATTTATAGCACGTGGCT
>CACRXP010000051.1:1798775-1810880 GCA_902702965.1 Spirometra erinaceieuropaei | reverse complement strand
ACATTTTCTACCCAAAGAAAGAGTATCATTTGCTTTAAAAAAATCTTTCTCAATTCTTGACTCATTTTAAATCTGATCTGCCGCTAGACTTGTGTTCAGGGTTTCAGAATTGCAAGCCGTACAGTAAACAGTCATAGTAAACCGGTTTCCTGCAAAATGATTTAGAGGGTTAAGAGATCAGTAGAAAAGGTTCAAAGTACGCAATGTTCACTCGCTGTGAATATTTATTTCAGAATAGGGAGTGGTCTCGCATTAGGAAGACCTTTCGGCCATTTGGCACACACAAAACACCACGTGTTAACTGAATTGTGCCTGCTCAATATGAAGGGATTTTGCGGTAACGACCATGAAGTTTAAGTTTGCACGTGTCGATTGGTGGCAGTTGCGTTATGTCCGCCGACTAAAAAACTGCCGTATAAAATTTATACTTACCTGAAATGTCCACAGATTTTAATATATTTTAGATGATCCGTGCATAAAAACGTTTATTTCTCTATTCCTGTGGTAAAAACTACATCTTCTTGGAATTTTATACCTGAAGAAATAGGATCGTTTGGTTTTAAATACCTATTTGCAAATTCGTTGATAATTTTAAACGTCACTTGCCGTCACCCTTGCATTCACGGTATCAAATCAGCAAGCTGCGTACTTTCCGTGTAAAAAAGTTAAGCATTTCCATACATTCATCTAGAAGCGGTCAAATGGTGCCAATAGAATTTTTGATGGATGCGGACAATGTTGTCCGCTTTATAAGAGGCATAAATTAATGTGCTGATGCAGCGCTGTATCATTGGAAATTTTACGGTTTTGAAAAAAATCGTAATTTGCAACGAAGTGAGTAAAAAAGGTATGTTTTCATTTACGTTTTCCATAAACTTGTCTTGAGTTTATAAGGTTGTCGAAAGATGAAGGGGATTTTTATGCTACATAAGTAGACAATTTTGTGGGAAACAGTTTGCACAGACGGCATCCTGACGCCAGTAGGTTATCTTGGCAATGGTAGAGGGGCGATCGTCGATCGTTCTTACGGAACTCACTCGTCCCATTGTGTCTTATGGGCTATCTCTCTCGAGCCCAACCGGCAACCGCACAGCGGCGCACGAAATGGGCAGAATGGTATTACCGACAAAGACAAGAGTGACTGGAATGGCCATTTCTGGCTTAGTAGCCGTCGTCGGCCAGTCGTACTTAAACCCCGAAGTGGGGAAAAGAGCCCGTAAGGCACAACGGGACGAGTGAGTTCGTAGAAACGATCGGTGAACGCCCTCCTACTAATGTATATTCTAGATCAAAACCTACTTGACAACAGGCCCGTGACCCAGTGGTTAGAGGCGTTGAACTTCTAAATAACAGGTCGTGGGATCGAGCCCCAGGTGTTCCACACTTCTGGGTTTGGTTATGACTGGCTGACGACGGCTAATATGCTAGAAATGGACATTTCAGTCTAACTTGTCTTTGTCGGTAATAACATTTTACCTTGGCAATATCCAACATGATAATAAACATTAAAGTCCTACTTATGCAGCTGTTTTCGAGTCAGAAACGCATGTCAGAATTTCGTTAAAATTTCATGCCATAGCACACCTACTCTTAAATGATGATACCGACACTTCAGTCGGGCAAGTACACCAGAGGTAAGACCAGGACTTTATCTTATTTGTAGCGTTCTTGAATTACGTTAATAACTGCGTCAAATACAGCCAGATTCTGGTCGCCAGACCTTGGGAAATAAATCCTATCTCATATTGACGCATAACTCTGTCCACAAGGACGTCCCTACCATTCGACTCCCTTTTCAGGTTTAATGCCACACGTGTAAAATCCAGGAGTGGGGAACCATTAGGCACATATGCGGCCGCGTACTCCCTGGAACTGAGTTCAATAATCCCATCAGCATCCCATGATGAATATCCAAGTCGTCTTCTACACATAGCAGTAGCCACATTTCTCGGCGTTTTGGCCTTCTGCTCTGATTTCGTTGAGATGCTGGGAAATCTACTACCCCACAAGCGCTTCGACTAAAGTTATTCCCCAAATGTGAAAGACTCGTCTGTAAAAATGAACTTTAGTGAAGGATAAAGAACGAGATTGCATCATGTGATCATACATCATGCTCTAATCTTCAGTCAAGTTAAGTTGGAAACAGCTAGTCCCTTAATTTTCTCAGATGGTAGGGTGATTTATGAACTTGCAACTCAGACAAGTCTGAGGTACCGGTTCAGTACGGCCCACTCTTACAAATTTTCATTCTCTTAATCTGATTAATCAGAGCGCGAATTGGTTATATAGAGTGGGTTCGAAACACTATCCTCCGTGTCCGTTTATTATTGCTTGAAAAATGTTTTCACAACAAACTTAACTTTAGCCGCTGTGTTTGTGTTTCGTCATACACCATGGAATTTTGTAATGGGCGTTGACTTCTTTGCCCACCTTAATAAATATGTTGATCTGATGCTGTATGACTGGCCATTTCATGATTTTGAAAAATCTCATGACGAGGAAGTCTTTCTAAACCGAAATACACTTTTTCTGTGGGCATCATATTCGACGAAAACGTGATTTGCTCCCAAATAAATAAGAAAAAAAATATACTTAAACTTATAAACGTATAAACAAATTGGAGGTGGCCGAAAAGCAGCACGTTCGAATGCAAGGGTTCTCACGCGACGGGAATGCTTTGCACTATATGATACGATAATTAACACAGTAATCCTGATAATAATTCTTTTCAGATTTTTGGTCAACATTTCTCGAGATAGCACACTTACTCTAAAAAAGCTAACACTGACTCTTCAGCGGGGCATATATATCAGAAGTAAGAACAGAAGGTTATCTAATTTGGAGCGGTCTTTGAATTACGTTAATAACTTCACGAAATACGGCAAAATTCTGGTCGCCTGACTTTGGATAAATAAATCCTACCTCACATGGACAAATAATTCTATTCACCAGGATGTGTAAAATCCATGGAGTCATGACACATTAGGCACATATTCCGTGAAACTGATTTCAATAATCCCCATCAGCATCCCATGATGAATATCCAAGTCGTCTTCTCCGCATGGCAGTAGCCACATTCCTCGCCGTTTTGGCTTTCTGCTCTGATTTTGTTGCGATGCTGGAAAA
Organism: Spirometra erinaceieuropaei; assembly: GCA_902702965.1. NCBI lineage: Eukaryota > Metazoa > Platyhelminthes > Cestoda > Diphyllobothriidea > Diphyllobothriidae > Spirometra > Spirometra erinaceieuropaei. The sequence goes on along the minus strand of CACRXP010000051.1, from coordinate 1,807,754 downwards.
TTTATTACCCCCACAAGCGCTTCGCCTAACTTTATTCCTCAAATGTGAAAGACTCATCCGTCGAAATGAACTTTAGTGAAGGATAAAGAACGAGATTCCATCATGTGACTATACTCCATGCTATATTCTTCAGTCAATGCCACTGGTGACGTTGGCAGATATAAATGTGATTTATGAACTCGCAACTCTCAGGCAAGTCTTAGACACCTGTTCAGTACGGTTCACTCCCACAACATTTCATTCTCCTGGTGCGATCCAGAAGAAGGCGAATCAATTGTGCAGGGTAGGTCCAGATTACAGTCCTCCATGTTCACTTGAAAAAGACTTACACACCAACTTGTTAGCCTGGCTTCCCACTTTGACGAAGACTGAGCGTAAGTACCCCTGTGAATTGGGAAGGATGTTAATGATAGTTTTATTAGCGGAGCTCAGATGGACACGGCAGATACAGGAATCTGCGGAAGGTAGTGAGAAATCTGGCATTTTTGCCATATGTTTGACTTAGTGCTCCAGTTGGGTGCCGGAACAGACCGTAAGGTCACGCAGCCGGTCTATTGAACAAGATCGTCACCCTCTCCATGCGACCCGTGGAATCCATTCAGTCCGCCCACAGTGTGAATGCATGCCACTGCGCGTAGATGGGTTGGTAAGCTTTCCCGGAGCCCGTTCCCGCTACTGGTCTTTCCGTCTCCGCCGTGTCTTTGGAATCTGGACGGCAGAGGAGGAAAACGTGTGGTAGGTGCCATGTTAGCCTATTTTCATTATAAACTAGTTCGTGCGCATGTCACCGTCGATTCGCCAACCGTACTGTGAAGCACACAGTGGGCACCACCGTCTAGGGTGTCTGAAAAGTGTATTTATATACCAAAATGTCTACTTATAACGGGAGAGTAGGCAGGTTTTATCATGTGTACTCACTCGATAGACAGCAGAGTATGTGTGACTTACCATCACAGGGTGTGGCACAGTAACGGCAAATAATCTGCCGTGGCAGATGTGAGGAGGGGGGTGTCGTGCTCTAGGACCATGCAGAAGTACTGTCAAGTGGTGAGGGTGACCTAGGGCTATTGGGCAATGAGTGTGTGTTCCGTACATGGGGATGAGTGTCAGTGAATCCTTGTTGTCATCTCCGGCTACAGTCTGTATTCCTCATCGAGATTACAATTCAGAAACTACAAGCTATGGCTCTTCCGTTAATTAAATGTAAATTTTGGCCCATATACGCGAAAGCTATATTTGTTTTTGTTAAAAAAAATCAACTTGAAATTCTCCACAATACTGTCAACTCTACAATTCCAAGGACCAAATTTACGTTCGAAAAGGGAGTCGTCAAAATGCCTATTCTAGATGTTCTCGTACAACGAAGGACTGGCGAAACGTTATTAACGCCACTTTATTGAAAAGGACTTTTTGCGGAATCATCCTATACCGTTAAAGCAACCACCCTAAATCTCACAAACGCAGCGCTGTCAGCAGACTAATTCATCGAGCAAAAAACACTGTTTTCACGAAGAAAGCACCCCAGCGGAGTTAATTTCCTGTTAACATTGTTTTCTCAAAATGAATACCCTGGAGATTTGCATGCCGAGGCATGAAGCGGCAAGAGCCCAAAGTAATAGAACCTAATTTTTTTCAATCGGGCGTCTGAGGCCTGAGGAAACACCAATGTCAACTGGCATAACAACTGACCACTTCACCAAACACCCAGTTTGCGATAGCAAGACATTCTTTGTCCGTGCTGAATATGAGTTCGTCGCTTAATGGCATTTAAAATTTTGTCACTTTTAGATGGTATGAATATTATAACAGGCTTTTTAGGAACTGACTTCCCCGTCTGTTTGGGCCGTGAGGTGTTGCTGTACTTGTGGATAAAACGCGTTGGTTATCCGCATCTAAGCAAGTCTTTTTGAGGCAAGTAATTTTTGCGTTCAACGTCCAAAAGTGACGGACCAATTAGTTCCGAAAAACCCGTTTTAATATTCGTACCCCTCAAGGACGAAAGCATTTCAAATACCATAAAGCGACGATTGCGATGCACCATTGAAAGAAGGCACAACGCAGCCGAACTCTTATTCGGCAGTCTCACTAAAGCTATTCGAATTCTGCTGGCAAGAAATGTCTTGTCATTACACGCCACCTCAAATTATATTTACGAACTGACATACGCTTTTGGATACTAGTACATTTAGTGAACGCAAGGGCAGTTTGACAGCTTGGTCAGTGGAGCACCTCCCTAAATGGTTTCCGATGCAGAAAAATAAAATTCCTCCATCTTCTCCGAGATAACGGTCACTTTGTTGACCCCAAAACACCCTCTAAGTATTTGTTCCGGCACGAAGAACTCGGATATCGCGCTACTTGGAGGCTGTCTGCATACGATGGGAGAAACCCGACCTGTGCAATCAGTTACACCGCGTGGTCAACCTCAGTTTGCCTGGTAAATCTCGGCTCTTTGATTAGCACACCCTCTCCACACGTTAACTTCTACATTTTCCTTCCTGAGTTGTGTTTTTAGGTTGCCTTTTCTTACTGATTGGTCTGTGTAGTAAACGATGGCCTTGTTGTTTACCATTGATTTTTTCTGCAGAAATTCAACTCTGTATATATTCTCATTCACTTTCTCTGTTATGCTGCAACGGGTTGCAGTTGTTGAGTCGTTGCGAAATTTGTCGGCTCCAATACATTCTGCTGCGTATGCTTTATTTCAAAATCTTGAAGAGGTGTCGAATGTTTCACGAGTCAATGTGCTCAGATGAATAATGCATCAAATGCGCATTGATATGGATGTCTTTTACAAAAATATCAGGGAGATATTGAAAAGACGAGGACCATTCAAAACAAGACGATGGCACAAGACAGCCGCATGCCGGCATAAACTCCGACCGGGTGTATATTATTGAGTTTTTTGATATAACAATGGTTTTTCGCATATTTACTCTGCATCTCACGACAACCTGGGGTAGTGGAATCAAAAAATTTGCACACTAACGTTTCTTTCTTTTCTCTACTAACATATTTGACTTCAACCAATATTTCTTGGAATGTTCGCCTTCCATTGCATACGTTGGAATTACGATCACAAAGGTTTACTTCGAGCTGTACGGCGGGATAAATTTGCGATTCGTGAAAGTCTAACTCGAAGGCAGTTGTCAGTTCTACTCCGATGCCGAAGATGGCAGATTTTCCAAAGTCTGTGCGTATAAAACCCGCAATAAGATCTACCCTGATGTTCATATTGACCCAACTGTGAAAAACTCGGCGCCTCGGTGGGATTCGAAACCACGCAGTAAGGGGGAAGGCTTTAGTACAGCCAACGCTCTAACCACCTGAGCTACGAGGCCCCTGATGTCTCAAACTACATCTTATTATGACCAAAACATGCTTAGTGCGCTCACAACTGAATCCAATTGCCGACTAAGGAGATAACAAGCTTAAAAGAACCAATGCATACAATTTTGACGAGACCGAATTCCCTTGCATTTGCAGTGCGTGACCTGTATCATGAAACCTGAAAACGGAAATCGATGTGAGAACTTCTGAACGTCTTAAACGTTGCACAATTTGCTTGCTTATCCAGCCACTTTAGTAAAATCTTCTTTTCCTTTGCATAAATTATGTTCACGAAATTTTTTTCCGACAAAATCTGAGCGGGTTTTTCATTGAAAGGAGCGTAATGTACTTGCGAATGTTTTAAAAAACAGAGGTTTCGGACTTAAAAATGTATCTTTTGTTCGATGCTAACCTCGGGAATCAACTTGCTAACACAAAGGTTATTTCAAGAAAGCCAGATGTTTTATCGATTTGGGGCTCTAAAGTGCAGTAATAACGCACATAGGGAATCCTCCGTTTAAATGGGCTGAAATTGTTTTCCTGTTTGTAAATTTTTACGCGATATCATAGAAATGACCACCACCAAATGGTCAGTTCCAGTTTTGAACAAATGAAACCCTACTTATCGTGTAGTCTAGCCTCTGCACATATCCGATTCAGTAATGAAACGAACAAAAGATTAACAGTTTCAGTAAAATAGTAATATTTATATAGGCACTCTGCTGCATATTCGTAATCGAAAAACGGCGTCTAAAAGCGAAAGAGCCGTGAAAATGGCTGCAATATATAGAGGAAGCATATTCTTACGTTTACGATAGAAAAATATTAGTATTAGAAACAGCCGAAAGTGTCAAATTTTTTTTCTTGGCCTTATGCGCAAAAATGCAAAGTACACAGTGGTACGGCCATGAAATGCAGTATCAACGCACTCCTTAAAGAGGTAACTTATTTAGGGAACGATGTTTAGTTGACCGAAGACGCATTTGTTGTTGTCTTTCGTTGTGGATAGTTATTTTATCCGAAAATAAATTTTCATGTTCGAATGAGTCTTCAAATATAACCGAAACGACCGTCTTCATGAAAAATAAGACCTCAGAATTCGCTTTTTCGGTAAAATTCCGTTTGTTTTGTTGAACCGCATCTCATTTAGATCAAACAAGTCAAGAATACAACTAATCACCCGGAAAATGTTTTGGGATATATACTCAGAATTAAGGCTGTTGAAAAACCGCCATATATTGGATTACACTAATTCCTTAAGAGTATTTATTTGTAAGCTTCACTGAAACACTATTTTTAAACGTTATTTAATTTATACTTTCATGAATTCCCGGTTTTTTGCATGAGAGGGAATTCTATACATCCAACAAAAAAGATTATTAAATTGCAGCCGTTTTTAAAGTTTTCGGGATATTGCACTTTTCTAAAAAATGGCATTTTGAAGAAAAACAACACTGCCTTTAGTATTTCTTTTATGCTTTTCTTTTTTTAAAGTTTTAGTTAATTAAAACAGATATTGGATCCATGAATTTGTGTCGGTTTGCGAGAGATTGGCAATCATTCGTAAATTTCGACACCTTTCATGAGTTAGGTCACGCACTGTATTTGGATGCCTAAGCGAAAGGCTCACTCGTCTCTGAGACCTTGGGGGACAGCATGGTAGGTGTACTTCAGACAGAAAACCGACGGCCATTTCTTAGTTAACGGCCTCAGTCCCACATACTCGGAAGTGCGTTTCGAATTTAAAGTGACCCGGGTGTTCGAAATTCTTCTCGCCGCCACACATAGTACGAAAATAAATCTCAAGCATAATATACATTCCTCAAATTTAGAGATTATAATCTCTGAAGTTTTGTCATTCTTGCACTTTATGACTTTCCAGATCACGACGCGGCGTGTCCAAGGCGAAATCCCACAAGAACTGCCCTGAAGAAGAGCCTCCACGAAAACTCCCATGCTCGATTCCAGCCGGTGAAGCAAACATCGAATCCACCGTCAGCAGTACACTACAATGTCCTTTTCCAGGATCCTCAGAGACTTCAAACCGCTGAGTGTTTTGAATTCCTCTCAAGTATTCTTTAACAGTTGTTTGTCTCGGCACTCAGCGACGAGGAATTCAGTAATAGAAAAGACATCCGCAAAATCCGTACACTCGACACTCGAAACCGGTACCTTCAGCAGTTGTCACTAAGTCCGGAATAACATCTGGAAGACATTTGTAAATTATTACAGGTCTCTTGTGAAAAAAAACACCGGCAACCATAGGTTGTAGAACCCACAAATAGCCTGAGCTAGCCTATGGACCATGTCATGACAGAGCGTGGGGCTTAAATATACCTGGTTCGTTTAATTTAGCAAGGAGTTCGGTCGTTCGGGTCACGAGTAGATCTCAATAGGAGAGCTGTAATCACGGCCGTTAGTGCTAACGCTAGCATTATCGCCTTTTATCCCTGTCATGATTGCTATAATTAAATATACGGGCGACCGTTGCTCCCTTTCGAATGATAAGTCGTCCTTACTTGCAGAGAGGTTACCTAGGCAACTTCTGATTATGATACTATTACCATGCGACAACGACACCATTATGAGTAGCTGAGTAATCTACTGGCGTTTGGGTTCTGGATCTAGTACTCGCATAAGCGGTTGAAGAACGACAATCAGCCGAAGTACCAAGAAAATTGAAGGGCACTTACCGGATTGGCCAATTCTGCCCTTTAAGATGGACCTCATGCCCGAGCCTTGGGCCCGTCGAGTGAAGCCCAATCTCTCCTCGTCAAAAAACAAAAAGCCCTAATTTGATTGGCGTACCAGGAGTGTAGACGTCCACAGTAGCACCTCAGCTTCGCAATTAACGCTTAATAATTACCCTTATCCTCCCAGAAACTTACACAAGGCATTCACAATAGGGGCGGCAGTCCTATTCCTGCGTTTTATATGTTTTCACAATGAAATTCTGCCTTTCAGGTACATGCTGATCACTCCTGTGCCTACATGCCGTACGCGGGCGGTGAACATTCAATGAACGACTACGAAGTTCTGGTTTGGAAGAAGGAATAAAGGATTGTAGCTGCTACCAAGTGTTATACGCTGTTCAGTCAATATATTTACTCAAAACCTGACTTCGTGCAATTGTTTTGAAAACTGTCAAAACACATCTTGCGGGAAAATAAATTTTACGCCGTGGCCACGAGATTTAGCCATGTTGTAGTAAAGTAGAGATGAGGAAGCACGTAGTTGCGTTAATTTCGAAAAACACTGTGCCCGAGGGAAAGGAAGAAATCGATTTTAAAAGCTGTCCTACCCCAGCAACTTAATCCTCAGATTTGGGCTGGTTGACTCATTGCATGAAGTTTACAATGAAATGTTTTACAGAAAAAAGGACATAAAAAGGGAGTCGTGGATGTTTTTTTCTCCGGTCAGAGTGGCACGTTGAGTTGACAACTTGACAGATACTAGACGAGTTAGGGCAACGATAGGGCGTAGGACCCCAACTAACTTCAGCTAGCCTGTGGACCGTGTCGTACGTTGTATGGTGGTAGAGGGGGTGTTGCGTGTGGGGCAACACGCAGGACGGAGAGCAGGAAGACGCAGAAAATGGATAAATTTCTGCCTAAAATCTTATCGTACGTTGTAATTTGGCAAAGAAAGTGGACATTATGATTGAAAAAACGGAAATTAATTTTCAAAAAATAACGAATTTTGAATAAAGAGCCGCTAGTAACTTTACATTCAGTCAGGAAGGAGAGGAAATTTCAAACAATGGGAACGCCGAATAATAAGTGATGTTAACAGTCACACAGAATTTTAGGGTATATTTTTGGAGTTGTCACACCCTATCGTTACCTGGGTTAGTGGAGAAGAGAGCGAGAGTGAGATCAAGCTTTCGATTCTGGATTTCAATGAATCTCTCAACACCACCACAACTCCATTCTAGCGGCAGTACTGTTGAAAAAACCGGTTGCCCTCGAGGTCAACAGATGACGTCAGCAATTAGCGTGATTAAGTAAGGGAGAAAACTTCAGTTTCAGCTACCCACCGGAAAACGAAAGAACGCGCAGTAGAGTATAGGGTGGGGGGGAGGAGCTGTGATAGTTTGTCCTTCGCTGGCGACCATGTCCACTACGCGTCCAGTGCACTCTTCGGGCTGACCATCAACACAGATAAGAGGATGTTCGGGCACCATCTGTTGCCCGGCACTGAATAGAACGACACTCGCAACACTGTCAACAGCATCCAACTTCAGATTGTGGACAGATTCTCCCATTTAGGTAGTACACTCCCTCTCTTGCAGGACTCAGTGTGTAATCGCCATGGTCTCCAAGTCAACGCCAAACTCTAGATGCATAAAACTGTCGTCTTGACAATACTGGTGCATTGGTGAAGACCTGGAAAGTCTACGATAAGCGAGCGAGGAAATGCAACCACTTCAACCTCAGCTGGTGAACTGGCAGAGCAGGATTCCGGATACAGAAGTCCTTAAACGAACTGGAATCCTCAGATTCAACGCCACGTTGAAGCAAACTCATTTGCGTCGGAGTGGTCACCACGCGAGGATAGATGACGAGATCGATATATTTACTCAAAACCTGAGTTTGTGCAATTTTTAAAAATCGTCAAAACACATCAGGCTGGAAAATAAATTTTACGCTATTGCCATGGGATTTGGGCATGTTTTAGTAAAGTACAGATGAGGAAACACGTAGTTGCGTTAATTTCCGAAAACACTGTGCCCAAGTGAATGGACAAAAATCAATTTTAAAGGTTGTCCTTACCTAACAACTCCTTAATTCTCCGATTTCGATTGGTTGGGTCATTGCGTAAAGTGAACATTGAAAGATTTCACAGAAAGAAGGACATAAAACAGGGGGTCGTGGATGTTTTTTTCTCGGGTCAAAGTGGCACGTTGAGTTGGCAACCTGACAGATTCTAGACAAGTTAGGGCAACGATAGGGCGAAGGACCCTAACTAACTTAAGCTAGTCTGTGGACCGTGTCGTACGTTAAATAGTGGCAGAGGGGATCTTACGGGCGGGACAACACAGGATGGAGAGCAAGAAGACACAGAAAATAGATACATTTCTGCCTAAAGTCTTATGTTGCGCTGCCTTTTAGCAAAGGTGGGCACAATGACTTTAAAAAATTGAGAAGCAATTTTTAAAAATAACGGGCCTTGAATAAAGCGCCGCTGGTGAGTTTGCGTTTAGTCAGGAGAGGAAGGAAATGCCGCAACACAACCAATGGGAGGTAATGCTAGTGTGAAGGACATTTTTCCCGATGAAGCAGTAAAGCGCAGTGGTCCCTACTCAACTTTCCGAGCTAAATTCATGTTGGGTTATGCAACGGGAAGGCGGATGACAGACTTCCAATCGAATGTGCGAGCGTCAACGATACTCACAAGAGTATCGAATACAACACGACCTACTTAAACAAATATAGTAAGCATTCTTTGTACGCCGTAGCTACTTAGGGCCCTTACTAGGGAAAGCTACTTAGGCCTCCAGAGCAAACTGATGACAAGCGTGTTTCACAGACTGACGAAACCGTCAGCGCTAGTGCAACAGAAAAATGTGAAGTGCCATCGTGCGTGGAAAACAGCGAAACCAAGGGACCTTCAAGCGCACAAGAAACGTTCGTAGTTAATTTTAGAAGG
>CACRXP010000051.1:1773587-1794007 GCA_902702965.1 Spirometra erinaceieuropaei | reverse complement strand
GATGTCTAACAAGCCACAAATGGTCATTCCAGTCTACCTTGTCTTTTTTGATACCGCCTGTCGGTCAAGTAATACGGTCCTAGAAGTTGCCAACTCACACGATAGCGCTTTTTTGTGTGGTTGCGTGAACAGCTGTAAATATGCTTATTTACTTCAGAAGCACCGTTCACTAAAACATTCTCAAAATTACGTTAAATGCGGAAAGCGGAAGGGAAACTAACACCTCCTGGTGGTACCTTTTCAGAAACCCAAACTACTGACTGCAACATTTTTACTACCGGTAAGGGACTCTACATCGTGGGTATGATTATTGGGATCGAGAATTAAATTGTAGTCTAATCAGCACAGAAACTCACGCCTTGATGAGGTGTCAGCCTCGCCTCTATGGACAAACAGAAGTGTTCCAGTGCTCGTTTGAGTTTTAGCCAGATGCGGGAAATCTGAAACGTCCTCGCTGGTTTCATACCACAAATTCATATGATTTACATCATGAAAACCGCGACACAGGACCTCTGACAGTATACACCCTACATTTGAAATTCTGTTTTGTAAATGAAGAATTGTATTCCCAGATGCCCAATTCTATCAACTACACAAAACCGACGGAACCACCTCCCCTGGAATACCCTGACTCATCATGGCAGATAACCTCTAATTGGTTCATGTACCCTGTCATGAAGGCGTTCATTTAAGTACCGTTCTGTCAACCTGTAATAATGTATAAGTGAATAGCTTGATGATCAAATATATTTATTTCAAAGAAATTGTGAATTGAGAAAAATCGGTCGTTTTTCTCCGAATAGATATATATTATTTGCGCAAATTGTGTGCTTAAAAGTATTTTCTTTGCGTGATGCAATCACTGCTTATTTGGCAGTTGTAAACATGTAGTATTTAACTGAAATTCGTAACATTTAGTTCTACACTTTGCATTTTATGTAGCTACCTTTCTTTCCGACTTTCCTTACAAACTGGTGTTGTCGTAACGTTATTATAACAAATTAGGGTTCAAAGGCGTTCGCCTAACTTTCACTCAGTTAAACTGGACTGAATTGAACATACGGCAAGGGAACTGGACGGAGGAGTTCAGTTGCGATGACTCACCTTCGAAGTAGTTCGTGACTCTGAGACATAATTCTATTTTACTGTAAAAACTAAGCTTACATCACACGGTAAACTTTGAGAGGCCCATTTACAATCGTCACTCATCGTAGCTGTAACATGCGGTCATAGAAAAGTCATAAAGCATATGTCTGGACTACTCGAGTATGGAGAACAAATAATACATGACGAAATGTTGTTCCACGTAGTCGTTTCGTGCGAAATTACTCCTTGCCAACTTACAGAGCATGAGTGATTTGAGATATTTATTCGGGGAGGATAAAATTGAAAGTTTGGTCTTCTATATGCCCCGCCTGCAGTATATTGCCATATAGTTATTACTTTTTAGTTATGTTTAGGACCTCTTTGCTCGTGAGTTTTGACTCCGCTTTCTACCCCATCTTCTTTGTTTACACACGAAAGGTTATTTTCAGATCTAAATTGATTTTGTTTGTGGTTTTTGTCCGCAGCACGATATTCTGTCTGCCAAAGTAAGCAGAGGATATGTCAGAGTGAGCTGTTCTCCGTGCGAGTGAGTTGGTCTAACCATGATTCTGATCACAGTAGTCTTTCCTGGTTTCTGCCTGGCAGAGTAAACAGCCAGACATCATTTGGCATAATTTCACCTCGACGGCGACCTGTGTTCGAACATCCTGGGTATATGTGTTGGATATTCATTTAAACATGCGACGCATCTAAAATGTGTTGTGGCAGTTCAACCGCCGTTTCGATGACGTCCTTCATGTGTCCCACAGAAAGATAAAGCAAGCGCGGTGACTTACGCAGCATCTACCGCGCTTTCTCTTCCTCCCCCACCTTGGTCCGATTTTCACATATAGTAAAAAAGAACGCACGCGGGAGAGGACTCAGATGGATGTCTCGGCCGGAGCCGCTCCTAGACGTGCCGCCACATCCGGATCGCATCCCACGGAGTGGATGCTGATGTGACCTGGCAGGCCCATGCGGTGGGTGAATATGAGGGTGCAGCGAGGACATTTGAGCCGGATGCGGCGAGTGCATGTGGGTGCTCCATTTACTGGTTCGCCAGCCTCGAACTGACAAGGCCGATGGATGAGGTGGATGTACGGGGACAGTGGATGTAATGTCGGGGTCAGTTTGGGAGACGGTGGCAGTGATGGGGCTGCTGGTGGTTGACGCGCCGGGGAAGGGGTGTACGTTTGAGCTAGAAATATTGGGGAGCAAGATGTGCAGACTGTGATGGAGCTGAGCGTGGTGGGTGTTCTGTAAGGTAGGGTGTGGGTTGAGCTAGACATGGTGGATGTGCAGGATGTGCTAGGTGCGCCGAGACTGCGGTCATTTCGGCTCTCGTGGATACGCATGAGACCGAATAAATCTGGGCAGTGAGTAAATGTGCGGGGACAGTGTGGACGGTGGAGGCGAATGCGGTGAGTGTAGGTTGGTGTTCCAGGCACTAATTTGCTGGTCTCTGTTCAACGAATTAGCAAGTGACCGAGGTCAAGGTGCGGTCGCTGATAGGACAGGTATGGATCGCGTCAACACCGCTGGAGTTGTTGGCGGGCGTTGATCTTCTTTGGTGTTTCAGAGTCGTGTGCAGTGTTGGTGGGTATACAAGTCGCCGTAGCAGATGTTGAGGCGATGGAAGAGGAGGCGAAGGTGGAGGAGGGATAGAAGTGGATGGTAAAGGGGGTTTGGGAATACGATCAATGTCAGTTTTCGGCTTGGGCGATGAGATAGAGTTATACGATAAGACAGCGGCTGGTGTAGTCCGTGTGCCGCAGTTGGTACGAAGGTGTCCTATGAAGCCCATTGGTGCCCGAAATGTCCGCTGACAGCGTGGGCAGTTCAGATGTGGTTCAGCGCCGGCGTTGCTAGGTGGGAACAGGTGAGATTCCCGAGCCTACGGTTGTCTTTGTCGGCGGTTATGCAGTCGGAATCGTAGGTCGTTCCGCTTGTCTTTACTGTCCTCCTCCAGCTCGGTCGGTCTCGGAAAAGGTCTCCCCAGTTGGCCATGTTAATCTGCAAACGCTTTGCCTCCTTTTATGCAGGAACCCGTGTTGTCATCTCGTAGGAGAGTAATTTGGGCAGCCGATTTAATGCAGTCGCAATTGTCTCAGCACGCCGTGGATGGTATGGATTTCTGTCCATTCCTGTATTTCTGCAACCGGGATCCGGTTATGCCACCTCAGTTTTAGTATCCGCCAAATATAAGTCAGGCGGAAATGGTTGGGTCTCTGCGCCCGCTTCTTGCACGTCGTCCAGGTCTCCGCTCACTAAAGCAGCGTTGCCAAAATGACCGTTTTGAGTACCTTGAGGTTAGTTTTGAAAAGGAGACCGTGACGATTCCAGACGTTGTTCTTTAGACGACCGAAGGCTTGGATGACTTTCGAGATCCGGTGGGCCACTTGCTCGTCGATATTGGGGCTGCGAGAGAGGCTGCTATCCAGGTATGTGAAGGTGTCCGCGGCTTGAGGTTGGGTGCGCTTCACGTTGATGTGAAGTGCGTTTTATGCTGCGTTTGGTGGCGGACCAGACATTTGGGTGCGCAGCGCCAATCAATTGAAGCACAAACCCAAAGCAAAGGCCCACGTTTCCAGTGTCAGGCGGTATCATCAACCACTTAGACAATCGAGGCGGAAACCAGGACAAACTGTTCCACTGCAAGTGAACCCGCGGCATAGGTCGTACCTCCCAACTCAAAGGTGGAAGTGTTAAGAGAGGCCCTCCCAACTGTCTCATTTTCACGTCGCTCTAGCGACGTATGTACATGCTGTCTTATCGAACTGCCGATACAGAGTGAACGTGTTGAGAAGGCGCTAGCCACCAAAGAATTGGAGGGCGTCCAGCTACTCAGATGGGTCAGCAGACAAGTGCATATGTCAAAAGGTCAAAGGCATGATCTGATTGGCCCAATTACAGGCCGCCCCTGGACATTCTTTATATGTCTACCTATCAATCAACCTATCTATTTATCTATCTATCTATCAGATCTTGCTGTTGGCAGCTCAGTTATAAACGCACGCTTTTCGCCCGGGCTTTTGAGTTCTCCTTGGAGGTCCGGTTGCGGAGAGTTGCAAACCGAGCCACTAACTCAGCATTACGGTTAGAATATGACATCTAGCATCTAGTGCAAACCCAAAAAAGTGCGTGGGCTTACAATCTTCCCCAACTGAAACCACATCTAGAAACAAATATCCCACAGTTAACCCACCTCTCCCCACGCACACTTAACCCACACACTCTCACCCGTACGCTCAAATTTTGTTGTATACATCACCATATCTCCCAATAACCCCACAGTTCACTTCCTTTAGCCCGTCACACGATCAAAATACCTTTGAAAATAATTTTTTTCACACGGTGCACCTATCCCATATACATCAGTGACATATGTCCCCTCTATATGCATTACGACTGCGTAGATTTTAAAAGTGATCGCGAAGCAATAATATCCGCGCCCCCTCTAAACACAAGACTAGCACCCGATTTTAATGGTACTCGCACACATCCAAAAATGGCAAACACTTGACGAACAACTAGACTGGAGCCCTTATTTTTAACAACGCCACCAATTTAAGCATTTAACCTCTCACACTACTCTATTTATACTTCGAGATACCTTAATAGAGGAGAATCCACTTATGAGAGCCCACTTATCTCAATCTCTTTTAAGGACCTGAAAACTCAGAAAAAAACTGTACAATCACCCTATAAGTTATTTATTTGCATTCGGACAAATTAGGAGTAACAATCTAGTTACACAGGGGAAATGAAAGAGGCCATAGCAGCAGAACGTCCGCCATTAAAGTACCCTGAACAAACATCTCAAATCTTACCGCAAAAAATGAATAATGACCGAAACTCAGGACTCTGAATTATGATCGATGAATCAGGAAAAGTATTCGTAAACGAAAAACAAATAACCAATCTCTTCAGCAAATGTTTCTCAACCAAATATACAGTGGAAGAACAGTCGATCCCTTAACCGACCGATACGACTGAATTCACCCTTAGTGAGTTCTGTTTAGTAAAAAACCTGCCTAAAAAGCTCTCAGGAAACTTTCCACCGCCACACCCTATGGGACAGATGAAATCCCAGCTTGCATCCTGAGGCATATAATATATGTTCCAACGCCCATCTCTAAGCTATTCGCTCAACTCCAGTCAAATGCAATTATTCCAGACATTGTTAAATACTCGAGCATTCGACCAGTTTTTAAAAACGGGAGCCGATAAGATACCTAAAGCTATCGTACAATGACAATGGCAAGAACCCTCGAAAGAATAGTTTATAACCAAATTCTAGACCATTCGACAAACGCTAACCTTATACCCCCCGTCAACATGCCTTTTTACCTTAAAAAATTCATATCAACCCTTTTATCTCACGTTTCTAGAGTTTGTCTCCACCAGTAGAGATGGTGGAACGACGGTAGCCACTTCGGTCTAAAAACGTTTTTAGCAAAGTTCCACATAAAAATTACCAATAAATGGTAGGGGGCGCTCACCGATCGTTCATACGGAACTCACTCTTTCCGTTGTGCCTTAAGCGCTCCCTCTCTCGAGCCCAACCAGCAGCCGCACAGCTGCGCATGATATATAGGCAGAATGGTATTACCGACAAATACCGGTAAAGCTTATAAGTCGAGAAATTAGGCCTCCCTTCTGAAGTTTCTCAAATCCTATCCTCAAAACCGATATCACGTGGTACAGATTCGAACCAGAGTCTCAGCACCGTCCCATATTACCAGTGAAGTACTTCAGGCCACCATCCGAGGTCCGCTTCTGTTCATCATGTCTATTCATGACTTATCGTACATATGCGTCTCAGCTTGAACGCTTTCATGTACAGATGACCTAAAAGTAGCGTATACACATAACAAGAATACAGTGGCCAGTTTGCACGGGACAATCGGAACCGATCTTAAAAACTTCACGGGATCTCTTGCAAGCATTCCGCATTGTAAAGAGGTTGGACGGCAGACTGGCCTTTGAGGACTTTTTTTAATTTGCCACCACGACTAACCTCCGAGGTCACCCGTTTAAACCGCGCACTCAACAGGCAAGGCTGGATGTGCGGAAGTTCTCCTTGTCTGTTCGAGGGGTCAAACCATGGAATGCCCTTCTTGCAGATGTTGTGATGTCACCTTCTATACACATTTTTAAAAATAACCTCGACCTATTCATGTTGCGAAAAAAACAAGCGCGATGAGAGGTCGAGGTCATCCCCCGTAACTCGTTCCCACCTTTTTCTACAATTATGGGCTCGTTTGAACTAGTTCAGCCCGAAATATCTTCCTGTACATCATATATTTTTACGCTATTAATAGGGTACTCAAAGGCTCACGACTATCTGCCTCAATAAAATGAAATGAACTTAGCAAATAGAGTACTAAATGGCAAATGCCTTATCACCGTCGAAATGCCATCTCCTGACATTTTGCACACGAAACATTCCCTCCTTTATTTTCGAGGATAATGAAATAAAGGAAGTCCAATCAATAAAAGGCTTAGGTTTGAGTCTTACAAATACTCCTGACTTATGCCGTCCCCCTCACGTTAAACAAATATCACCGAAAGCCACTCTCCAATGCGTACACATATGTACAAATTTCACCCTAAATGCGCTAAAAAGAAAACTTTCCGGAATGCTGGTTTTAACTCTCCTGTTTGACTTTCTTTGACAAAATGTCCTCCGATGGTCGAAATAAACTAGGCGACAATCAAGGACGCTTTACTTGATCTTTATCCAAATATGATGACACCCAGGGTTCATACTAGGAACGATACCATAAATACGGTCTGGGTCAGAAAACTCTCAAATGATCCTAGATTCCTATTCAAGATCACACATGACCAAGATATTCTCAAAATGAATTTACTAGTCCACCAAAACGTCCAACGAAACGCTGGATATAACGAAGATATTATAGGGATCCCGATGATCAGACTTCCACTCCATGAGAAAAGCACCATCTGGAATACCCCTTCCTACTAAGTTTTATCCGAAAAAGTCGAAATCTCATGTACTTTCGGACAAAAACTAAAATTTCCTTTTAAATAGCCATACACTTTTGAATAAGATAGGAAATTTTGAGTTAATTATTTCACATAGAACTTGGTAGGAAAAAGCCTTGATGATGCTAGCCACACGAATAACAACGGAACACAACTCAAAAACGACTAAATTTAAGATGGATGGCATAATTAACGAGCGTAGAACAAATAAAGATATCCTTTTTTATCTCCTCATTTCACCAGCTACTCGTCAAACATCAAGTCTTTAGGCGAATAATAATAACTTACCTTTAGATAAAGCCCTACGTACTAGTTGTTAATAAGGTTATATTCAGAACATATCGAACCTATATAAAACCATATTCGATCATATTAAACTATCCGCCAATATTCCTATAGTGCCATATTATCCGTAATAATATGACAACCGAATTCAGTATAATTATAATGTCCTTCATTGCAACTTACCATTGAATGTTTCGTGTTTCTGATATATATCCATCTTTTCAAGTGCTAGTTCAGACAATTAAGGTAAGTATCATGGGAGGCACAACTGTTGAAAGTTCCAGAAGGCGAGCCTCTAGCCCCATGGGATCGCGCGCCATCACTGAACCGCCTTTATATCAAGTAATTAGGCGTCATGTGGCCTTCTCATAGAAATTATAAATATATTAAACGAGCAACGATTCCATGGCTCATTAGTAGAGCGTTCGACTCAGTAGCGAAAGGTCCCGGGTTCGAATCCCATGTGTTCCACACTTCGGGGTTGAACATTACTAGCTGATGACGGTTGATGAACCCGAAATGGCCATTCTGGTCTCCCTTACCTCTGTCGGCACTACATCATATACTATAGTATTAGGAAGCATTAATTAATGGGGATAATTCCAGCGTAAGTCTGGCTAACTTCTCCCTAATAATACTTCCAACCAATCCCATGGTGGATTCAAACGCGTCTTTTACTTGCCGGATTGCGAAGCTATAAACATGGCCGACAACTGGCCTCCAACACACGGTTCCTGGCCGCCTCCCTTCGAGTAACAGAACTCTGCTCTTGCCCGTCAGGGTTTCTCCTTCAGGGGCACAACTTGGCCATCCCTCGTTTATTTTGTACCTGGGTTCTCTTGCCTTTCGTTTGCTATGTACGCGGGTGCCTCAGTGCGATAGTTACCAGACACTGTCTTGGCCGTGTCGATATCGTCGGATGCATGCATTCGTCAGGAGGGAACAATACAGACCGATATGACCAGCCCTAACAACTGCCCAAATAAACTGACGACCAGAAACTTGCAGACACCCAAACTAACTCAATTCGAAGATAAATTGAAATTCCACGAAAGTAGACATATTCATGACCCTAAAGATTACCAAACTCCAATCTTCAATCCCTGTGTTCTACATAGTTCGTTTTTCTAACTTTTGCTACTTTGCCTTGGAACTCAGGTTTTTACACTTAAAACAAATTTCCCACTCACACCCTATTGACTACGTCAATGACAAAACCAAATGTTATGAAAAGGCTGTCGAGGTGAATAAGTTAATTTTAGGTTTTTTTCCTGTGTACGAAAGAGACTGACAGCGCCCAAGATCTGCTACAATAAAAAAAATCTGTTTATTCAACTGAGACGTCATATCCTTCAGAACTGTTTTTTTCCTCGAAGATAGCCCAGTCGTGCGTGCCTTCCCATTAGTCTTAATTTCTATTCCGTGGTAAGTTCCGGGCGTTTCGGCTGTTTCGTTGTCGAGCAGTCTGGTTAGGAAAAAATCTGTTAATGCGATTTCCTGGGGTTTGCTTTTTGGATAAAAGCAATTCTATTTGGTCTTTTTTCCAAGCAAAATTTTGGGAAGTCGATGTGGTGGTGATTTTGTCCTATCTTCACTCCTATTATGATCCGGAATGCCTTCGGAACTGTCGCTTTCGCACCTGACTGGAGTAAATGGTCTAGTAGGTCATGAAAAGAAGCAAGATATTCAGAGACACGATCGTCAGGTCTGACCGCACTTGATCCAGACAAGTCGTGAACAACTAGATAGTGTTGGTGGTGCCGATGCTTTTTATCTTCTCTTTTCGTGAAACTCTCTAATTGAGGATGGGGACGATTTGTGGTAGCCCCATTCGGATATAATCTTCTGCTGTCGACTCAATGTCCCTAGGGACCTACCAGGGCTCCTATTGTGACGTTTTCCTATGTCTCCTAGCCCCGAGTTCCTGTCTCCGCATCTAACTATGTGCTCTATTGGGCTCACGCGGCAGCTAAGAAAACACGATGGCAGCGGAAGTTTGCGTGGCCTAGCTACATCACGCCTTGGCGTAAAAGAACTGCCATCATTTCCATTAAGAGAAGCAGGCAAGGTGGAAACCGCAACAGGTAAACTTTTTGTATCATCGCTTAGGTCGTCTTGCGTAGAAATCGAGTCTGCCTTTGTCAGAGGCCTCACTAGCGTTGTCCTACTGTTACCACTAACCGCGTCTCTAGTTAGTGAGTTGTAACTCATGTCTTAAGTCGCTCCTGAGACAATATTTTTCGCCCTTTTTCGTTTTTCGCTGCATATTATTTGACCGTAACACTGGCAATATCCCTTAGGGTTGAAGGCTCGCTTTTAAGCTTTTTTGCTTTGATCAGGATGTATGCACCTCCAGCACAGGACTGATCTCCATTCCCAGCAATATTCGTCGTAATTACGCCATTGGTGAGCTTTGCTGCTCCGTGCCTGAGAGCCGAAATCCATTTATCACAGATACTGGATACAAACGACATTTCTTCAGAATTCCCATATTTCAAGCAGACGGATACCCGTAGAGATCTATCCACCGAAATAGTTGGGAGCACGCTGCAAATCCTAAAACGTTAATAAATAAGTACATCGTCCTATTTAATACCTCATGGGTATTGTCACGGC
Source organism: Spirometra erinaceieuropaei (assembly GCA_902702965.1). Classification (NCBI taxonomy): domain Eukaryota; kingdom Metazoa; phylum Platyhelminthes; class Cestoda; order Diphyllobothriidea; family Diphyllobothriidae; genus Spirometra; species Spirometra erinaceieuropaei. The sequence goes on along the minus strand of CACRXP010000051.1, from coordinate 1,784,008 downwards.
AGGTAAAAAATGAATTTTTAGGTGAATTTGTAAACAGGTAGACAGACACTGTGTACTGTGCAGTTCGTGCCTATAGAAAAGCAGCCTGATATAGAAAACAGTTAGTGAAAATTGGAAAAAGTCCACTTTTCTAAAAACATATTAGGACTGTGATTTGATTAGTTTTCAAAGGGGAAATCTGTCGTTCATGGAAAAGTAAATGTGATGGTCAGGCAGGACCGTCCTGCATGTCGTAGTGTAAAAGGGTTTGAAACAGATATCGTCAAGGTCGTTCGCTGCAGATACGACCAGTGCGTTTTGAGTTGACAGCAGAGGCAACCGCGAAGGTGGCGAGATGAGACGAAGCCAGACACGATCAATCGCAGTCTTCTTATCCCAACTCAAAGCCACTCAAAGCCAGCACGCAGTCTCACACAACATACCCACGGTGTCAGCGATCATTCCGAACTCAGGTTGAATTTATACAATATCTTCAGACTAACGGCAGCACCCGAAAAACACCAGCTGATGCCTACCCGTTCACACCTGTCTTGCCCCACCCACCATCCGCAACCAACACCTAACGCGCTCCTGATCACCCATTGCCGTCCTACGCCGTTTCAACATCTGCTACGGCGGTTCCGGCCCCCAACATCACCAAACACAATTTTGACAAATAGACAAGCCTCAACCTTATCACCACCAATACCAGCGATTTTGACTCGGCCAAAACCTGTCCACATTGCGGCCGCACATTCACCTCGCATATTGACCTGGGTGGTCACTTGCGAATCCGTCGCACAGAAACTGACAAACCAATGCTAGAGCACCAACATACACTTACCGCATCCGCCTCAACTGCCCTAACTGCCTTCACGCACTTAGACGCTGGGTGCGCCCACTAGGTCACATGCGCGTCTATGAAATTCTGCCGCAGACCACCGCCTTTTGACATATTATATGTTAGCAGGGGGAAGAATATAGGGTCTAAAGGGTAGATTAATGCAGCACTATTTCGGATTTGTCTTCCCTCATTGAGTCAGTCATAACCCTGACCGACTGTTAGGACCGAAGACCGACATGCGCTGACACACCTGGCGCAGCAGGTTCACCACTGGGTTATACCAGATGAGCCATAGGCACTTCACTGAACCGGATTTCGTCAGTGCCTGGCCACCTGCCATTATCTGTCTTTGCAGATCGGAAAGTTATTCACTCAGGAATGGGCGCACATTAACTCATTGGCTTCCCGAGGCGAACGGGCTTCGTATAATTGGTTAAAAACCTGGTCAAGGGTTAATCGGAAACCGAAGGGTATGGCGGTGCGTCCAGGAGCCGGCACGTCCGCGCAAAAACCTGCGCTTTCTCTCAGCCTCCGGTTTTCTTGACTATGTATTGACACAGGGGTCAGGCTTTCAGAAGGAGAAAACGCAGTAGATGCTGTGTAAATCTACTACCACAATGAAGTATTTCAGGCGTAATTCGCCGTGCCCACGGTCACCCTGCAGAGGAGCCCACGGTGGACTGCACCTGTCACGACCGTTGAACTGTTGTGTGTACGTTCACTGGGCCAACACGCTGGTTCGATCAGAGTCGGCAGGCTTTGCTGGGAATGCCCACCACAATGAATGTCGAAATTCAGCTTCTGTAGCGGGTCTGGTGGCCGGCTCACGTCGCGTCGATGGGGTCTATGCGGTCCTCCTTTTTCGTTAGTTACAATACTGATTAGGAGTTTGTTGTGTACTAGGTGGTGTAATGGTTCGGCTAGGCACGGGTTTTCGCCGTACGAGCCAGCTGCGGCCTCTTGCACCCAAAATCTTTTCGGCTCGCTCATCAAACCGGGTACAGGTGAATGAAGAGAGAGTGCGGTAGATTCTGCGCAGGCCTATTATCACTGGAAACTAATGCATGCCCGATCCAGCGTCCCTGCTTTCACCCTACCATGGAGCACACAGTGGGCATTGTCGAACCCGACTCTTTTCTTGCATTTCAAGATGTATTTGAGTTCAGGAATGAGGCCTGTGACACGTAAGCAGCGAGTTGTCGACTAATCAAGCGGGTGGAATGGAGGTAATCACTAAATGTTCGCATCCGAAAAAAGGGAACACCACTTTTGCTTTGAATGACAGTGTTTGCTAAAACTTGACACCACTTATAAGCCAGAGATCCGCCAATTCTAACAGCAGTTTGAGCGCTGTAGTAGGCATCCTCCTGTTGGCTTGAATCAGGCTGATTATATCTCATTGTACTGGGATATATGTTAAAAAATTGCATTGCTTTGTAGTGATTTGCATATGTCACTGTTAGTGCCTGAACGAGTCATTCTGACGTTGCCGCGAGGTTTATGCTAAATTTCCCAGGCAGTGGTGTTTATGTGGTTAGGTTTCCACTTTGATCTCCTCTTTGTTCGAAGGGAAGTTATGAACTAGAATCTTTAAAGCCAGGTTACGCTTATTTGAAAGTCTACGAATTTTTTTAAAAGTAAACTACTGCCGAAAGTAACCTCGCTCGCTTTAGTGGGTAAACTAGTTTCATCCGTTTTTCACTGAGCAATGTGGGCCAGGATTCTTTGCGAAAGTGTATGCAACCCTTGTTGTTTTTCTTTTTCACCTTCTCCGGATTCTTCGTTAAGTCGAACGTTTCCGTTGCTGCCGAACAGGCACACGGAACGTTCAGAAAATTGCGAAGAGGCATACGAGATCATGAATAATGTCCCATTAGAATCTTCTGCATTAGCAATTTGCAACTGATTTCCTAATCAGAAAAATGGCTGCCCTCGCGTCCCTCTGATTCGCCGGTATTTCAGTTGCTTTTTTAAGCTCGTCTGCGCTGGGGTGGAGTATTTCAAATTTGTGGTAAGATCATCTATACGTCCATTTATGTGCGTTCTATGATTGCATAATCGCCTTGCCGTTGAAATTTATTTTGTTAGTGTTCGGCAAATATTACTGGACGTCCGATTGCTTGAGGCCATTTGTTTGCAATCTGAGTACTCATACGTATAAGAGTACACCGGAGTTATTTGCTTTTGTCAGACTTTTGACTGTTTGTGCTTTAAATTCCCGTCATGATTTCAATAAACCATTTCAACGTATGACGTCGTCAGTCGTACCTCTGTGTGGTTTGCCCATTATCTACATAGTTTGCGCCTGTATTTTACGCTACACATGTAGTCTGCAGGTTTCTCAAATTGTTAATTGGGTATTCACTTCCCTCAAAAGGACTTTGAAGTGTTTCTTTTTTGTTGGTCTACACCACTGGACCTTTGTTATCCTCGTAAAGTGGTGAAGTCGATCAATTTATGGAATATCCGAATAATGGGTTAGTGAAGAAGGGTGTAGACCTCCTGTTCGTATTGCCTACGTCACTTTGTATAGGTACATCCAACTTAGGGTCTCTTTAAGACCTCGCTTTCACTATTCCGGACACGGAAATAGGAGTAGTCTAACATTAAGTTTTCTCATTTAAACGGTTGCTTTAGCTAATGCATGCAATCTCATTTCACCTAACTTCAATTCACTCTACTCTGCTGGTCTTCCCATTCGGCTTCCTTAATTTTTGGGGTTACGAAGGATTAACTTTGCCGGCTCTTTCTCCTGCAGTGGCGTAATGTTAAAACGTATATTTCTTCAGATGAAATAGGCAGGATACATTGCGTAAGTACCCCTTGAATATAGGAAACCCGAGAAGGCGGTCGACATCTAATTAACTCTGCTCATCACTTTGTTGAAATTAAACTATTGTGATTACCAATTGATTTCCTCTAGAAGTGTGGATATGATTTTCACAAAGCAGTGGGGGCTGAAAACCAGAGAACCAAATCTGCACCTAACTCTGAATCTCTGTGAAAATCCATATTCTTACATTACAAACAGTGACTCATAGAACAATGTTCGTGGCAATCGCCATGTCTGGATGCACGGCTCATGTTAAAATGAGTGAACTCTTTTTTTTGGACGGCAGCGCATAAGTTAATTGTGCCAAAATTTGCGAAGAACAGTTTTCATGTGCCCTTACTGTATGAGGTAACAGTTCAACTCCGTCAGCTCCACAAGCAGGCACTGTGACCTGAGCGTGAATTACCATTTAGGGATAGTGGAATTGCACAGCTTCCACCGCACTCCCCCCCTCTCTCCCGCCAGCGCTCGGCAGAAGAGAGCACAGGTAAATAGCACGGTCGAACCCGCACCTAGATGTACCACCACACCCCCTAGTCCACAAAAACACGACCAGGACTTTAGCCAGTAACAAAAGTGGGTCAGAGAAGTATGATACAAGTCACTGGGTAACCGTACACATTACCCATGCACCCAGCAGGAATCAGGTGCCAGAGAGCTGCCAACGCACACCAGGCCGCGAGGACCATGTTTTGCTGAATCGTGACATAGCAGACGCACGCAGTCTTGAAAGCCCACTGTACGTGGTGCGCATGAGACATCATAGCTTGCACTGCTTTGAGCTACCAGAGGCCTGGAAATGCCTGCACTTCCATTATGGCCGCGTTACCAGAGGTTGCACCCGGGATGCTGCTTTAGTCGATTCCCAGAACTAGGCTTAAGCCCCGCTCATGCACAAGGAATTTATGTTACCAAGGATTGTACTTGTGCCCTGCGTGATGCCGTTATTAACGTCATTGTTGCAACCACCTACTCCTTTACGCTGCAGGAGGAAGCATTTTGGCATGAACTCCAGATTTCTCCCAGTCCAGTTCTTACTAGCAGTTACGATTTGTCCAAACTCGGGAATACTCGCACCCGCTCCCCTCCGTTTCGTACATTTCCCCCATGCTTTGATCTCTACCCACCAGGATACCCTGTGGCCAATTATGCTGCGCCATGGGATGTCATCGAAGCTGTCGAAAAGCTAGTACAAAACTCGTATGATTGGTGAAGAGAGTGAATTCTCATGTTATCTCCGAAGTCAGCCAAGGCTGGGTTCTATCAGCAATTCAGTTTGACTGCGTGCTAGACCGGATCTCTTAACGCACTGTCGGAGCACTCCGATGTTACAGGTCTTAGCATTGGGGACCACGTCTGCGTTGATGGTGCTGTGATGCCGGCAATTTCCGTTGCAGAAATGCAATACAGTGTTCTAATTAGGTGGGAAGACTGTCGACGTATGCCTGAAAATCAACTTTCTCAAAACGAAGGCTATCAGTCTAGCGTTTCGCAGTCAGGGACGCCTGTCCGGCCATTTTAAACGCTGAACGTTGGATTTGGTCGACTGTATAATACCTGAACCGAACTTGTCGAGCGGACAAAGTGTGGATCAAATCCACCACCGGATAAAGCAGTCGCGGCGGCCTTCGTCTTACTTCTTTGAGGCATTTGAAGTCGTTCCCGGGACCAGTGTGAAGACTTTTCGTGTCAAGGGGCCTTCATCAGGGCAGTCTTTCGGCATGAACGTAAAATAACCTCTATGCCTGGATGAACCTGTTTGATGGTGCCCGCGCTCTACCTCCCAGATCAGTCTCTCCGATGACGCCTTCATCAAACGGTAGGGCAATCGTTAACGAACAGATCAAGTTAAGTAACCACCTCCAATCGCTGACTGAGGCGGCTCGGTCATGCGCTGCTCATATTTGACAGTGGAATCATTCAGGATGTTATTCGACTCCTAACTCTAATGACTGACGTTGATGTCGAGAGGTATAACTGAAGAGGTGGGTAAGTGCGTGCGAGAGTCGATCTTGAGCGCAACTTTATTGCTGTAGTAATCGGACTGAAGAGATGGCCTGCGAACGGGCTCAACTTAGCTGGGAAGTCTGACTATGATCGGCCACAATGGTGGGGAGAGGGGCGATCCTTTAAGATGTGGAGATTTTTTCAACATAGTTGGAGCAATTACGTGAAATGCCCTTGCAAGTATAGGCGGTAATAAATTACTACATTTTCCAGACATCCAACTGGTTTAATTACGCCTTCGTTGATGCGCGACGAGTTTAACCGGATGTTTGCAATCTTTTTGCCACTCATTTTCAGGCCAAATGTGCTGAATCTTAATGACTTTGTTCTCCATCATTTTGATCTCCTACAACTTGCCCTGACGTCGAAGATTGCCAAAATGGAGAGCTCAAACGTACAAACTCAGGCGCACCTTTCACATTCCAATGAACCACCATCCTCAATGAGTAAAACGTATCTAGAGCCAGAAGATGGTAAGTACGTGTACACTTCTGCAGGACCTCTCAATTGATTGTTTAATGATGCGGAGAAGGACTTCCGTACATCCAGCCTTGCCTTCTGAGTACGCAGCTTTAGCGAGTCACCTCGGTAGCGAATGTAAAGGTCCTCAAAGGCTAGGCTGCAGTCCAGCCCCTTCGCTATGTGCAATACTTGCAGGAGATCTCCGCGAATTTGCCTATAACTCGAAGGGAAGAGGTTTAGATTTGTCAGGCCGGTTACATAAGAAAAAGAGTATTGGCCCCTTATCATCTTCGTGGCTCTCCTCTGAACTCTTTCGAGGCAATTTGATCTTGAACTGCCCATTGTATCCAGGTTTGTATGCCGTACCTCAATTGCGGCGGCACGAATGTTCCAAAAGTCTTTGAGAAAGCGTCTTCTTTAAAATCCGTAAATGCACGCTTGGTGGCGTATAGTACTGACATTGTGCTTTTTGCCATTCTCGAACAATAAGCGGATTCAGACTAGGAAGTTAAGGCCATTCCAACAGCCAGAAAGAGTTCGTTCTTGGTCGGAGTAAAACCTTGCAACCTCTCGGATTCCAGTCACGTAGCTTATGCCACACTAACCTCGCCTTGAGACCCAGAAATGAGGCGGCGTCCCCTATTGCTCAAACGGTAGCGCACTTGACACCAGTGTGAGGGGGTCAGCAGTTGAAATGAGATGGCTGACTGCATGGCTTTGTATTTCCATGGTCTGTCACCAAAAAATTCTTGCTGCGGAACGAAGTAAAAAAGTATTTTATCCCTGTAAGCTCGTGCACTATTTACTAGGTCACGCAAGACATTCAGTTTGAAGTATTTGGCTGTCATCCTTTCCGCTTTTGTTGCTTCTCACAACACTGTGTCCTTTTCGAGGCAGAATATTGCGCAAAACTTGCGTTCAACGTACTTTTTCCCCGCGAATTGCAGATAATCAACTCAGTTTGTGCTGTCTCTGCGGCAAGACCTTCCCGACCATTAGTTCTCTCCACTACCACATCGATTCCGAACATGACGGTAAGATGCTCAACGCATTTTCTTAATCATGGCCCGAGGTTTTCGAAACTCCCTGTTTTCCTTGCCGTCTTTGGCTGAATATCCTCCCTTTCCTCCGCTTTTCTTCACCGAATTACATTTGATTTTTTGGGTCATTACCGATGAAAGTAGTGACGTCGACAGCGCTATCATTGCTGTGCTAACTGCTCCACTACGTCCCAGTGAGTAGCGCGTTGGAACGACCACTCGCTAGTTGTAAGTAGCGCTGATATGCGTAAGTCGGATGACTGGTTACGCAAGTGCCCGCAGGTCGAAAAAGAGTAACTATTAACGGTTACTCACCCATTGTAAGTAGTTTAATGTAAGTAATTTAAGTGAATGTGCGGCTGACAGTTGGGAAGCTTGATACGCGTCGAGTCCATAGGAAAATGAATCCACACGGGAAGAGAGTACCACATCAGTGGGCAAGGCGTTCAACTCTGCAACCACAGCTACTGAAAAAAGTATTTCACCCATTGATGCTTGCTTTGTCTGAGCGTAGTTTCAGGGCTGTATTCTTCACCGTGCAGCATAATCCTACGATGATTCAGTTACTTCAGAATGTCGACTTTTGAATGAACTTCCTTCCGGCCGCCTGCAAAGACTTTGTGGAAAATGAATACTTAAGTAGCATGAATTTTTCTCATTGATTTTCGATGTCCTTATAAATTCTAATATATTTCATAGAAAACATGCGTAGAAATATTCATTTTCACTTGGGAGGAAAAAGTACGTCATCGAATTTTATACCTGAAAGAAGAGTATAGTTTGGGTTTAAAAAGTTTCTGGTTATGAGATTTTCTAAGGCCGTGAAATGCCCGTTCATAAAACCGCGTGTCTCCGCATTTACTTATGTTGCTTGTAAAATTTACAAAACGGCCCAAATCCTCTGCTAAATATAATGAACCCGATACGGTCTTCTCTTAGTGCTGTAGAGAGATGTGTGGTTTTGCGTGCACGGAGAATATACAGCTTGTCAGTCTAATAAAGCTCTTGTCGCAGCGATCGTGTCTCCCTCTTCAAGACTACTTCCAGGGACTCGTCTCTTCCCGACTCTTGTATCTGTCAGAATATTATGTACTTCGCCGTGAATAGGGTCCGGACTACAGTGACTCCTTAACGGGGCTTTTGTGATCCTGCCGCGTGCGTGGTACGCGTAGACGGGCGCTCGGCCACTGTCTTTGTGCCCATCTCCAGTCGTCTTACCTATGTTTTGTCATTTGAGCATAGGTGGTCGTTTGCGCTCCCCAGCGTATTCCTCCTGTTGCGTCGCAGTTAGCCTTATATCTTGTTCAACGGAGACTTTGCGGCCGGCTGACTTTTATCGCCTTACACGGTTTCCTCTTTCTCGCCGAACCTTCTGCGTCAATCACTTCCCTGCCTGCATTCTAGTTCGCATCCTATCGTCAGTAGAGCGTGTTCCGCTTCCTATATACGCGATCTGTAATGAATTAGTGGTCAAGCATCTCCTTATATGCTCCTTTTTTCTCCCCCAGACGCCAATGATGACGGGGATTCAGCCAGCACTGCAGAACCGTCCAGTTCTGCGTCAGACGTAAGTTCCCAGTGTTTTCAGCGTCACTACTACACTGGAATGTTCGTTCCTTGCGAGAATCAACTTTTGCGTGTCTCGCGTTTGTTCTTGTGGAAGGGGTTCCTGTTCCTTTGTCGGCGTCTACGCGCGCCACGCACGACCTGGCTTCTGGCGGGATTTCACAGAGGGCGACTGGAATCCCACATGCGTGGGTGCGCCGTAGAGGCCAGATCTAGTAGGAGCCAGTGAGCCCGAGTCCCAGTCCTAGTCTAGGTGACGCAGCAAGCAAATTAGTAAAACGACCTTTAAAGACGGCAGTCACGAGCGCTTTCCGCGCCTCGAACTTACGTGTATTTTTTACAAGCACCCCTCCTACGGTTGGGCAGCCAAGACCGACTACCGTAGCTGGCCGCATCAGTGTACATTTATGCATTAAGCTACTCCTGTGGAGCAGGATTCATTGGGTTCACAACGAGGCATCCGAAAAGAGGGTGTGCGAACACATATCTGCCTAGCCAGGTAGGGGCCAACATAGGTCGATTTGGAGTTCTATACTCACACGCCCAGTCGACACGGATGGCCAGGTCGACGCAAAAGAAGCCTTTCAGGTTATCTACCGGGCGGTGGCAAACCACTCCCAAGGCCTACGCCAATCGATGCTAACAATACCCGAGGCAGTGCCTATTAGGTCAAAGAATCCAGCGAACGTTTATACCAGCGGTCTGTCTTCCATGGCCGACTCCAGATGGTGGTTACTCGCCTCTAAAACCTCCTAATGACAGTCATGTGCACTCTGTGTGCTCGACAAACAGACACCCCTCCTCCTCACCCAGCCGCGACGACGACAGCACGCCGACGTCGTGACGCGGGCAGCGTGGGAACAAGGAGTCCGACTACCCCCCCCCCGAGACACACATGACAGTTCGACCGTCGTTGCCGGCAATGTCTACCATGTGCTCCATAGCAAGATGAGGCAGGAACGGTGACCTGCGCGTGAATTAGTTTCTAGTGATAGTAGACTTGCGCAGCATCTACCGCACTCCCCCCTGCCCCACCTGGACTCGGCGTCAAGACAGAGTCAAGAAGACCGGAGACGGAGAGGACGCAGGTGCAATGATGCATTATCAAAAACATGTTTGTCAATCGACTCTTTATTTCGAAGCGCGCTTACGCAGGCGACTCGAGCGGCCAGCAATTTGCTACGTGTCAGTTGGTCTAACATTGTCCATTCAACTCGACGGGGTTTTGAAGTTGGACCGCCTTCCTTTCCTCTCATTATTTACCATATTGCATTCTTCTGCTTCATGACCAACTAGAAGTGAGATTCCGCTTTTTTCTTATTTGTGGAACTTCAACTACAGTGACAGCTTCAGCTCTTTTCTGCAGCAATTCGATCTCCTTCTAGTCCATCGTCAGTTTTTTTGCCGCAAGTTTCGTTTACTTCTAAATACGGACGTATGCCCTGTCTCTGCTAGCATCTCTTGCCCAGTCCTGCGAAAACCAACCACTCAAAAATGATTCTCGTATGTCTAAAATACCAAGTTGACACTCAGATGACGCTTTTTTTAAAATATGCAATGCCGCGCTGTGTGTAAGCCGAACTGTTATATCGACTGCTTGCCTATACCATCTGTCCTCAACCTGCGTGCTGTCTAAACAAGTGTACTTTTCTGCCAATATGACGCTGAAGATCAATGAACTAGAAGACCT
>CACRXP010000051.1:1684156-1734402 GCA_902702965.1 Spirometra erinaceieuropaei | reverse complement strand
AGACCGATCTCTCGGAGTGAGAGTGTCAATGTGCGGAAGACTGGAGCTAGAGTTGATGCGAAAAAAGAAGCAAAAGCCAGCTTCGAGTCTTAGATAGATAGATAATTTTTATTAAGGACCCGTAGGGGTCCCGTCAAAGCAAGTTAAAATAAAGTTGCATGCGAGTTTTAGACGAGGTGGGCTGAATCTTTACAAAATGCAATTCATAGTTTCTGAATTAGAAGTCCATTGAGAAACATGATGATTGAGGGGTAAAAAAAACTCCTCGGAAAAACTTAAAAATGATTGGATTAATTATTCAGGAGAAAACACCCCTCTTTAAAAATAGTAACAGAAAAAAGCGAGCAGGACTGGCCTGTAGGTGGCGGTATATAACGGAATGTTGTCGGTCATCGTCAGGGAAGCAATAAATGTCGAATGTGGGTCAGACAGGACTGGCTTGCAAATGGCCTTGTATACGGGATTCACAATTGAGATCGTCTGGGCCGGATTGGTACGCCGCGTCAGAAGAGGCCAGACGAGAGGAACCGAGATGCGATCGGCCACAGCACGCTTCGAGCTCAGCCGAGCAGTGAGGAAGGTAGGTACGACCGAACTACTAGCAGACAGTGAATACGGAGGGTTCCGCCGTGAGCGTCGACAGACCGCATGAGGTCGGAATGCGGGAGATGACATCAAAAACCGCGAAAATTGTCGCTATGGGGGAGGAGTGATAGCAGTGAATTTAGAAACCAATTAAAAACAGGGGTCTCTAATGGTATAAATAAGACCGCATGAGGTCGGAATGCGGGAGATGACATCAAAAACCGCGAAAATTGTCGCTATGGGGGAAAGATAGCGATGGATACAGAAACCAATTAAAAACAGGGGTTTCTAATGATATAAATAAGGGTTACCACTTAATCTACCACTAAATCCCAGGAGGACCATGCTCGAAGTCAAGAAGCTGAGTGTTCGGGAATGCGACCGTTAACAGTGCCTTTATGCTTTCCGGTGTAAGATGGTTGCGTAATTTCGACTTCAATATCAGTAACTTAAGCGATAATCTAATTTCAGTCGGAAGATTATTCCAAAGGAAGGCATATTTGGAAGCAAAGAAGAGGGAGCGCTTAGATGTAGTACAAAGAGGCGGCGAAATCACCATGCGGGAGTTGCGCGTGGCATAAGACCGATCTCTCGGAGAGAGAGTGTCAATGTGCGGAAGACTGGAGCTATAGTTGATGCGAAAAAGGAAGCAAACGCCATCTTCGAGTCTTCTAACCCTCAAAAACTTCATGTTCGCCAGCTGACATCTCTGAGTATAAGAAATACTCGACGACGCTTGAGAGAACAGTTTCCGGGTGAAAACCCTCTGAACATTTTCGATTTTATTACGGTCGCAGGCGTTCATTAAACCGAAGAAACGACAGCAGTATTCAAGGACTGGAAGAACAAACATTTGATAAAGTCTTAGCTTCATTTCCGGAAGGAAAATTTATGCGATATGTATCCACATATCTGCGCGTCTTTGGCAGAGATTCTATCTGCATGAGGTGATAAAGCAAGTTTATTTGTATAACTTAGACCTAGGTCCTTTATGGTGAGACATTCTGAGAGTGGGTTATTCTGAAAAATTATGGGACCAGGAAGTTTGGTAGGACCAAAAGACATGAAACTACACTTGGATGATGAAAACTCCATCTGCCATGTCGAACCCCATCTGCTTAAGCGTAGTAAATCGGCATTATTTTTTTCAACACAAACATTTGCGGTGTCCTTAGAGTATGAGTAAACACACTTGAGGTCATCGGCATAAGTAAAAGTTTGCGACTTTCCAAGTTCAGTCGAAATATCATTGATGTACAGAAGGAAGATTAGCGGACCCAGAACCGTGCCTTGAAGTACGCCACTCGTGATCGAGTGGGGTGTCGAGTGGCTATTACCGACCATGACTTTCTGATATCAGTTGGACAGATACGACCTAATGAAGTCAAGTAGAGGCGGCCGGATGCCGAGGGCTTCCAATTTTACTAAAAGACGTCTATGGGGCACCTTGTCAAAGGCTTTGCTAAGATCAAATTAAATAACTACCACTGACTGCCGTTCATTACGAAGAGAAGTGATTAGATTAAGAAAAGCCAAGTGACATGTTTCGCAGGATCGTTCAGGTAATAATCCATGCTGACTAGAGCTCAGAAGCCGATTAGCTAGACAGAAGCCAAGAATTTCATTGAAAATAATCCTTTCAAGAAGTTTTGATAGAGACGGCTTTTTGTGCACACCCCGATAGTTATTAACATCGGACCGAGATCCTGACTTGAAAACGGGAATGATAATTGACGTTTTCCATGTTTCAGGAAAGAATCCTTTTGAAATATAAACCGAGAATAGATGACTGAGCAATATGGGAAAGTCAGACGCTTGTTTAATAATCGAATTCGGAATCCCGTCCGTTCCTGAGCAGTGGGAGTATTTCAAACGGCTTATGTGTTTCTTAATGAGATCTGAGGAGACATCAATTGTACTAAGTAGCCTATCTGAAAGTGATCGAAAGAAAGGGACCGGATCGGACTCGGTAGCAAGGTGTTTTGCAAAGAAAGCACTAAACAACTCCGCCTTGTCAGTGTCATCGGTGAGGAAGACTTTGTTATCATTTAGCATGGGTGGAAGTTCATGACCACGCTTAGAGTAGGACCGATGACGGAAGATGTTAGCGACGGATTTGCCAGGGTTCGAACAACTGAGAGCAATTGATTCTCTTTGCCTGTCGCGAGCTAGGCGCCTCCTTGAGGCCATCTCAAATATCTCTGTGATTCTAAGATGAACAGATAAGGAACTAGTGGATGGGTCACGCAGTTGTCGCCTCAACTTTTTAGTCTGTTCTGAAGAAAATGAGGAATAAGGGAATCTGAAGAATTAGGCTTGAGATATATACGTGGCACAAACTCTAGAATGTCCCTGGAAACATTGGACATGACATCACGAAGAATGGTTACATCGCTACAAGTGAGGAAGCCACACCAATCCAAGGATCTCATATAGTTATTTATTAAGTCGCTATCTACGCAGTCGTAGTTCATGAAAGTCTGAACGGCGCTTGTCTTTTTTGAAAATGCAAGCGGTAGGCAACAATGAACTAATACGTGGTCACTGTCAAAGAGGTCCTTTTTTAAAGCAACAGAAAGAGGAGCAATGTCATTGGTAAAGATTAGATCTAAAATGTGATTATCTCTTGTTGGAGAGCGCACCAGTTGGGACCAATTAGAAAAATTGACAATATCTTGAAAGGGCTGGAATCTAGGTGGGCAGCTGTTGGAAACCCAGTCAATTTCAGGAAGGTTAAAATCCCTAGTGATTATTTTAACATCGAAAGCAGCTTCCGAAATTAATTTAAAGATTTCACAGAGTTGTGAATCATCACTGGTTAAAGAATTTGGGGGATTGTAGATACAGCCAATAATTGCCTTTCTTTGCGGCGAGAGAATAACAGATGCGAAGCAGAAGTTTCCCGTGAATGAGGAAACATCCAAGTAATAGGGAGAGTGCTTTAGGTAGGATTTAAGATAAAGAAGACAACCACCCCCACGCCCAGTCGTGCGGTCTTGGCGGTAAAAATCGAAGTCATCTATGATTAGGGCAGAGTCAGGAATTAAAGAATGGGTCCAAGATTCTGTTACACATATAATATCAGGCGTCATTTCCAGAGCAATGGCTCTGATTTGGGCCATCTTCTTTATAACAGACCTGGCATTCAATGATATAATATCTAATGTGTTTCGAACGGCAATGCTATTTTCGACGGTATTTAAAAAAAAATTTGGAGGCGGATATGTAAGCTGTGAATTAATGACACTTGGAGAATAAGTACCAGTTAATTTAGAGGTATTGACGTGCGGGGAGTCAGCAAGAGAATGCTGAGTATGAGACCTAAAGGAGGTGGGGATATAGTTTTTAAACATTGGAATGCTAGGGGAGTTAGAACATGGATAGACTTTTTGGTAGTTAAATAATGGAGGAAGGGGAGGAGGAGGGAGGCTAGAAGGAAAGTAGGGGTTAATGAGTGAGGGTAGGCCACTAAAAGAATGAAATGGTGGGAAACCAGGTCTAGATTGGAGGTCAAAGGAGATAGGTTGACGTACCTGAGAGCAATTGGGCTTAAGTGGCGGGAAGCCTGAACTAGGTTGGGGCATAAATGATTTAGGGCAATTCATGTATGAATTATTTGCTCGATATACAGTAGGGCTTTGATAAGTAACCGGTACGCAGGACAGAGAATTATTCGGGGATATAATTGGAGCTGCGGGGTTTGTAGACGTGCTGGGCTGAACAGACTTGTTAGATCTAAGAGAAGGCGTCGTACCCCTAAACGGAACTGTACTACCTATCTTTTGGGTCGGAGTCTGATTCAATTTTCGAGTCTCACCGTTCTGACGCCAAGCCACTGGTGACTTAGCTGTAGACCTTACAGCACCCAGTTGGACAATAGAAGTTATCGGTCTAGCTGATGTAGACGGATTTTCATGTGTCTCAGCGAGACTATCCGGAGGATACGAAACGACAAATGAGGCTGCTGCTGCTGCTGCAAGTTTAGGGGCAGGCAAATGCGTCAAGTGGCTTGAGTGACATGGAGATGTAGGAGAAAGAGGAAGGAGGGAGTCAGATTTCGCAGGAGTAAGAGAAGCTGAATCCTTACGGCCACTTGTATTATGACCGAGTTGGGGAGCATTAGACTGAGAAGCAGTGGGTTTACGTGAGAATAGAGACCCGATTCTACGCTCCATAGGAGTAAGATCATGACAAAGGAAAAATTTTGCCTTCTCTAGGTACGCAGTGCACGCTCTCGATGAGTAAAGATTGTGTCAACCTCGATTGATGAAAACAATTTGACTAAGATAGGTGGGTTTGTACTACGGGAGGACAAGCGTTTGGCATCAGCTATTTTATAGTTGAAACCACATGAATACAGGAAATTGGTCGCAACATCAATTGGCCGAGCAGATCGAGGAACATTTTTTAGCAGGAAGTTGTAAGAACGCTTCTGTCTATCACTAGATTCACTGGCGATCAGGTGAACAAGTGATTCGAGACGCCTACATTCTTCAGAGGGAATATCGGAGATGTTCCCGTCGAATAAATGTCCAAGAATTGTCAGCAAAGAGCCAAACTTTAGCATAAAGTCATTGCAGTGGTCAAGTGCAGACAGATTAAGCTGCCAACCAATTACAACGGGTGACGACTGACTTCTAATTAAAAATTTATGCATTGCACTTTGTACAGATTTTGCCTACCTCGTCTAAAATTCGCATGTAAGTTTATTTTTCCTTGCTTTGATGGGACCCTGACGGGTCTTTTATAAAAATAATTATTATTAGTAATCGTTACTGTGGTGTCCTTGTTAGTGACTTCGTGTACGTAACCTGTCACTGGCATTATATTTGAGAGGTTATCTGTTCAACAGTCTACTCGCATTCTTACATTTCTCCGCGTGAAGTACTGTAGATGTGGAAGCTCATGAAATGTTAGCCAAAATTCCGAAATCTGGTCTCGATTCAAAAAGTTTACGTAGGTCGATTTGCAATGTTCATTACCGTGCAGCATAATCCCACAATAATTCAGCTACATCATATGTATATATGTATATATATGAGAGAAGGAACTAGATTGTTCCGATCAGACGCCAAAACCAAAACATTGGCGAACGCTTCCCTACATTAAAAATGTGTCTGAACTCGTTGAAAGACACCTGAGGAAGCACCAAATACAAGTGGCTCACAAACCGACTACCACGCTACTCAATCAGCTTGTACACCCTAAGGATAGGGTTGGCTATTTGGATAAGAAGGAAGTAGTCTATAAGATTCCATGTGGCACTTGTAATGCAGTGTATTGTGGTCAAACCGGAAAATCCGCCTCTACACGCCTACATGAACACCAATTGGCAGTGAAGAGGCGGGACCACTTATCCCAAGTCGCCATGCATACTCTTGAAACTGGGCACAAATTCGCTTGGGATAAAACACGCATTGTCGGTTCCTGCCCCTATAAGAAAGGCCGAGAATTCCTAGAGGCCATTCACTCTGATGACTCATGCATCAATCGACGCATCGACCTTGACAACATGTACACAAGTCTCAAAGAAAAATGGAAAAGGTAATAGCCAATCAAGACGCGACATCAGCCCACAGCATTAACCCATCCTCAGTCATGACAGAGCAATATCGATTTTTTCGGCATTGTTTAAATTTTGACTGGTTCTTCACACTTACTACACGTCTGAAGACGAGCTGGGGAACCAGACTCGAAAATTTACGAAATAAAGTTTGTTCATTTTCCCAAAGGACTCATTCTTCTTCGAATTATGTTTCTTGGGAGGCCCATCTTCCAGTACGTACGTATGAATTACGATCGCGAAGTTTTGCTACGAGCTAGACGGTGGGAGAAGTGTGCAATTCGCGAAATTTTAACGCGAGAACAGTTGTCGTTTTTACACAAATGCCGAAAAATGAAGATATTGCCCAAATCTGTCAGAGTGAAACCTCCTATAAAATCAGCTCAAGGATATCAAATTGCATTTCGTTACGGTCGAAGCATGCTTGGCGCATACATAACTGATGCCCATTACAGACTTCAGAAATTCCGATTGTCTTAAGAACAGCACATGCAATTTTGCCGAGAAAATCTTCCTCCACACTTACTTGAATCTCTGTGCGAAACAATAACCTACGTTTCCGACATCGAACGGCAGAAAAAGAAGAGTATTTTAGACAAGAAGTGGATGTCCATGTCTGTACAAATGCATGCAAACCATAATCATCCAAATAAGGTAGTAAATTTGTCATCGAGAGCCCTTACGATAACCGAAGAAGATGTGCTTTCCAAGGGCATGAAATACAACCTCTCCGATTCAAACTACCTAGACTTCCTTGCAAACCTGGAGTCCATAATATCGTCAGAAGATCTCACAGATGATGAACGTTTCGTCATTCGGAATAGCAGAGTACAGGCCCTAAAGAACCGAGGCTACTTTTCAGTTTTGTCACGCGAGGAAATGAAGGCGATAAAAACCCTGAAAACTGACAAGAACATTGTCATTCTTCCTGCAGACAAAGGAGGCTCAACGGCAATTTTAAACAAATCAGACTACAATAACAAGATGCTATCGTTGTTAGAAGATAGGTCAACTTATATGCCCCTCACCATTGACCCTACCAAAGCACAAATTTCATCCATTGATAAAGTGCTGAAACGTCTTGCAGGAAAGAAACAACTACCAGGAGAAATCGCAAAATCCCTGAGACAAACTGAACCAACAATCGCTAAAATCTATGGACTACCGAAAGTCCACAAACCTGACGTACCATTGCGACCGATAGTATCACTAATCGGTGCACCGAATTACAAAATCTCTAAATGGCTATTCCACAAACTCCATCCCTTAACAAAGGATTGTGAGACTTCAATCGAGAATTCAGTTGAATTCCTAGACAAGATAAGAGGACTCACTATTGAATCAGATGAGATAATGGTGTCGTTCGATGTCATCTCTCTATCCACGTCCATACCACTCGATTTGGCAAGGCAGTGCACAGAAGAACTCTTACAGTCCTACGACATGGATGTTCCTGCATCTGCTTTGCTTGAACTCTTGGACCTATGTCTGGAAACGAACTTCTCGTTCGCACATGAATGTTATCGACAGCTGAAAGGGGCTCCTATGGGGTCACCTATTTCTGGATTTTTGGCTGAAGTCACAATGCAAAAATTAGAGGCTATGGCCTTACCATTATTCAATCCAAAATTGTGGGTACGCTACGTCGATGATACCTTTGTCATCGTCAAGAGAGATCAGCTAGAAACTCTTCATAAAGCTATCAACTCAACACTACCGGGAATTACGTTTACCCTAGAAAGAGAAGCTAACAGCAAACTCCCATTTCTTGATGTCCTCGTACAGCGAAAAACTGACGGGACATTCCAGACATCGGTATACCGCAAAGAAACGTACGCGGAAGTTATCCTACATTACGAGAGCAACCACCCTATGGCTCACAAACGGAGTGCCGTTAAGACCCTACTTAATCGAGCAAAGACACATTGCTTTGAGAACGAAGATTACAAAGAAGAACTCAATAATCTATTCAACCTATTTTCCCAAAACGGCTACCCCAGAGATTTTGCACGCAGATGCATGAAAGAGCAGGAATCAAAAGAAAGAGAGAAGGAACTAGATTGTTCCGATCAGACGCCAAAACCAAAACATTGGCGAACGCTTCCCTACATTAAAAATGTGTCTGAACTCGTTGAAAGACACCTGAGGAAGCACCAAATACAAGTGGCTCACAAACCGACTACCACGCTACTCAATCAGCTTGTACACCCTAAGGATAGGGTTGGCTATTTGGATAAGAAGGAAGTAGTCTATAAGATTCCATGTGGCACTTGTAATGCAGTGTATTGTGGTCAAACCGGAAAATCCGCCTCTACACGCCTACATGAACACCAATTGGCAGTGAAGAGGCGGGACCACTTATCCCAAGTCTCCATGCATACTCTTGAAACTGGGCACAAATTCGCTTGGGATAAAACACGCATTGTCGGTTCCTGCCCCTATAAGAAAGGCCGAGAATTCCTAGAGGCCATTCACTCTGATGATTCATGCATCAATCGACGCATCGACCTTGACAACATGTACACAAGTCTCAAAGAAAAATGGAAAAGGTAATAGCCAATCAAGACGCGACATCAGCCCACAGCATTAACCCATCCTCAGTCATGACAGAGCAATATCGATTTTTTCGGCATTGTTTAAATTTTGACTGGTTCTTCACACTTACTACACGTCTGAAGACGAGCTGGGGAACCAGACTCGAAAATTTACGAAATAAAGTTTGTTCATTTTCCCAAAGGACTCATTCTTCTTCGAATTATGTTTCTTGGGAGGCCCATCTTCCAGTACATATGTATATGTTTATTGAAGGGTTACAGGCAGAGCCCTTGATGACCCTATTTATGTACAGTGCTTTCGCAGATTCATACTCAAAAATAAAATAAATTTGCAGGCATTTAATATGTGATTGGGTCACAGTTCAATCGTAATCATAAGGTAGTGCATAGGGTCACTGTAAATTAGTGCGGAAGACTGTATACAAAACTGGCTGTGCATAGTCATGCTGTACAAGCCGATTTCTGTCGAAAACTAGGCGAGCAAGTTTTCTTTTAAACACACAAAGTGTGTCAGCCGTCACCATCTCGCTTGGAAGCGAGTTCCACGGCCTGACAACCCGCTGGCTGAATGAAAATTTTCGTCGGTCTAGACGTGTGCGCTCATTCCCGACTTTGAATGCATGGCCGCGTAGTTGGTTTTCACGGGCGAACTCAAAGAAATCCTCTGCTCTTAATGAGCAACCCTGGCCGCGAACAATCCGGAACGTCCAGAGTAGACTGCAGTTTATTTGTCTATAAGAGAGAGGGAATAGGCCAAGCAAATTTAGCCTCTCCTGATAAGATAAATGCTTTAGACCGTCGACCATCTTTGTCGCTCTGCGTTGCACCTGTTCGAGTAAGTTGATATCCTTCCTCATCCATGGTGAAGCTGCTGGCATTCCATACTCTAGATGAGGTCTTACAAAGACTGCAAAGAGTCTTTCGAAGAGTTCGGGAGGAAATATTTTAAATGCACGTCTGATCCAGTGTAGAGTACTAGTTGCCTTCTGAACCATCTTTCTACAGTGTTCTGATGGCGATAGATTTGTGGTCGTCCATACACCCAGATCTCTGTGTCTTTCCACAGTTTCTAACCTCGTCCCGTCAATATAGTACTGGTGTTTGGGAGAGGCATTGCGGCCGGTGTTCAGGTGCAAAACCACGCATTTGGACACGTTAAACTTCAAAAGCCATCTGTTCGACCAAGCACACAGTTTGCTGATGTTCGACTGCAACTTCTCTGCGTCATCATCACACTTGATTTCACTCCATATTTTTATGTCATCCGCGAACATGAGAGCCTCGCAATTCACTTCGCTGATGCAGTCATTAACATAAATCAGGAAGAGTACTGGGCCTAAGACAGAACCCTGTGGGACACCACTTTCCACCTTTACCCATTCCGAGGTAGAATTACTAACGATGACTCTTTGTAGTCTGGAGGACAGAAAACTCCTGATCCACTTAAACATTCTCCCTTGAATCCCTACATCCCAGATCTTTTGCAAAAGAAGCCTGTGTGGGACACTGTCAAAGGCCTTCTTGAAGTAAAAAAATATTACATCTACTGGAAAACCCTTATCGGTAGCTCGTGTCCATTTCTCGTGTGAGTAAAGAACACTCGTTAGGCAGGAGCGCCCTGGACGAAAGCCGTGTTGGGCATCGCACAATATTTTGTTCTGTTCCAGGTATTTCATCAAGTGTCTTTTGATAATGCGTTCCATTATTTTACACGCGATGCAAGTAAGACTGACAGGAGGATAATTTCCGCAGTCAAGTCTTGAGCCTCCTTTATGGATCGGAGTAATCAGTGCGCACTTCCATTCTTCCGGGAACTCGCCGTCTTCAAATGACTTTTGAAATATTGCGGATAAGGGTTTACACAGTTCATTAGCAAGTTCGCGAAGTGCTAGGGCGGGAATTCTATCTGGGCCAGGCGATTTGGCAGGTTTCAGCCGGAGTAGCTCGGCCCTAACTATGATCGATGAAAAGAGTGGTTCCTCGGTTAAGGAGGGTAGGGAGGGGATAGGATAGGGAAGGGTACTGGGAGGAGAGGTTGTTTGGCGAATGGATGGATGGGCAAATATAGCACTGGGTTCTCGGGTGAAGACGGACTGAAAGAAGTCGGAAAGGAGGGACGCTTTAACCTGGTCATCAATCTCCACTTTTCCATCTGCAGACCTGAGGGCAGGGATTAGCTCCTGAGTCCTTTTAGTACTTCGTATATAACCATATAGAATTTTGGGATGCTCAAACGAATTTCGGAGTATGTTTATTTCAAACTTCTTTCGCAGCTTTGAGGCCTCACTTTTACAGACGTTTCGTTGCCGCTTATATTCCTGTAAGTGTTCGTCGGAGCCAGTTAGTCTGTAACGCCTCCACAGACGATTCCTTTTTCTGAAAGAGGCCTTCAAGTCCGGGTTTATCCACTTTGGGCGGTTTGTGATTGTCTTCCTTCTAAGAGGACAATTGGAATAAACAATCTCTTTCAGTAAGTAACTGAAAGTATTCCAGTTATCGTTTGCTCGACCATGCAGTTCAGTCTCCCATGATATAGCTGCCGCTTCCCTCCTCATGAGAGAATAGTCACCTTTCCAAATGCTCCTCTACCACCTCTCGGGTTGGACGGGTTTGGAAAACAGTGAGTACTCGAAGTAGAGCGTGATGTGGTCGCTTGACCCTAATGGCTGTCGGTCCTGCAGGTCTAACACGTTTTCCTCCTCTCGGGTAAAAATAAGATCAAGGCAGTTCGACTGCTGCCCCTCCCTGACCCGTGTTCCAAAGGTAACATTCTGGCAGAGAAGTTTGTCCGTTGCCCATTGTAGTAGTTTGTGATTAAAGCTGTCTTGCGGCCCTTGTGCAGTCCACGTTAGCCAATCAATGCCAGGAGCGTTAAAATCCCCAACGATAAGGACGTCTTTCTTCTCGCTAGCTTGGTACAGTTCGGATATGAGCATGAGATCTTGGTCAGAAGTATGGTTAGGTGAACGGTACACTACCGAAAACGTCAATGATCGGACATTCTTAGTAGATATGGTAACGCTTAGCAGTTCCACATCCCGTACCGGTCTATGTACATCAGCCATAGCGCTTAGCTTGCAAGTGACATAAATTATGACTCCTCCTCCTCGGCTTAGTCTATCTCTCCTGAATTGCTGATATCCTCTAAGTGATATTTTTGAATCTGCGATATCTTCAGTAAGCCACGTTTCTGTGAATGCCATAATGTCTGGCTTAATTTCATCAACTAAGTCTCTTAGTTCATCTAGTTTGTTGAAGAGGCTTTGCACATTTGCGGATATAACCTTCAATGACTGATTTGTTGGAGAGGCCTGGCCTTCATTGTGACGGGTTCTGACCTCAGGAAAGACCCCTTTGTTTGGACTATTTGTCCATTTCTGATCTTCAGCCCTTTCTCTCCTCTGCCAATTCTCTCCTTCAGTTCTGATCTCAGTTCTCTCATTTTCAGTCTTTCCCTCGGTTCGTAGTCTGGTTGAAAAAACACTTCCTTGTGCGAATTGCGTAAGGTCGTTCTACTTTCTAACAAAAGCGCTGCTTGGGTTTCGTTTTCCAAAATAACTTTCAGGGGTCTTGGGGATGTTTCTAGGTCACGATTTGGGTCCGCTCTGCCTAGTCGGAAAGCTTTTTTAACGGTGAATATTTTCCCATCCTGCAGGACGGCACTGGCGTACTGATGAAGAAGGTCTAGGTCGTGCGTCACTCGTTCCTTCGGAATGCAGGACGTGGACTCTGGAGCGCCCCTTATGACAATATTTTGCTTACGATTTATGCAAGAGCTCATTACTGTCCCGTCCGCGCTAGGACGATATAATGCTACTGTAGTATTCCCGACGGTTGTTGTCACTTCGACATTTGAATGAGTTTCGGCCGGCGAAGGGAGTTTAGGGCATGGATTTTCATGTGACGTACTTGCTCCGGCAGTGGAGCTCTTACAATCATTACCCTGTTGCAATGTACTGCACGAAGGCTTATCGTGTCCTTTTCCATAAACGGAATGGTTAGGGCACTTTCCAGATGAGTTAGGCTTGTGAAGAAGTGGAGTAACAGCATTGCCTTCCAAGAATAACGGCGAGTCCTTGTAGTTTCTAACAGATCTTCTGAGGGTCATCCTGGCTTTCCCAACTTTATTGTTCGATGATTTGGCAGGTTTTGTTACTATAGCAGGTAATGGAACCTGACTTATTTTTAATGCATTAGTGTCGACTGCCACGTTATCCACCGGAACTGATTTGTCTAGAGCTTCCTCTGGAGACATAACTCGCTTCCTCTTCCTGACTGGCTTTGACTTTTCAGGATGCCAGCGAAAGTCATTCCGGTCGCCTGCAAAACCTACGCTTTGCGGAAAACACTACCCGAGTAGTACGAATTTTTATCTTTTGATTTCAATGTACTACTGAATTCAAATATAGGTAGATAAAGATAGTTCGCAAACTCAGTGCATACACACACTCGTTCTCTTACTTATTTAGAAGAACATTAAGTCTCCTTCTATCTCAAATTCTGTATTTGAATAAAGGCTGTAATTCGGCTTTAAAAAGTTTCTAAGTATGGGATTGCTAAAGACCATGACATGCCAGTTTATAAAATATCCCATCCCTGCATTTTCTAATATGTCTTGTGATATATGAGCTTGTGATATAGCTCAAATCCATTTCTAAATTTTATAAATCCCCATTGGTATTTCCCTAATATAACAGAGAAAATATAAGTTATGCCGTACACGGAAGATGTACAACGTGCAGTGTTGGGAGGCCTATGGGCAAGTGCACCGCCAGCTCGGGATCAAAACAGATTGATTGCTGGAAATTTTTTTAGAGTCGATTTATATCCTTCTTCTGGGTATAAAATTCGGAGAATATGTAATTTTCTGCCCAATGAGTAAAAGAATGAATACTCCTATTCATGTCTTGTAAGAAATATTGTTAGTAATATAAGGATATCAAAATTCATGATAAAAGAATTATGCTACTTAAGCGGCCATGTTTACACGGAGTGCACTTTATTCGGGCGGCCAGAGAGAAGGTCGTTCAAAAACCGGCTCTCCCTAGGTAACTGATATATCATGAGAT
Organism: Spirometra erinaceieuropaei; assembly: GCA_902702965.1. Classification (NCBI taxonomy): domain Eukaryota; kingdom Metazoa; phylum Platyhelminthes; class Cestoda; order Diphyllobothriidea; family Diphyllobothriidae; genus Spirometra; species Spirometra erinaceieuropaei. The sequence continues at coordinate 1,720,630 of CACRXP010000051.1, read as the reverse complement.
TGTTCTATGCTGTAATTAATATTACAGCCCTACCTACAGTAGGTGGGCTAAATCATAAAATGTCAACCGAAATTCTGAAACGCGTTTTCGTTTCGAAAAGCTCACTAAAGTAAGGTTGCAAAATTAATCATTTTGCAGGGCAACTCTATAGTACTTCAGTTACCTCGGGATGCCTGCTTTCGCAAGAACTTCTTTTTGGCTGCGTTCAAAACCCACACCCTGTATAAAATGACTACCTAAGTGGCGTGAAGTTTTCTCATTAATTATCGATGACCTTAAAAATCCAATTATATTTCATGGAGAACTTGCATGAACTTATTCATTTTTCCGCTCTTTGGCTAGAAAATTACGTTATCTTCCAGATGTTATACTCTAAGAAAGGGCTTAATTCGGTCTTCAAAGACTTTTCCAATTCCCGTATAATTTTGAACCTGACCTGCAGTTAAACAGGCATTTAGGGTTTAGAAATACAAGCCATATATTTTTCGCGTACAGAAAAGCATTCCGACTAGGGAAGACTCAGTCAGCATCCGGTTCCACTTCCCGGCCTCGACCCCTAAAAGTCATTTTGGAGACTGAAGCACAGGCCCAGCTCCTGTTACAGAGAAAATCATCTCTGCGGGGCCAGCATCCTGAAGTTTTTTCAGCCGGATTACGAGCCAAAAGAGCGAATGAAAATGAGAGAGCTGATGACACAGCTGGAAAAGCGGAGAAGCAGCGTCGAAACACACCTACAAATCAAGAACGGACAGATAATTCACGTCAGAAGGACATTTCTCAGGTCGAAGGCCGTCATTCTGACAGCCTAACCGATGCAAAGGTGCCAACTCCTGAGGCTGATCGCACCAGTGGCTGCTGTCTAGAAATCTATTACACTAACTGTCAGTCTCCTCAACAAGCTGGATGAACTCAGATTTATAGCCTCTGAACAGAAGCCACACATAATTGTCCTAACAGAGATATGGTTAACTGAGGAAATAGGTAGTAGCGAAGTCAGTATTGAAGATTACCAATTGTTCCGTTGTGACAGATTTCAGCGTAGAGGAGGAGACACAGCGATTTATGTGTCAAATGAAATTCGGTGCTGTCAGCGAGAAATATCCGTTGGGGCACTGCGAAATTTTGAAATAACCTCATGCAAGATATGTATCAAACAATTACCGACACTAAAACTGTGTGTCGTCTATCGGCCTCCTAGCTCGAATGAAATCGGGGATATATAATTACTTAATGCACTGGAGTTGTTATGTAAGAAGGAGAACTTACTACTTCTGGGGGACTTTAACGCTCCAGGAATAGACCGGAACATTCCCCTAACAAACGCCCCGTCCACGCCATTTGACCACAAGCTACCACAACTCTCCCTGAATGAATACCTCATTCAGCACATAAAATTCGTAACAAGAATGAGAGAAGGACAACGATCTAACTGTTTAGATGTCGTTTTCAGTAAAGAAGGACTCATAAGGGAAGTGAATCCACAACATCAACTCGGTTTAAGCGATCATATTGCTTTTACCTGCGTGTGCTTTCTCCTATCCAACCAACAACCAAAAATCAAGACGCGCAGAAATATTTGGAAGGGTGACTTTAACGTAATGAGACGCTCTCTTTTGGAGGAAACCTGGTTGGTAAACACAGAAGATCCAGACAAATTCTGGCAGCACTTTCGCGAGGCTATAGAGCGTTTAACTGATTCCCACTGTCCAATACAACTGACAAGACCATGTGCGCGACCGCCGTGGGTCAATCCGACGACAAAAAAGGTCATGCAGAAGAAACAGAGACTGTGGAAAAATTATTGGCCAATTCAAGATCCAAGGTCATTCGCCGAATATAAGGATCAGCGCAATAAATGCCGCAAACAAATTCGGGTTGCTAGAACTTCTTTCGAGCGCCGACCGATAGCAGAATCCATTACATGTCCCAAGAAGTTTTACGGGTACATCCACAGAAGGAGGAAACATAGGGAAGAAATCGACTGTCTAAAGGACAGCCTCGGAAACATACTAGTTGAAGGTCCACAGAAAGTGCAATTTCTGTCTCAGTTTTTTATAAATTATAAATTTTAAATTTTAATTTAATGCCAGTTTACAGGCATTGTCAAGGGAAGTGATTAAACACAAATCCGACCTGCAGTGAAAAAAAACTCCTGAGCTTAAGGCATAAAAATATAGTTGATGGTGGTTTTTGTGGTTTGGAGGACTCAGGAGAAAAAAAACTGTCGGCGGTGGTAGAATATCGACCGTCAAGAAGGGGCGAGGTTGCACGGTATCGGAGATTATCGGACGTCAAAATCCTTTCATGAAGTTGGGGATAGTCAAAGTAGAGGCGTTGAGGAACAGCTGGTGAGACCGGCCATAGTGTTCAGAGACCACAAACGCCATCGCTACGGTACAGTCGATCAGTAGATTCAGCACCCAAAATTTTTGGGAGCTTTTCTGAATGCAAAAATCGAGTAATAGTTCTCTTAAATAAAGGAAAATTTTGCAGAGTTTTCACACTCATGGGTAGTTTATTCCAAATAGCAATTGCATTTACAGAAAAGAACCGACGATATTTAACAGTACGTGCCAGAGGCAGAAATATGAAGACCTCACGGTGACTTTTACGTCGTGGGTGGATATGATGTCTTAAAGAGGTGAGTGGGTTAAATGTGTGATTATATAAGAGTTTAAATAGCAAAAACAGTCCCTTTTGTAATCTACGGAACCATAAAGGATCGAGGCCTGTAAGCCGGCAACGTTCTTGGTAAGACAAATGGCGGTGTTCCGGGGTTAAAATTCTCTTGGTAAAAAAGTGTTGAACGGATTCTATTTTCTTCCGCTCAGTAGCACGCATGAGGCTAAATGAAAACGAACAGTATTCCAGACCAGGTCTAACGTACATGTTGAAAAGGCGCATTCTAATGTCCCTAGTTTTAAAATTTCGGAGGATAAACCCGGTCGTTCTACGTGCTTTGGAGACTATCAAGGCACAGTGCTCCGAGAGATTGAGACTGTTGGAGTATGATACGCCCAAATCCTTTATAACCCCTGGCACATTTATTGCGTGACCTTCAATACTTAGTTGAGGTTGGTGGTCGTCGCCAACCACCATGACTGAACACTTATGCCAAGAAAGATAAAGGCGCCATGTGCGGCACCACTGGGCGAAAGCCTGTAGATCGATCTTTAGGAGCTCAAGCACGATGTCATGATCTGCCGGCTTATATCGATATGCAACTTTAAGATCATCGGCATACATGAAAGGCTTACCATTCTGAAATAAATCGGGCACATCATTAACGAACAGGCAAAATAAAAGCGGGCCGAGTACACTACCCTGGATGACTCCACTCCTCACACGTGTGGGGTTGGAGATGGTATTGGAAATCTTAACTCGTTGTGTGCGAGTGCCCAAATAAGAGGATATAAAATTCAAAAGTTTGCCACCTATTCCGAAAGAGGACAGTTTCAAGAGAAGAAGAGAATGGTCAACACGGTCAAAAGCCTTGGTGAAATCGAAATATACTGTGTAAAGAACAAAACCATGGTCCCTAGATTGGAGAACATAGTCAAAGAAAGAGAGTTGACAGGTGTCACAAGATCGAGCTTTGAGGAATCCATGCTGAGCAACACTCAGTAAGTTATTCGCTGTCAAGTGACACATCATCTTATCCTTGATCAATGTCTCTAAGATCTTTGAAACTGCAGAGAGGGTGTTAATTGGCCGAAAGTTATCAAATGATGTAGATTTGCCGTGCTTAGGAATGGGCAAAATGTGTGATTCCTTCCACAAGGTAGGATAAGTTTCTCTTTCAAGAGCAAGATTAAATATCTTGCATAAGAGGGATGGGAAGATCGTGTTTGCATCGGCTTTTAAAATGCTTACTGGGACACCATCAGGGCCTGGACTATAAGATTGACGAAAACGCCGAATCGCAACAGTCACATCCCACAGAGTGAAAGTTATCGTTTCTAGAACTGCCCCGGTCAATGACTGGATGGTCGGAAGCGGAGTGGTCGAGTCTTCAATAAACGTTTTTGACAGGAAATCATTGAAGCTATCCGCGGTTAACTGGGCATCAACTATGGGATTTCCGAGATCGTCTCGAAGGATGGGATACTGCGTCTTTCTCTGAGTTCGTATTTTTCTAGAGAAAAGTTTCGAGACACTTAACGAATGGCTTTCAGTAAAGTGGACCTCTTCGGCTAGCTGTTTTTCTTCAGACAATCTCTTAGCTCGATAAAAAATATCACAAATCAAGGGCAGAACAGAAACATCGTTCTGCAGATGGAAACGACGATAAAGCCTGCGCAATCTGCGGCGAAAGGGTAAAGGTAGGAAAATCTCATCCCCAACATTAATAATTTTCTTACAGGGGACAAAACGAGAAATAAGCGGACCCAAAATTTCGTACAGTTTTGCAGTGCAAACATTTACATCCGAACTAAGGAAGAACTCAGTCCAGTCGTAGGAATTAAGGTGTGTTAATAATTCGGTTGAGCGAGTTGATCGGAAATCGCGGAAAAAGTTATACTTTTGGGACGACATTTCGTCAGCCTCGAATTCCAACGTTGTAACAACTATGTCATGGTCTGAGCCCCCGAGTGGGCCTAGGGATGACACCAACGATGGCAAGCAGCCTCTACAGAAAATTAGGTCAAGTATACTTGAGCCTCGGGTGGGAAAATCAACAACCTGAGTCCACATCCCGACATCCACAGCCTCAAGAAAGTCATCGAACCTTCTGGGGCCTGAAGGCGGAGACCAGCGAACTTCAGGGAGATTAAAGTCACCCGCAACCAGTTGATACTTAAAGCTTAAGTCGGCCGCAGCATGAAATGCCTGTGAGAGTAAACGATCAAAATTGTCATTGGCGTTGGGAGGGCGATAGACGCAGCCAACGAGTAAGGAGAACTTATTTTTTAGTGCAACCTGGAGCCAGCAGCTGCCTTCTACTGCTGAAAAGTGCGGGAGGTCCAACGGCAAACATGTAAGTGTTTGCTTAACGTAGACGCAGCTGCCCCCACTACGGCTATCTTGGCGATCATTTCGAATGCAATTGTAGCCAAGAAGAGAGAGTTCGGAGTCAGCTACTGAGGCTGATGCCCACGTCTCAGTTACTAAAACAATATCAGGACAATGGACGAAAACCTGAGTCTGAAGCAAAGGCATCTTATTAAGCAAGGATCTGGCATTTAAAACAAAAAGTTTGAAGGGAAAGGCTGTTAGTTTTTGAGGGAGGTGGGCTACATCGTCCAGTTCTGGGTCGCCCACGGAGCAAACGGTCCGGATGCAACCATCCGGTTCTGCAAAAAAATTTTGTGGCATTAAAAAATTCTGACGTGGATAAAAAAGGGGAGGACTTGGGGGAGGGAATGACGGGCAGGTAAACTGGTAACTATTGTTAGCTAACTTATTTTCAGCTGGAAATCCGCGGGGCAGATACTGCAACGTATTCCCGCCGGGACGAAACTGAGGATCGGATGAATTAACTGATTCAGTATGGACATTATCATGAGGAATAAATTGGTAAAACGGCCGTGGAGGAAACAAGTTAGGGGGTGGGGGACGCATTGTTTCCATTGGAACAAGAGGTCTATCAAACGGTGGGAAAATCGGCATATTCGGCTTAACTGTCTTGATATGAGGGCTGGAGGGCAGTTGCGAACCCGCTACGTTTTGAGTCGGGGTAATTGAGGCACTGTTCGCCGATTGTGGAGGAAAACATTTTATACTGGTGCTGGATTTATTGGGTGTCCGAGTGGCTGAGACAGCAATTGGATTTGCCTTTGACTTAGACACATGCTTAGGCTTACTAGGGGTTGCTGAAGGAGTCGATAGAGGCGTGTTTATACCAGGCGTGGTGGTGTGTTTAAAGAGGTCAGCATTAAAAGTAGTCGAACTCCCTACGGAATTGACTATGCCGTGACTTGCAGATGCCGCAGGTGGTGTTGTGGAGGACATATTCATACTGACAGTAGGCGTCATTATCTTGGTGTTGGTTTTTGCCGATTTCAGTTTATTCAGTCTTCGCTGCAGGGGTGTGAGGTCTGGCGACACGGAGCAGCGCCATTTACGGCAGAAGTCTCTAGTCATCTCCCTACTCGACAAGATAAAATCGACTTCTATCATGGAGAAAAGGGTAACTAGTATCGGCGCATTACGGCTAAGCGAGCGAAGTCGTTTAGCTTGTGCGACACTAAAACTCAAACCACAACTTTGTAGGAACAAATGCGCCCCCTCCATAGCATATAAGTGGCTCGAAATGTTTCGCAGTACGAAATTATGCTTGCGTTTAATTCGTTCCTCAGTTTCCGAACTTATTACCCCAATAAGTTTAAAAGCTTGTTCAAGCACTTTTTCAGAAGTTCTGTTTATGTCTCCATAAACCAGCTGATCGATTATTTCGCCGGCTGATGGCCTGCTACGACTAGCAGAGGCGTATTTTTGGACGACTGAAGGGTCGAGAGGTTCTACATGTACTAAAGGGATTTGTGAGTTAATCAGATCTGCAGACGGCGAAGAACATACGCCGGCGTCTGCCATGTCTTCAGTTACGATTTTGGCACCCAGAGACGGTGGGGAGGCCGCAAGCTTTCGCCATTTAGCACGTGCTCTGCGGGGCATTACAGACAAAAAAGTTTTTCGTTACTGAAGAAGGATCAAAACGGAAACGCGCACTGAGTAGCAAGTATTACCGTTTTTTTACTACGAAAACTAGAAAGCGGTAGTAGGGAAAGGATTCACTATAATGGATTTTTTACAAAATACGACTATTTTGCCAGACTGTCAAACAAACTGGGAAAAAATTTTACCTTATATAGAAAGGCGACTTTTAAAACGGACTCAAGTAAAAAACAGGCATTAATTACTTAAGAATATCCAGATAAATGCAGAGCTTCACTTATCTTTGAAATTGAGCTGCGCGCCTTTTTTCAATTTGTTTTTACGGCGGAGTCCTCAGAAGACCATTAGCAGTTTCAAGTAGGCCGAGACGGCCGGGAGCTTCAACTGCGCCAAGATACTGCCGTCTTTGAAACCGTTGCCTTTTCCGTAGAAGAAGTAAGACGCGTGCTCAGTCAAATAAAACCCGATAAATCTACCGGACCCGACGGAATTCCCGGACTAATACTTAAGGAGCCATCAACGGAGCTGTCAAAGCCTCTTTCGACTCTCTTTGAGCTGTCAATGAGAACAGGAAGGCAGCCCTCATAGTGGAAGACACCTAACCTCGTTCCATTGCATAAGGGAGGTGGCAGGATGACAGCAAGCAGCTTTAGACCTATTAGCTTAACTTGCCTCCCTTGCAAAACGATGGAAGCTCTAGTAAAGAGCACTATGCAGCAATTTTGTGAAGAAAATAACGTCTTGCAGGATTTTCAACATCGCTTCCGCGGAGGACGTTCCTGCCTCTCAAATCTGCTACCTTGTCTGGGGATCTGGACAAGGGCTCTAGAAGAGGGTTTTGAGGTCGATTTTGTGTACATCGATTTCCGCAAAGCTGTCGATACTGTTCCGCACTAACGTCTTCTTCACAAATTGAGCGTCATCGGCATCCGGGGAGATCTTCTGAACTGGATAAGGGCGTTTCTGGTTGGTAGGAAATAACGTGTCTGTATCGGAGATGATATGTCAGAATGGGTGAACGTGACCAGTGGTTTGCCTCAAGGCTCACTTCTGGGACCATTGCTCTTCATCCTTTATATTAACGATAGCCTTCAGGAACTGGACTGCTGCAAAGTAATGTTTGAAGACGACGTTAAGCTCTGGAAAGTCATTAACGGACCGAATGATCAGAGATCCCTTCAGGATAATCCGCACCGAATGCAAGCGTGGTCGAAGAAATGGCTTCTAGATTTCAATGTGCAGAAGTGTGCCGTCCTTCATCTGCGTCCAGCCAACTCTCATTCGAATGAGAACTTGAGGACATATCACCTGAAAGATATAAGGCTCCCCGCTGAATCTTCACAGAAGGATCTCGGGGTTTGGATACAGAACAACCTGAAACCAACACTGCAGTGCTACAAGGCTGCAAAAAACGCCATGGGAGTGCTGCATGAAATCAAAAGGGCTTTCGTAAACTTTGACCAAGACCTTTTTGGAAGATTTTACGGCACTTTTGTTCGGCCCCACTTGGAATATGTCATACAAGCGTGGCGGCCATTGCTCGTAAAGTACCAAGCATGCCTCGAACGGGTACATCGGCGTGCAAAAAAGCTGGTAAACGGTCTAAAAAGCCAATCCTACACAGACAGACTCAATCGCCTTAATTTATTCCCTCTGTGTTACAGGCAGCAAAGAGGTGATCTTATCCTCGTCTACAAGATAATGCATGGCCTTGGGCATGGACTTAAATTTGACGACATGTTCCGGTGGCACCTTTCACCCAATCTTCGTGGTCACTCGATGAAGCTACGGACAACAATGTCCAGGCTGACTCTTTGTTCTGAATTATTCACGCAGAGGGTAATGGAGAAATCGAACGTTCTCCCTCAGTCAGTCGTGGAGGCTACGTCTCTGCAACTCTTCAAGAAACGCCTGGATGATTATTTGTGTCTCCTGTTTTCCGTCGACAGTCTGAATCTGAACTAATACCCCACAACCCCGCAAATATTCTCTCTGATATAATGCTGCTCATATGAATCAAGTACTGTTTTAATAGCGAATATTTTTATTGTTCGTGTACAGTTATTTCTAACGAGCTGACATGTAATCAATAGGGTTTTTAAGGGCTTTACCTATTATCCTCACCAAATAAACTGAAATAAACTGAAAAACCCGCACATTTCTCTATGATATTGAGAGGAGACCACAGGGGGCTCATAGAATCCAGCAGTGGGTTTAAGCCCTACTGTCAACTTTATACTCAGCATGTGCTAGTGCAGACACGCGATATTTTATGAAAGGTACTAAAAAATTTCATAGCTGGAGACCATTTTACAATTGAATTTTACTCTTGCTTTCAGTATAAAATTGGAATAAGACATAATTTAATACCAAATAAGCAAAAGCATGCATATTTTATGTATGTTTTCCATAAAATATAATTGAATTTTTAAGGGCACATAAAATATATGTAAAAGAATCATGCTAGTTAAATAAGCATTTTTTACAGGATGTGGTTTTACATGCGGCCCAAAAGAAGTTCGTCCGGAAGCCCGCATCCCCGCTTTACTGACCTATTATGGACCTATGCGGCATGATGAATGATTTTGCAACGTTACTTAAGTAATCCTTTCGAAACGAAAATGCGTTTCGGAAATTCACTTAACGTTTCATCCGTTAACCTGCCTACTGCATGTAATCTCCTGGAATCGAAAGCTCATTTTGGAAGTTCTGTAAACATTAAATGCGTTAGTACATTTCCTGTAGACTGCAGCTACTACGATCACAGAGAGACAAAGTTTGTCCACTTGACGTCTCGCATTCTCACTCGAACTTATCATCAGAGACGATCGCGGACTGGTTGGAGTGAGAATCCATGTCGTAAACTTATTAAACCTTCTGATTCCTCTCATTACTGCTAATGCATTCCATATGTTAATAGCTGGCACGCGCACCTTTATACATACAAAACAAATTTCCTTAAGATAACTAAATGAGGTCAATGATAATGCAAAAGTTAAGTAGGTAGACAGAGGGCGGCACGCGACATGCTAGTAAGAAATGCCTAATACTAAAGACAACCCTAGAAACTCTTCTCACGCAACGTGACCTATCTCCAATTAGAGCACGGGGAGGACAACAGGCCAATTGTCTGGACCTCGTCTTCACCAAAGATCCTGACAGTATAGACGAGGTGTACTACATACCCCGCTCGGCCGAAGTGATTATGCAGTACTTTTATGGGAGTACAAGTTGTATTCCGAACCGTATACAAACGACGATACGAGGCCGAATATATGGAAAGGGGACTTTCGCCAAATGAGAGCTGAGACATCACAAATAGACTGGGATGTTCTCTTCTCCGGAAACGTTAACGAGAACTGGAATTTATTCAAGGATCAGTTGTTGCATCTAATAAAGAGCCATTGTCCCGCATAAAAGCTAAGGACATCCAACCGCCCTCAGTGGCTAACACGTGAATTCAAAAAGGAAATCAAAAAGAAAGGAAGGTTGTGGAAGAAAGGTCGCGAAAACAACAACTTTGCAGCGTTCACAGAATATAAATTTTAAACGAAATAAGTTGAAAAGCCTGATTTTCAATAAGCGACGGGATTTCAAGGGCAATTTACTTCACCCAGCCGTTTAAAATCCGAAATTGCTCTACAGCTATTTACGGAAGAGCACACGTAACAGGACTCCTATTCCTGTCATGAGGAATGATGACGGTTTGGAGATATCGGACAGTACGAATAAAGCTGAGCATTTTTCTCGATTTTTCAAATCCGTTTTCACAAGCGAAGCAGACTTTATTCCAACTAATTCCGGGAAAATGGGAGATCCCGTTATCGAAATCATCGTGTTTCGAGAAGCAACGGTTTTGGAAGAACTAAAAAGCTTGAAGGAATGTAAAGCTCCCGGTCCGGACGAGATCCAAGCAAAGCTGCTTTTCGAGCTTGCCCGAGAGCTGGCCAAACCTCTATCCTTTCTGTGCCAGGAATCGTTCGATGCTGGAATCCATCCCACAGACTGGAAGACGGCACACATTACGCCCCTTTACAAAAGCGGTAGTCGTGCTCTTGCAACGAACTACAGACCCGTTAGCCTGACATCAATCTGCAGCAAAGTGATGGAGAAAATCATCAAAAAGGAGTTGATGACTTACCTGGAAAGTCACAGTCTCATGTCCAATGCACAATATGGTTTCCGTAGGGAAAGATCATGTGTAACCAACTTGCTATATACAATGAAAAGTTGGACAAGAGCAATGGACGCAAAACACACTGTACACGTGGCCTATATTGATTTCCGGAAGGCGTTCGACAGTGTCCCGCACCAACGTCGTCTGCACAAGTTGAGATTAATGGGCATCGGCGGCAAACTCCTCAAATGGATCGAGAACTTCCTCATCGGCGGTTCCCAAATTGTCTGCGTAGAAAGACAGCAATCAAGGCGGACATTTATATGGAGTGGAGTCCCACAAGGTTCGGTGCTCGGGCTAACCCTCTTTCTCTTGTTTATCAATGATAGTGTAGATGGTTTGGACTGTGATAATGCCATGTTTGCACATGACATAAAAATCTGGAAAGTCATTCAGAATGCTGCCGATTAAATAAACTTCAAGGGAGATCTTTGTCGACTGGACGAGAGGTCCCGCAGATGGCTCTTGCCCTTCAATTTGAACAAATGCACCATGCTACGCCTCGTAAATCAGACCCCTAGTACGCGGCAATACCATCTGAACGCAATGCCATTCCGAGAAGCAGAAACACAGAAAAATCTCGGAGTTTGGGTTGCAGACAGCCTAAAGCCCTCTACACAATGCTGTAAGGCGGCCAAGGCCGCAACTTCAATGCTATATGCCATCAAGAGGGCATTCGCAGTTTTCGACTAAGACTACTTCTTCAAAGTCTTCGGCACGTTTGTAAGGCCGCATCTCGAATATGCAATTCAGACCTGGAGACCAGGGACGCATCAGGACTACAATCTGCTCGAAAGGGTGCAGAAGCGAGCAACAAAACTAATAAGACGTCAAAGTTCACTGCCATACGAGATTCGCTTAACTTTCCTTAATCTCTATCCTCTGAGTTATAGGCAGTTGCGCGGAGACTTGGTACAAACTTTCCGTATAGTGCGAGGCTTGGACTGCGCCCTTCGGTGCGATGACTTTTTCCAACTCGACACAACAATTAACTTGCGGGGACATCACTCCAAGCTACGTGTGCCCCAGGGTACATTGAATGGGAGAAAATATTTCTTATCCAACCATGTCGTGGAACCGTGGAATAACCTGCCCGAGACGGTTGTCATGTCTCAATCTGTGGCTACATTTAAATGCCGGCTTGACAGACATATGCTGCAGCAACAAGCGGACCATGTGACTTTTTAGCCATGAGACAAATGACAAATGTGAATCCATGTCTGCATTCATTTAATACTGTAATTCCTTCACATTTTGCTTATTTATTGATTTTTATGTACAAATAGGGAGTTCAAAGGCGCAAGCCTATTTTCCTCAAAAATCACTGACTGACTGACATTTGATCTAGAGCCGCTAAGGAAGAATTCGAGACAGTTAGAGAGGCCGTAAAACGAGCAGGTGGACAAGTTCAAACATTTTGCAAAACCTCTTACTTCACCCTAATTGCACGAGCTAGTCTTTGGATTCCGTCATATATCATACTACATACCATAAGCTAGGCAACATCCGAGAGTGCTGCCTGTTAACAGTGTGACCTCTAAGGTCTCTCTGTCACATTCCATTAAGGAGGCCCGATATAAAATCGACAGGAGCTGTTCAGAGGGGGAATTTTACTATGCAGGTACTTTGATGGCTGTGATGCTGTCCAACCGGACCAAGTCAGGGTTCACTGTTTTAACAACCTTGATCAGCGGGCGGGCTTTTTAAAGCGTTCCAATTTGGCAGTTGTCAGGATTGCGATGACGTATCTTACCAAGTTTGACTCGAAATCGGCTCGCGTGAAAGGTATTTTACTCAGTTTTAAAATGTTTGTCTTTCTGGCGGTGGTAGTCATTTGTCTCAATCCTAAGTTTATGCGATCCACCGACGTGCTCCTACCTGATAACATTCCACCCGTACCTTGCAACTCCTGCCGAACCTCTTTTGTGGACTTATTGCTTGCTCTACTGATTGGCTAGTTCCTGTCAGTTCCTGATAAACACAGTCCACCCGTCCGTTCTTACGAGTCGTACCAAAGTCCTCGATGGCGAACGCACTCATCGGTCGCACGCGTCACCCGGGATCGGCTCGACTGGATGACATTCTGCCCGAGCCATTAAGATACGTTGTTCTTTATATCTAACGCCTGACAGTGTGGCAAACCATGTACACATACTCGCACACATCAATGTCGCGCTGCGTGCCGAGCGCAGACGAATGTGTTCCCAAGCTGCGCGGGCGTCCTCCGGTCTGATAAGGGAGCTAGCCGAATAAAGCATGCTGGGTAGTGCCTCAGACTTCCGCATCAGTGAAGACTCAGGCCAATCAGATAACTAGACAGAGACTCGGCGTAAACTGTAGCTGCCAGTGAGTGGCTACTCATCTGCTAATGCAGTGTTATTGGGGCTGTCGTAGGGTCGCGTTTGCCGTTTCAGTAGCTTATTCAGCTTACCTAAATAGTTTTCGGGAGGTAACGAAAAGGAAAAGTCACGGGGGCTATGGTGGTCTACTTAATCCCCAATGCGCATGATTCTGTGCACATTGTAGGCCATTTGTTCCTCGCTGTATGAAGTAGAAAATCCGCGGCGGAAGTTTCAACAATTGTTTACGACTGGCAAGCTGCATGTTGTCCCGAAGGCGTTCTCGCACTCACTGGTAACTGAGTCACGACCGTCATTGGAATATCCGTATGACCTCGCACATGAGCGTACGCTACATTACGCTGCAGGACCCAATCGCGCAATCATTTCTGAACAGTTGTATGACGCGGTTCTGTAGTAATGTATCTGCCGCCTTCTGTCCTTTCCAATTCATCTGATTTATTAAATTCGATGACGTTTGACAGTTATGACATGACCCCTTCTCCTTCACTGTGGTCCGAATAAGATTCCAATCGACCGAACTAGGTTGGCAACGGTTCTTGCAGCTTGTGTCGATTTCAAATCTCATTAATATTACGACATCTCGCCGGCGTCTACATATTCTTTTAGATTTTTTTGAGCATGACAGCTAAAAAGACTAACTACAGTATATGGGGGTGAGCACGGAGTGCGTTTGTCACGCTAGCGTCAGCGAATGGTGTCGCCACCACCGCATGCGTGATGTCCCGCCTACCTAATTGCAGTACATCGACTCAATATCAACTGCTGTTAGTTTCACCTTCGTTTTTAAAGGCATTTCTTTACTAATACCATCCGATTTTCCTTTTTCGCGGGTGAAATAATTCCTGGGTACCTTTTATGTTGTTTCTACTTGCGATCCGAAACCGCAAGTGACTCATTTTCCACTTCCTATCGTGTCCTGTCGTTTTTTCTGACAACCAACTTCTGCAATGGTGGCTTTTCAGCTATCCGATAAGGATTATTCATTCCCGTAGCCTTCTGTGGAAATAAAAATCGGTTTAAATTCCCATACTCTAACCCTTTTTCGTCTGTGTTTATCATTGAACGTTGAACGTTCTCGTTGTTCTTGCGTCACAACTTTTTTTCTTTATGATTTCTCTGACTTCGAACTTTTCCTGGTCATCTTACTTCGACGCCACACTCATGACTAGGGGAGTTGCGCTATCCCCTCTGAGATCCCAAACGCCCTCGTCGAGTACCCGCGCTGGTGACTCCTTAGTAAGACGGGCTAGCTGTCTTCTTCACCGGATTTATCAACATAACTTCCCTGACCTTTTTGCCTGTACTTACTAATTCAGTGTAATCAAGTCTATGATGTCAGAATGGCATTTTCAAGGCCCACCACCTAGGAAGCTGATGTGACGACTTGACCGGTGGCATTTTCTGTAAACGGTAAATTAGGACGGTTTTTTTTGTTAAGGTTTGGCATTCCATCCTAAACGACCATGGATCCTCTCGAGTCTTCATACTGGCGTAATTCAGCTGTGGGACTATCGGGCGTGTACTTTGATTGACAAATTTGAGGAACACGAGGGCCCCGTTAGAGGCATAGACTTCCACAAAAATCAGCCCCTATTTGTCTCTGGTGGTGACGACTACAAAATAAAGGTTTGGAACTACAAACATAGGAAGTGTCTTTTCACCTTGCTCGGCCACCTGGACTACATCCGGACAACCTACTTCCATCATGTAAGTTGTCATTTTTACATGTCTCGGACTTATCTCAGCATTTTTTGCTAGCCACACCCCATTATTTGTAGGAGCTAAAATTTAGGGTGTTATCTTACTTCCAGGTGTACCTTGTGTATGTGTCCTGGTGGAGACTTAACTTGGCTGGGCTAGTAGTGTTCGGAGCGTTTTGCCGCACCTGGTGCCTATTTCACATTACCCCTACCTGCATTAAGCTTTCATTTGTGGTTTCACGGAACCGTGAGTCGGTCATGCCCTGGTAATTGCTCAAAATTGATGGGAGTAAGTCGGACCAGGGTAGTCGATGTATCTCCAGCCGCAGCGGATTTCTTCCTTCGTTGGAAGGAAACAACTGTGTTGATTCACGTGGAGACAAGGCTTAGGCCAAGTCAGTCACTGCGTACAATTTCTATGCCCGTTCGCCTGGCCTAGTTTTGCGACTTAGTCACGGTCAGAATGGGAGGAGAGAGGGCAACCAATGCTGTGCAGGCCCTCAGCATAATCTAACTCGCAAATCTTCCTCACCATTTAGTCACCAGCACCATACCCATTCCAACCTCGCAACCTCGGAGGGTCCTACAGAGAGGGTAACTTGTAATCCAACAGGCCGCCTAAATCAATTCGGGTCGTCTTTTTGCTGAACCATTCGTCAGTCGTAGTGGAATTTGGTAGCTGTGCCCTATTTATCGACGCAATACCCGCCTCCTCATGGACCTAGGGACTGGGAAAGATACTCTGAACGAATGATTGTTCATGCCGTTCACACAACTGATTGTGACTGCAAGACGTGGCATACACGGTCGAAACACGATGATAAGAAACAGAACATGTCCCCATCACTCCCCCTTCGGCCAGTGTGACCTCATCCATTCTGGCGATCTGGACTGTATTCTATTTAGGTAACTGTATGTCTAACCGACAAATCTGATTGTCCGCCAATTTGCGCGATAGAACATAAACATCTACATCCTCTACAAGACCCGCCTCTCAGAACATAAACGACTGAATGAAGTGGGAGCTGGATACACCTCCAAGGGCGACTGTCATAGGGGAACCGTAATCATTCTCTTTATCAGTTACATATCGAACCACTTATTACAATGCGGCTTTAACTTTTGGGGAAGAGATTTGCAACCAGTTTTAACGCCCCTGCTCCGACAATGCCGAGCTCTGTTACTATGTACTCCTTCTTCGTTGAAAATTCCAAGTGGAGCTTGAAACTGAAACTTTCAGAGACCACATATCACAGGGTCATCGAGGGTTAACTGCTACTTGCTTCTCGGAAGCTTTTGCCATTATCACCGTTGACGAAGTACCATAAGAAGCAACAAACGCGTTGGATGGGAGATCACATCACCAAACATCACATCACATCAACAAGGTGTTCTTGTCCAACGAAGAGAAGCTCGCTTTGAATGGTTCAAACAATTGGATGTAGTACTAGCATGGCTTGATACCTGCGATAGACAAGGGTTTGGAAGAGGCAGTGCTATGATCTTAGGATCTTTTGTTTCGCGCAAAAAGTTGAAATTGGTTTTTTTGCCGTCAACACACAATGCTAGGTCATAAACAGACACTTTCCGCTCGATCGCTGTCTTGTTTGAGCGATGGACATGTAGCGTACTCGTGAACCAGTGAACGAATCTGTGGCTAGCAAGCAATCGCTGAACTCCGACCTTAACCCCAGCAACGAACCTATGGGGAATGTTATCCAGTCAGCCGAAGAATCAACTGGAGAAGACCATTCGGCAAGCGGGAGGTGCGTTGAGTGGAGTGAAACTCGATTATTTGAGTGATGGCAGGAATAGGTGTTGTGTTTAAATTATACTACGAAATGAAAACCATGTTGTTTTAAGTTTAGAAAGTGGTGCCGAAATGTGAGTGGCCTAGTAATAGAGGAACAGCCACATTTTGACTATTCTTGTTATTTGGCGTCGTACTAAATCATTTTGGGGTAAAATCTTATTCGCACTAAGAGCCGACACTTCTCACCGTCACGCAGAATTATTGAAACTTAAGCCAAAACATGTATTCTTACAGTTTTGCAACAGACCATGTGGCCCCAGGTAGGAAAAGTATCCGCATCATGAGGATCACGCCGATCGGGCTCAAGAAATCTCGCCATTAAATCCCCGTACATCCTCAGAGTTCACGTATTTTACGTCACTCACAAGGACAGTTATCGCCCTAGCTTTCACGATTTTCAGAACGATCTATAATGACTGGCAGAGAACTTGCTAGGTTTAGTGATGAGCAGGCCTCAAGAGGTAGTTTGTTGACACCTGAAAACAGACTATTAGGCTTATCTTGTTTTCTGTAGTTGGTAGTTTCAATCGTGGTTATGGAAAAATGCAGAGACGTTAACAAATAATCCTTAGTTTACCCATACATCAATTGATTGTGTTGGTTTCTCTTGCGTTAAAACACTTGTTAGTTTGAACCCTCCAACGGTTACTTGGCACTTCCTAGCTGTCTCCCCAGGATCACTCTCGTAATGAAAGGGGCATTAGCGTATTTCGATGGATTGAATTTTAACCTAGTCTAAGTCAGAAAGACGGAATTCATGTAAGTGCCACTTATCTGCACCGTCGCAGGGGAGAGTAGAATCTCAGGATTTGACCACAGCTGCGACGTTCCATCCCCGTAACCGTCATTAAGTGTCCTCGCAGAAACTCGCATATTTTTCACTACGTGAACTAGACAAGGGGTGCTAATTGCACCGGTCCCATAGACGCCCTAGCTGTACCCGAAGCACCTTTTTTCATGCCTTTTTATTATCATTTTTTGTAGGAACACCCTTGGATCCTCAGTGCCTCAGACGACCAAACCATCCGCATCTGGAACTGGCAGTCGCGAACGCCAGCCTGTGTGCTAACTGGCCACAGCCACTATGTAATGTGTGCACAGTTTCACCCTAAGGAAGACCTTGTCGTTTCCGCCTCGTTGGATCAGACTGTCCGCATCTGGGACATTTCTGGCTTCCGAAAAAAGAATGTCGCCCCAAGCAATATGACCGGTCTCGAGGTATTTCTGTTTTTCACTCTCGAGGAGGATTTGGACTTATACTGCGTTCTGCTTAAATTAATAAACTCTTCGTGCCCACTGCATATAATTTTTCAGCTTCATATAGAAACAGGCCGGCCATCTATTCCTTCACTTCTCCACCATGCCTAGTCTTAGGAAAACAATTTTTCTTCATACTCCAAGCTCGTACTTTAAGATACTTGTGCCAGACCGATCCTCCACTTTAATCACTTCCCGTCCTATTAATTTTTGTGCTCTTGCGACCCGTATTACATCGAATTACTTTAAAAGGTTAAACAAAATTTCAGCCGAATATGTGCTCCATCCTTCGACTCGAATTTTTTTTCCAACTACCTCCGCCTTGCCTTTACAACCAAGATTTCGACTGTCTGCTTGTCTTTACTCATTCCTATTTGTTAAGCAAACTGATAAACGTGTGACATATCCTGGAACTTTCTGAATATACTTTTAAAAACTAGGAGCAAATGCGCTATCTGACGGGTGGATCCGGACATGGTGGATCGAGCTCTCCTATAGGTGGCAATGCCGAGTTATTCGGTACAGCAGATGCTGTTGTTAAGCACGTCCTGGAGGGCCACGATCGCGGCGTTAACTGGGTCGCCTTCCACCCAACCCTGCCGATTGTTGTCTCCGCATCAGATGACAGGCATATTAGGCTTTGGCGTGTGACAGGTAATTTACCAGCACCACTTTGCACCATACCACCTCTCGTATTATTAACTAAACCACGCAGTGTTTTTGTGGACAAAATATGCCTTTTCGGAAGTCCAAGCTGGTCATTGCAGGTTCCTTTTTGAATGGATTGTTTGACTTGTCACATTTGCTGGTTTCAATCTGAAAATTCCCAAAATAATATCATAAAAGTGTATCATTGAAATTTCGGTTCTGACCCTAAAAAGTCATGTCCCGGCGATTTAACTCCAAGTCCTGCACTGATTAATTTCTGAAATTATTCACCTGATTATTCTCTGGAGTTCATATACCAGAAACCGCTAGAGAACGCTGGGGGTCCCACTGAAGAGCCGAACCCCTCGCAGCTGTGTCCCGCAGCGGCAGAATATCGGCGGAACACGTGTCTGGGCTTTTAGCAAGTATCTATTTAGGGAGTACGGTATAATACCTTTACAATATATAAATATATATATATACCGATATGCGTAAAGATTCGAGTTCCAGACATTGTATCGCGTTCATCATCTCCCGAAGAAGACGAAGAAGAAGAGAGGGCGAATCCATGGACCATATTGTATTCGAACTGACGTTTCGGAATCTTCCTCGTGATGATGGAAACGAGGAAGTTTCCGAAACGTCAGTTCGAATACAATATGGTCCATGGATTCGCCCTCTCTTCTTCTTCGTCTTTTTCGGGAGATGATGAACGCGATATATATATCGATATGCGTAAAGATTCGAGGTCCAGATATTGTATCGCGTTCATCATCTCCCGAAGAAGACGAAGAAGAAGAGAGGGCGAATTCATGGACCATATTGTATTCGGACTGACGTTTCGGAAACTTCCTCGTTTCCATCATCAGAGGAGCGTAATTGTTGCACTTGCGGGTCTTGAGTTGTTCAGTCTTGCCGCTTGCCTCGTGTGTGAAGTTGGTCTAATTGGTTTCTCTTGACAATGACAAATGTGCTCTGATGAAGAAAGTTATCAAGCAGAAGTGAAATGCCTTTTCAAATTATTTTCCCACAACGGCTACCCGCGCCACTTTGTGCATCATTGCATGAAACATGAGTTTAAACAGAAAGGTATTTCGAAAACAGCGGCCACCCAAGCACCAAACACTTTCACCTGGCGGACCCTCCCATACATCAAAAATGTATCTGAACTCGTCGAAAGACAACTGAAAAAGCATCAGATACACGTAGCACACCAACCTACAACCACCTTGCGTACACAGATTGTACACCCTATGGACAGGGTTGGTTATCTTGATAGGAAAGGTGTTGTCTACAAGATACCATGTTCCAGTTGTGATGCCGTGTATTGTGGCCAAACTGGGAAATCCGCCTCTACCCGCATACATGAGCATCAGTTAGCGGTGAGGAGACGAGATCATTTATCCCAGGTGGCTATGCACACACTGGACACAAATTTGCATGGGAGAACACCCGCATTGTTGGCGCCTGCCCAATAAGGAAAGGCCGCGAATTCCTGGAAGCAATGCACTCATATGAGGCATGCATCAATCGGCATATCGATTTAGATGCCACGTACAAATTTCTCAAGGACAAATGGAAGCGAGCGCAGCCAATGCCGAGGGGATGACGAAATCGTTGACGCGCATTGGCGCAGGCTTCGGCCAACCATAGAATCACTTGTTTGACACGGTTAAATAGTTAACTGTTTTTGTACATTGCCCAAAAGTCTGACGACGAGCTGGGGAACCAGACTCGAAAATTTACTCATTAAAGTTTATTCCCTTCCCAAAGAATTCTACTTATTTTCAAATATATATATATTGGAACGCAGGCATCCCAAGAAATATAATTTGAAATCAAATACGTTCTTTGGGAAAGAGAGAAATCTTTATTGAGTAAATTTTCGACGTCGATTCCCCGTGTCGTCGTCAGACTAGAGTAAATATGCAGAAAACAACTAAAATTTCAAACGTGCTACAAAATCAATACTCATTTGGTGCCTCAGCTAGTAAGCTGCCGTCGTATGTGTCAGTCCGTATTGATCGGCTTTCGTCTCTTCCACTTTTCTCTGAGATTTTTGTACGTGGCATCTAACTCGATATGCCTGTTGATGCATGACTCATTGGAGTGCATGGCTTCAAGAAACTCTCGGCCTTTTTTAGATGGGCAAACTCCGACGATGCGAGTTTTGTCCCATGCGAAATTGTGCCCAGTATCAAGAGTGTGCATGGCCATTTGAGACAAGTGGTCTCGCCTCTTAACTGCAAGTTGATGTTCGTGGATGTGTATAGAGGCAAATTTTCCCGTTTGGCCACAATATACGGCATCAGAGGCATCGCATGGGATCTTATAGACGACTTCTTTTTTATCGAGATAGCCAACCCTATCCTTAGGGTGTACAAGTTGGGTGCGTAAAGTAGTCGTCGGTTTGTGCGCCACTTTTATCTGGTGTTTCCTCAAGTGTCTTTCAACAAGTTCAGACACATTCCTGATGTAAGGAAGGATTCGCCAAGTGTTTGCTTTGGGCGCTTGATTGGAACTATTTAGTTCCTTTGTTTTTATCTCTTGTTGTTTTATGCATCGACGTACGAAATCTCTAAGGTATCCGTTCTGGGAAAATAATTCAAATAGGTAGTTTGGTTCAACTTTGTAGCTTTCTTCATCAGAGCAATGTGTTTTTGCTCGATGTATCAGACTTTTGACAGTACTCTGCTTGTGAGAGATGGAACGTTGCTTTCATAGTGCAGAATTATTTCTGCATATGTTTCTTTGCGGTAAACGGAGGTGTGTAATGTTCCGTAAGTCTTACGCTGTACGAGAACATCTAGAAATGGGAGTTTATTGTCAAGTTCTTTTTCCAACGTGAATTTAATTCCCGGAACGGTTGAATTGATTGTGTTGTGGAGTATTTCTAGTTGATCCGTTTTAACGACGACAAACGTGTCGTCTACATATCGTACCCATAACTTAGGGTTAACTAATGGAAGAGCCACCGATTCCAATTTCTGCATTGTCACCTCGGCAAGAAAGCCAGATATGGGTGATCCCATTGGAGCACCTTTTAGTTGTTGATAATATTGGTGATCGAACGAAAAATTGGTTTCTAAACAAAGGTCCATTAGTTCAAGTAAGGCAGCTGCAGGAACATCCGTGTCATAGGACTTTAGGAGTTCATCTGTGCATTGCCTTGCGAAATCCAGTGGTATGGAAGTGAACAAAGAAATCACATCAAAGGAGACCATTATCTCATCCGCGGAAATTGTGAAGTCTCTCAATTTCTCTAGAAAGTCCATGGAGTTCTGAATGGAAGTGGCACAATCTCTCGTACGATGCCCTACCCTATTTGGGGCGTCTAGTTCGAGGAATTTCTGCATGGCTCTCGTGGGGTTTTTCCATACCTTGTCAACCATCTTGCCTAATAAATCATCTGCAGTTCCTTGAAACAACGTTCTCCTGTGGAACGTTTTAAATTATTACCTGCCATTTATCACTAAAGAAAAGTCAAATTATTTTTGGTTGTGGATAGGTTGTTTAGCTCCATTGTCTTCCGTATACACAGCTAACTACTATACTTGTTTAAGTAGGCCTTGTGTTGTTTGCCATTTTATGTCAGCAAGAAGTGGCCCTTCTTTGTTACCTAGCCCATTTGTATGATCGCATTCACGGAGTTGTTTCATTGTGAACTTTTTATCGAGAAAATTTCTTGACATTAAGTGGCCTTCGGTTTCCGCTCCCAACCCTCTGCAATTCGTTTTGTCTTACCCCGACTACAACAAGTTCTGTAAGGACCTCATTCCTTGTTTCTTATGTTAGACGGCGTTCGTCAGTAATATCTTGCGTTAAGCATTTACATGTTTGCACCAGCATGCTGCTTTCCCTACCAGACTGCTTGAGATGAGGCTGTTCAGTCTTCGACCTCCTCGACTTCTAACACGGTTTTTTTGTCGAACTCGTACGTCATGACTTACTTTTTTCTCCAAAAGGGGCTAGCATTAGCCTGCTACTAATGATGCAACAGGAGGCCGACCCGTTATCGAGGTCAAACAAGCCCACAGCACCTGTCCTGCAGGGGAAAAAACAGTCAATGCCGCTGGTCTCCATTTAGAAGCATTTGCAGATAGTACACTGCAAAGAACATGTACTTTAGATAATCTTACCTCGGAGAGCTGAGCAGCGATTGGGTCTTGTAGATACTCACCGTACTACGAGTACTGTGAGAGTCTTGGGCCCTGTCTGGTTTAAGTCGCATAGGCCGAAGGGCCTTGTTCCCCGCCTTGCCAATAATAGAATAGTTCAACTGTGTCGACTTTATATACAGAAATGTACTTACAAATGACCGATAAATTGGCTATAGAAAGCAGCCATTCAGCTTCGCCATACAGATTGCTTCTGTACCGCGCACTTTTCGGCAATATGTGACAGGAAATTTCTCCACGCCCACGTTAGGCCCATGGTGTTTAGGCCAAACCATGGGCGATATTGGGCCTCATCCATGTGTGTCCGCATTGGGCCAACCTGACACCGGGCCTCCTTCGTGGCGCTTCCTTTCCAGTCTGCTCCAATACGCCTCGATCGCATCGGTGTGTTTCGCCGTCGTTGGATCTTTAAAATTTCTGTAGTGATTGACGGTGAAACGTTCATAGCCTTCGGATGGCAGACGCTTGTAGGCCGTCTATTCATCGGTTACGATGCTGCTTCCCGTCGCGACCCACTTTATAGCAGCTCTTAGGGCAGGCCAACTTCCGTCGTTGACTTTCTGAATAGCGTCTTTTTTCGCTTGGTGTGTTGCATACCCGCCAGTCAAAACTGCCTTCTGCCTCTGTCGACACTGTACTTACGGCGGCTGATGAGTGTTTCATCAACATGAGCCTCTATTCCCAGACCACCAGTCTGTTTTGTTTCCTTCATGAGGGCGATTGATCATGCATCGCAACACATTACATACCATCGGACTGCTGTCATATGGCATGTTCCATTATCTTCCCTGCATTTTTACTCTTGTTCCTTGTATAAACGCCAGCCATATCTTCATGACTGTTCTGATTGTAAGTCGACCCTTCTCAGATATTCAGCCCTATCTAAGGGCCTTTCTACTTCAGCATCGGCCGCACCGGAACGCATACCCGTCCGTGTGCAGCCTCGAGACTTGCTATCGCATTAGGCGTCCACAATGGCAAGCTATCACAGTCGGCAGTAGTCCTCTTGTTTGGCAATATTCGACCACTTTTTTCGAGTTGATAACTTTCATTATTTCTTCCGTTTTCGTTATAAAATCGGCTTGTGGTTGCCTGGCCTTTCTGCTTTCTGGCTTTCGTTATTTCGCTCCTTGTTCGCTGGTGTGCCTTGTTTTGACTTCTTTAACGTTCATTTGCATCTCAAAACCCCGCGTAAAATTTCGTATTGGAACCAATTATCACTTATTATTCTTATTTGCAATTGTTTGCTCGTTTCCTTGCTTCCTGGCCTAATGCAAACTTATCAGTCGCGGTCTATCCAAATACCGTTTTTTATTGAGTTGTTCTTTATTTTTTAAATTAACACACCCAATTCTGTTGCCATATAAAACCGTAGGAGAAGAGTTTTGACGAAGATCTATTTTTATGCTTCCCTGCATACATTTCACTTCTTGCCCACCGTGATGCCACATCCGCAAAACCCCTAATACCGTCGTCGCCCTATTACGCCACTCGCAGATTACCGGTGGAGAAGTTGGGTTATACAACCTATCGTCGCCATTTTTGTCATAATGAATTACATTACTTATTTTGTTTGAAAAAATGCAATTTAAAAATATGCTGCCATTTCGGGCAAAACATCTCTCGAAATAGATACTCATTGAAGTTTACAGTGCCGTATCATCTAACGAAGTATTTATACCGTCAGTTCCTTCTACGACACTACCATCACACTTGGTGACACTTAGTGTGGGTGTTGGGTGTGGCCGTAGATATTTATCGGGTGCGGTGTCAAATGCGACCAGTACTGGCGCTGACACCGAAAATATATTTTGGATCTCGAATGGTGGACTTAGCACGCGTGAGAGATATTTGGGCCGCCTTACCACTGCCGGCTGAATCTCGATGTCCAGCGCATTCTTTGTGGCCCTAGGATTAAAAGCAAAGCTGCGGAACCTGCCAAATTTAATTGAATTATCACCTGCACTCACATTTTAGAAACTAAGGCATGGACTTTGGACACGCTTCGCGGCCACGTCAACAATGTCAGTTGCGTCCTCTTTCATCCAAAGCAGGATCTCCTCTTGTCAAACTCCGAGGACAAATCAATACGCGTCTGGGATCTGGCCAAGAGAACCTGCGTCTCCACAATCCGTCGCGACAATGATCGTTTCTGGGTCCTCGCAGCGCACCCTACACTCAGTCTCTTTGCGGCTGGCCATGATGAGGGCATGGTTGTCTTCAAACTGGAGCGCGAGCGTCCCGCCTTCACAGTCTACAAGGATTTGCTCTTCTACGTCAAAGGAAAAGTTCTGCGTCGCCTTGACTTTAACACTAAGAAAGACTCTCCCGTTCTACAATTAAAAGAGTAAGTCTTAGGCCCGCTTGTTAGCACTATGCATGCACTCCTTGGTTTGCCGAAATCCAACGCAAATACTCTGGACGCGTTGCATCTTTCGCGGCCTTTGGCAGTGCGCAAATAGCTGCTATAATTAATACCTATGACGATTCACTTTTAACGCTGATCGTCAACGTAACTTGCTGCTTATGCTACTTGACAAGCAGTAGCCGCCAGCCTCCTTCACACAAGGACGGAGTGTAACTCACAATAGCTGAAGTTTCCACTACAACTTCGATGTGCGGTAGATGTGCTAACTCGTGAAATGCAAACCGAAATTCCGAAATGTGTTTTCGACTCTGGCATATTACTTAAGTAGGGTTGTAATACTATTCACGGTGCGACACAATTTCATGATAACTCAGTTCCTCTAAAACACTGGCTTTTGAATAAACTTATTTCCGGCCGCCTGCAACAACCTTACTCTGGAAAAAATGGCTACTTAAGTAGTATACGTTTTCCTCATTGATTTTCAATACGCTTATGAATTCAACTATATTTTTTAGAAAACATGCATAAAAATACTTATTCTTTTACTCATTTGGTAGAAAATTACGTCTTCTTTAGATTTTATACTTGAAGGGAGGGTATAATTCGGTTTTAGAAAACTTTTCCAATTCCCGAACAATTTTGAGCCTGACCTGTCTTTATACTTGTATTCAGGGTTTCCAAGCTACAAGCTGTATGTTTTCCATGTACGGAAAATCATACATATCTATACGGTGTTAAAAGGAGGCTATATGGTGTTCATAAAATTTAACGGTGGATTTGAGCCATATTGTAGACTTTACAAGCAGAATTGGTAAATGCAGAGACACGATGTTTTATGAGCAGGCATTTCACGGTCTTAAAAAATCTCACAATTAGAACCTTTTTTAAATCCGAATTAGGCCCTCTCTTCAAGCACAAAATTTAAAGAAGACGTAATTTTCTATCAAATGAGTAAAAACTGGGTATTTTTATGCATGTTTTTCATTAAACATATTTGAATATATAAGGGCATCGAAAATCAAGTAGAAAAATCCAAGCTACTTAAGTAGCCATTTTTTGCAGGCGGCCGAAAAAGAGTTTGTTTAAAAGCCGACATTTTAAAGGGAACGAATTATCATGGGATTGTGCCGCACCATGCTTAGTATTGCAAACCTACCTAAGTAATCTGCTGGAGTCGAGAACGCATTCCAGAATTTTGGTTTACATATCACGAGTTAGCACATCTACTGTGATGCCAAAAAGAATGCTGTTTGTTTAATGTTTAGTACTTGTTCCTGACAGTCTAGACCAGTGAGTTGCGTCACTGAGGGCTAAAACATATTTACTATTTCAGTCATGCATATTTCTTCTATCTAAATATCCTTATCTGAATTGCTTTTTTGCAGTGGTCGCGGAATCCCCTTCGCCGTTGCCTTCAATCACATTGAAAATGCAGTCGTCATCTCTAGCCGTCCACAGTTTTCCGACGCAAAGTCCTCAAATGGAACCACAACCAACGTTGTCTACGATATTTACATTCTTCCTAAGATTGAGGAAGGTTCTACCCCTGGTCAGGTTGACAGTCGCGGTGGACAGGGCTCCTGTGCGGCTTGGGTCGGACGAAACAAGTTTGCCGTCCTGGAGTCGCCTGGTGTGATTGCCATTCGCACTCTGACCAATGAACGAGTGAAAAAGATTGAACTGACCGGCGTCGACTCCCTCTTCTACGCTGGCACTGGTAATCTGTTGGTGCGTGACTCGTCCAGCCTCAGCATCTATGGTCTGGCCAATGGGCGCAGTCTCTTTTCTCTGAAGAATACGAAACCCATTCGTCAAGCTGTCTGGTCGCCTGACGGCCAGTATGTGGCTTTCTTCAGCAAGATGTTTTTATACCTCTGTAACCGTCAGATGGAGATAAAAGCCAGCATACATGAGACGGTACGCATTAAGAGCGGTGCGTGGGAGGAGGAAGGCGTTTTCATTTACACTACCAGCACCCACATAAAGTACAGTCTACTGAACGGAGACCATGGTATAATCCGAACTCTGGATCTACCCATCTACATCACGGCAGCACGTGGCAACTCAGTCTTTTGCCTAGACCGGGACTGCCAGCCTAAAGTCCTGTCTATCGATCCTACCGAGTATCGCTTTAAGCTTGCTCTTGTTAATCGACGCTACGAGGAAGTTTTGCATATGGTGCGCAACGCCAACCTTATTGGCCAGGCCATCATCGGTTACCTGGAGGAGAAGGGCTACCCCGAGGTGGCGCTGCACTTTGTCAAGGACACGCGCACGCGATTCTCACTCGCAATGGATTGCGGCCAGCTGGAAGTCGGCCTTGAGGCTGCCCGTGCCCTCGACGACAAAGTTTGCTGGGAACGTCTGGGTGAATCAGCTCTGAGGCAGGGCAACCTTTCGGTCCTGGAGATGGCCTACCAGCGCACCAAAAATTTCAGTAAGCTCACGTTCCTATACCTCATCGCCGGGAATCTGGAGAAACTACGGAAGATGATGAAAATTGCGGAGATTCGGCGAGACTTTTCTAAACAGTACCAGATTGCTCTCTTGCTGGGTGATGTGCCCGAGCGTATCAAAGTGCTGAAGTCATGCCATCGTAATTCCCTCGCCTATCTGACTGCAGCTACCTTCGGCTTGTCAAATGAGGCCAGTGATCTAGCCACCCAGCTGATCCAGGAACATACTACGAAGGAGGGGGTCGAACCACGACTACCCGAGGTTAATCCCAGTGCTAAGTTGTTAGTGCCTTCTCCACCAGTTAACGACGGACTAGCTCAGGTGGGCGCCAACGGGGAAATAAACGAAGGCCTTGTGGGTCCCACCGCCAACTGGCCCACGCTTGCCGTGCACAAGGACTTCTTCGAGGCTGCCTTCTCGGCGCGAAACAAAACACTGGAGGACTCAAGCCCCCAGGGTCCACGAATCACTCTTACGGCCAAAGAGGGCGCTGCTATGGACTTGGGCGACGTTGAAGGCGCTAACTGGGATGATGACAATGATCTGGGCACTGGGGAGCGTGATATCTTTGCGGATGCTGCGGAGGATGGTGACCTAGGAGGCGACGCTAGCGAGGGGGAAGGTAACCTTGTTCATGTACATGCAGTTAGCTTCTATATAATTAGCTATTACAAAATCAGAACTCGATCGTTACCGACAGTATTGACAAAAAGCTCTATTTTTAGGTGGCTGGGACATAGATCAGGACCTCGACCTCCCACCGGAAGTGCTTGCCACCATCGAGGACAAGCCCGGCACTGGCGTCGCTGGTGTGGACTCAGAATTTGTGGAGCCTGTACCTGGACGTTCAGTGGCCAGCTACTGGGCAGAAAACTCCAACTTTGTAGTGGATCATGTCTGTGCTGGCGATTGGACTCAGGCAATGTTCCTACTGAATCAGCAGGTTGGCGTAGTTGACTTCTCTCTCTACAAACCCGTCTTCCAAGCAATCTTTGCTGCATCCAGACTAGCTTTGCCAGGAATTCAGAATACACCCACAGTGACTGTGTACCCTCAGCGTAACTGGGCCAACATGCGGAGTGGTGTCGCCTCTGGTCTTCCCGCCGTGCCAGTTAGACTGGACACTCTTCTCTCACGTCTTCAAATTGCCTACCAGCTGACAACGAAGGCTAAGTTTGCCGAGGCGGTCGAGCGTTTTCGCGAGATCCTGCTTCTCGTGCCTCTGCTTGTTGTCGAAAATAGTACTGAGGAGAGTGAAGCTAAGAGTCTGCTGTCGATTTGCAGGGAGTACATCGTCGGACTGCAGATGGAGATGACCCGAAAGTCTCTTCCCAAGGAGACAGACCAGGTACGTTTCTTGACTTCTAATTGAATAGACCCGAAATGTGTGCATCGTTTCATACTGCACATGGCCCATTTCTTGTATTTACTAGGTGGTGGTATCGGGTGTTTCGATAGTATCCCAAGTAGCAAGTGTCGGAAATTCGCATTTTCTATAAATTCTATGCTTTTGTGATGACTGTGGGCGTGCAGAGCGATAGGTCTTTCATGACTTGGCCTTGGTTTTCTCAATTTAAACGTATCGCTTCTGAGTATTGTCTTTCTTAACCTTTTGTTAAATTGTCACTACTCAGTATCCTTGCTCCTAACGTCGTGTACGAATTTGGCCGATCGTGCGTTTTTGTATCTTGCTCTTCGACTGATTGAACAGTGTTTTACCTACCCTTTTGTGAATGACCCTTGCAAACGCACTTGAGCAGATTACAGTCCAGCACTGCCACTTAAAGACATTCTGTAAGAGACCCGAATAATCAGCAAATTAGTTACAGAGGAATGCTAGACCGTTCAACAGCAGAGAAGCACGTCAGATAACTGATTTGCCGGAGAAGCCTAGATCAGTTATTTTTTGTTTTCCTTAACACCAACCTTGTAATAAATTGCGTTTGTTATGTTTTCATAATTTCATCTTTCTAGAAAATCCATAGGATTTTTGATGACTCAAATCTACGGATTTAACATATTTTTTTCTCGTGAAACCCCTACTGGACTATGCCATCCCACCGCCATGGGCTTTCTTCTCCGCTGAGCTGAGGGAAGCAGTAGATTTCCTGTTAAGCTCGGAAAATTTTCCCACTTTAATTCTCGTTCGCCCAATTGTTAAGGGAATTATTTCCTCACACAAATTTTCGTTTTAAGACACCTCTTGTGTCGAGTAATGGTAGCAACTGACCTCGGTTTTGGAAAACCGGGTAGATATCTGTCTCATCCTAGTTATATCTATATATCCTCGATTGTGCACTTCCTCACGATTTGTCCTTTTCCCGGTTTTTTAGCTTTTGTTTTTATAGGCTTGTGCACGGAATAACCGCGAATAATCTCTCCTCAAGCGTCTTTTTTCTATACTCGGTTCTCCTCTGTGGGCTTTGGCTTCTAAAAGGTTAAATAGGGTAGTAGATCATTCGTGTGAATTTGAATGATGGGGACTGCGCGATCGGTTTGTACAATGTTCGGCTACCGAAATCTCCTCAGTTCTTCTCCTTTTTATTTGCCGAAGCTGAGAGGTCCCACATGACTCCTTGTAGAGCTACTACCTCAATTGCCCTATTAGTATTACTAGAATTGCAAATTCGGCAGATTGTTGGGCCTACCTGGATGATGTTTCTGGGTGTGTTAACGTTTCCCTGCCCAACTGTCAATATCAACTCTTTCCTTAATGTAAGGGAGTGCTTACGACTTTTTGTTACGTTTTTTCGAATAAAACGTTTATTGTTAGGCCACCGCATGCGCCGCCTCGACTGATTTCCCTTATTACACGTTGGAGTCTTAGGACTGTCTTTCTAGAATGACTTGGCCCTTTTTGGGAGGAGCGGAGTATGCGGGTGCTAGGGAGAATGATCCGTCCTAATGGCTTGAAGGTCGCGGCCATTCCTCGGCGATCCCACCCAGTAATCATTTGTGGTTCTGAGAAACTGATCGCCGAATCACGCCCCATCAATAGCCCTGATTGGCGAGGGAGGACAAATAAGATTTAACCAGTGAAGATTTGCGTTGTCTGGTTCGGACAATCGAGCAGAACTCTGCCTGCCCGACCGCTGCACCCAGGTCCATTTCCGGTCATCTATTCTTAATTCTGCCACTAAAATATGACGGATGACAAGGCACCGGAGTGACTTTGCTTTGAAACAGGACTTTCTCGTTCTAATTGAATTCCTCCTCCTTAACTATCACTGTTCTTTTGAGGTAATTGTGCTCATCATGTCTGACGAACTGCCTACCAGTTGGTGTTTGGCCGACTGGCAGCGTTAAATAGATCGCAGATGGCCACTCAAGTCTCCCTTACATTCGTCCTCATACCTACCTGTATTGCTGGTCGTCACATGGCTGTTTGTGAGGGCCTTTGATGGAACTCCAAAGCAAAGAGGAGCAAGCATGTTCCTTCCTGTAATTAGATCGCCGAAGCGCCACTTTCTATGAGACCTGCTAGTCCCCGTGCTTTTGAACCGTATTATGGACATCCTGGCATTGCTTTTGTCCTTAGTATCTTTTGACAGTTATCGTTCTCCACCCACCTCCCTTTTCGTCTACAGGACAAGGTTCGCAATGTGGAACTTGCCTGTTACTTTACCCACATGAAACTGGAGCTGCCGCACATGGTGCTGACCCTTCGTACTGCAGTGAACCTACTCTTTAAGATCAAGAACTACCGCCTCGCCGCTTTGATGGCACGCCGTTTGCTCGACCTCGCGCCCCCCACCGAGGTGGCTGAGCAGACGCGCAAGATCCTCAGGGTCTGTGACGCCAACCCCACTGACGCCTTTCAGCTGGCTTATGATCCGCGCAACCCCTTCGAGGTTTGCGCTGCCTCCTACACCCCTGTCTACAGGGGCGAAGAGTGTGTTCGGGACCCGCTCACCAACGCCTGCTACCTGCCCAGGTGGAAGGGAACCGTCTGTCGCGTGACGAAGGCAACCGAAGTGGGTCTGGTCTGCGGCGGCCTGCGTATCAATCCCAACGCCCGGTAGACCCGTGTCCGGGCCCCCCTCCTGCCACCCCCACGTTGTTTAAACTGGCTGCTTGTGATGGCGTATTCTCACTTTATTAAGTCTCCTTTTGCCTTCTTTTGTCTTTCTGTATCAACTTCGCCCTCTCCCTTACGCATCCCTATTTCTCCCTTATTTCAAATTCGTCTATCCCGGCTTTATATTCTGCCTACTTGTGACCTACTTCAATTGCTCACAATGGCGAGGCATAAATAACAGGGAAGCATTTTTCGCCGAGGAAGCTATACCTTTGGAACGAGTGTAGGCGAGGCTGTACGTTAGCAACTTGTTTGGAAAACCCGTTGACGCGTGTGTGGGTTGAGTTACCAATTCTCTTTAACGTGTGCCAGGTAAGATCGGCGCATGCCAACAAACAGACATCATAAGGTCTTGTCCCTCTTTGCATTCCTCCATCAAAGGAAAGATTCTTAGCAGCCACGAGCAGTTTGTCCAACTGTCCTACCATCTTTCCGTTGCTTGCTGAAGGACAAGAAGGTACAGATTCAGCTGGGCGTTTAAGTACGTCACGTATATCGCTTTCTTCTCAAGTGGACATGTTCTTTCGCTTGTAGCACCCGAGAAAGAAGCATGGCGTAAGAGGGAAGAACTGTCCAATAAGACTGACAGGGCTGAGGAAACGGTAAATTGTAATCAGCACAACCGTGTGAAAGAATTGCTGGTCGAGGGCGAAGGTGGATGTATTTGTTCCGGCCGAAGCAGTTGTCAGCCGACGTTTTGGTTTTTGTTTGAATATGCACTGGTGATACCAGTCCTTATCGACTGAGGGGTGGGAGACAAGTTGCCGCTCCTCCGTTATCTGTGGGAATTATTCCCACTAGGCTGGGATGACGAGTGGCGACTCGATGAACTGTGTCGAGGTGGGCATAACTGTGCACAGCCACATTACTCCCGGGCTTTAGTTACGAATGGGGACGGGTTGGCCTAATCTCCGTTGTAGACAGCAAATAACTGCGATTGAGCCGCGTGGCTGACCATCGAACAAGTGGTTTCGGGGGTGATGGTGAAAGGCATCTCGCCTGCACCCGCGCTCGTCGGTAGCTACGGGGGACATCGCATAGGCATGTGTACTAAGACACTCGTGCATTCCATCTAAGCTACTTAACAACGGCGACAGCCGGACGGGCACTCTTGGATGTTGTGATTTTCGTTGCTTATCACCATCTACTTAGCAACTTCCAAGATCTGGGTATTCTTCCGTTTAAAGTGCTCAACAACCTTATTGCACCAATACAGCACGGGTTTATAACCTTAGCAGGCTAGAAACCATGTCGCCACCTTTGTGTAATAGCCTGTGTAATTTTCTATTTGCTGCCAGCACCACTCTAGAACTTTGGCAAGCTAGTTTGGGAAGAAATACTGTCGCTGAAAAAGTAAATTGACAGTATACTTCAAACTTGGCTTCTAACGCTATCACCTATATCTAAGTGGGCCGGCTTTAATATGAAACCAATCTCGCGGAAAAATCAAGAGGGGGCCCAGTTGACGCATTTTTCAATCTTTCTGAGACACCGAGGTTAAGGCGAGTAAGATGCTCTTGCGCCAGTTGACTTTCACATGCTGGAAAAAAATTCCCGGACTGGAGGCAAATATGTGAGTCTCAGGCTCTTGTTGAAAAAAGCGAACGCGCGATCACCGGAGCACTAGATGTTTGGGTGTGATGAATCACGCTGGAGCGGAGGAACAAAGACGAGTTGACTTTCCTGGTACTAGCAAAGTGCGCTCTTGCCCTTGTGTGCGAGAATCCCAGAAAAAGAAACCATCGCTAAACTCGTTCTCGTCAGGCGGTAGGTACACACAACAGTAATCTCCTCATGGGCCTTTGCCATTTCAAGACGTCTCGTATTGCGTCGGGTTGGGAAGGGAATGGCGATCATATTTTTAATACATTTTCACTTGTTCGAGCTGACTAATTAAAAATTCAGTTCCCACTGATTTTTTAAATGGCCAAGTTAGGTTTTTTTACCTGGACTAGACGCAAATTGACGACGGGCAATCTACTGTCGGAGAAATATTCTGCTAGTGAAACAGATATGTGTCGGCATGTAGCGATATAGGAGGATTTCTTGACTACCATTCACACTCCGGTAACAATTTTGGCGTACTTCGTAGCCGACACGATCATCGTCTGAATAAGTGCGAACTTTGAGACTAAATCTATCAGCTCGTTTTATGGTACGCTTTTAGTCAGGATTTCAAGGGCTGACTCCTGAACAACGGTTGGTCTGATTGAATTGTTTGGTAGAACTAGAATGAAAAAAGGAAATTTACATCGACTTTTGATTAAGGAGATCAGAAAGCCGTTTTCGGTTGTCACTTCTGCTTCGCCTTTGACGCTTGTAGTTCAGCCTCTATCTGCAATCCTCAAGATGAAAACTTATTGGATGACGTGTGAAGTCCGTAGCTATGTGGAAACTATGCGCTATCGGAAGACTGAGCCCACTACGATAACTACTCTCCTTTATTAGCAAGAACTTTCCCCAGTCCAATATGGCCGTTGTTCAATTAACTGAGTAGCGATGGGGCATAAAACTTCATGCGCAAGCGAAAAACATGAGAGTACCTATTTGTGGGCATGTATTATAATGCCGTGGAGTAATCTCAATAATCCATGGACCACTGGAAATTAAGCAGTCGTATGCCTAGCATGTATTCATCTAAACCGTCGTCTTCACACTCCGAAAGATCACCTTTCACAGATTTGTACACAGAATGTTCACACAATAACCTAACTCTGTCTGACGCGAACTGTGCAGTAGGGGTGGGATAAAATAAAACCGATGATAAAAGTTTCGGAAAAAGACAACAGAGTTTGCTGTCTAATTCCGCCTTAGTTGCTGTCGCCGTTGCTTCACCAAACCCTCTCCCCTGACCCCAGATCTAGGGGCAGACGATACAGCACGTAAGCCCAGACATATGGTCCTTTGAGCTGTGCATCAAACCCTCTGCCGATTCAGTCACGAGTCAGCGTACTGTTGGCTGCGATAAGAATTTTCACTGAGCATATTGGCGAAGTGATGGTAATCAGTCCTAAATGTTAGGAGACGCAATATGGATAAATCCATTGAGCTTTGATGCGCCCATTCTAGAGGCAACGTGGGCGGTCGCATAAGCCCTTCGTGCATTTCACTTATGCTACCCAACAAGGGCGACAACCGAAGAGAATTTGTTGGATATTGGGATTTTTGTTGCTTGCCGCCAGTTATAACAGTTACTCTCTCATTACATCCTCGCTAATAAGTCCTGGCAATTACGTGCGCGCATTAGCTGTGAGGCGACACCATTACCCCGTAAAATGAAACCCGGCCCTACCTAGAATCGCTCCCATTGCTCGTCGCTTTCTCCTATTCTCATCATTTTGCATAGTGTTCTACAGTTCACGGCCTTCTGTAATGGAAGTATCCAGTCCTCTTTGTCACTGTGCAGGACCTTCTGGAAGGACTGAAGATAAGTCGCGCATGGTCAACCAACGTGGATACATCTAAGGAACCTTTTTTGGAAAATGCCTTCCATAACTAAAAGAGTGAAAAGATAAGTCTATGGGCACGTTTTCTGAACTTCTATGCTTAATTAATTTTTGGCCGCCAGGTCCGAGAGAGCATTTTTCGAATATTGCTTTTGCCTTTGTCTTCAGAGTAAGATACTAGTCTTCGATTCGTCTTCTTCTTCTTGAACAGGCGGGGACAGCAAAACGCAGTTAGTTAAGCGAGGGGAATGCTCGATAGCACTCCTATCCTGCTTAAATGACCAGTTCGAGAACCTATGAGTAAAAATAAGAGACTCCAGTCGAGAAAGAACTTTTGTTACCCGTTGCTTTAAGCTTTTCCTATTCCGATGAGAAAATTAACGTCGCACGTGCAGTCACGTGGATTGTTTTCCTTGAATAAAGAAATCACTGTCACTCACACCGCTGAAAGCATTCTGGAGTCTTGTTTTAATAAGCATGGGGAACTTTCATTTTCTGAAATAAAGGCTGATCAGGCCCTTCAAAGATGCTCGAAGAAAGGAGTACCATGAGACCCGACACGCACATAATCCGCTTACATGCTCAGTGGCCACGCATACTTTTTAATCCGAGATCTTTTGAAGCAAAATGTTTTCAGTTATTTTTGCTTGCTCTATTACATGACCTTTTTATGTTAATCAAATCAAAAGTTGGCAATAGCACTTCATCAGCCAACACCCACGCCATGGTCGGGTGTACTTTCACATAAATAATTCAAGATTGATCGACCAAATTCAATTAATAGCAGGTTTGCGAAGGTGTATAAGCTAAATACAGAATAACATCGCAGTTACCATTGCGCTGCAAGCTCGCACTTGAGTCAAAGTAAAGCCACTGCCACTCACACGCGCGTTCAACGGCGAAAATGCAACACAATTGACGTCTGAGGTTGAGCAGCAGAAGAGGTCGATATGACCGACGACGTGTTGCTTCCAAAACGAGTGTGCCGCAAGCACCGAAATGCTCTGCAGGTTCAGTGCAAAGCACTTACTTAAACGGATTTTTTGATTTTGCTGCGTAGACGGCGCAGGCTTCGCACACCTTGGGGCAATTATCCTTTCATCAGTTACTAAGTGTTCATTTCCTTTAATTCTAGTTGCGGTCATAGAAACCGCAAAACGTTGCTTCTGTACCAAGGAACGCCATTTACCAGTGCGTATCAACGGCCCCTGATGAAACGTGGGGTAGAGAATCTAATAATAACCCAAGTCCAAGCATAAGGTAGCAATTATGTGACATCACGAGTCTAAGGACGAATTATAGCAAAGGGACGCTGTAGAAGCTAATCCCTATCACCACATTTCTGACTGGAATTTCAGAAGGTATTGCCACTTC